>VUYV01000510.1:347759-368827 GCA_008711295.1 Anarhynchus alexandrinus
GGCACTGAGGACATTTTCTCATTCTCTGGTGGGTTGGCCGGGGCAGGGAGGGTGCGGGGGGTGGTGGCAGAGGTCAGGGTGATTTCGTGAAACAGGACCCTGGGGGACCTGTCCTGCCACATGTCCTTTTTACTGCAGAGCAAGCTCCGTCCCTGGGGATGGAGACTGCCGTGTGCGAGGCAGCAGCTCTGCTCCCTGTTTTCTCCTCTTAGACAGGAGGAGGGAAACTTTCTACCTTAATTTTCCTCCTGGTGATGGGAACCCCTCTGCTGCCTTTCCCCGGGGAAAGCCTGGAGTAAATGGCTGTCTTTCCTTTCACAGCCAGAGGTCTTTTTTTTTTTTGGAAAAACAGTGAGAGTTTTTACTTGCTTACAAGCGTGCTGTCAGAGCTGTTAATGCAGGGTCAGTCTTGTAGTCAAACCCACGAGGAAAACTCTCGTGGCCTTATGTCTGAAGGAGGATCGGGACTTCACAGTGGAGGATGGCGGGAGAAGGGAGAGGGGCTTTTTACTGCTCCAGGACAAGAAAATGTTGTTTTCTTGTCTCAGACTCTCATTCTTCTACCAAAACTGCCAGGAAGAGGCAGCTGGCTCAGGGCTACCGGAACTGGGAGCGGGGTGTCTCCCAGGCCTGTGTGTTTGGTTGTGGCCAGCGTCACCTGGGTGCTGTAATCTGTTTATTGACATGGCTGAAGCGATTGTACAAATCAAACGAAGATATCTTTTTTCCCTCCAAATAGAAGGGTTGCTTTCTGACCAACCTACCACAGGCGTTCACTAGTTTAATCCACGGTTAGATGTTCTGCTTTCCAGCAAATAATAGACTTTAAACCGGGGATTATTTCAATTTTGGTACAGCAGTTAGCAGATACTTAGCACTCACTTAAGAGAGATTCTGCCAAAGTGATTGTTCTGTGATGATATGATCCTGGCTGGATGCAAGTTCCTTGTCTCCGGCAGATCTCCTTGTCTCCCCTCTAACCCCAGCAGTTTTGGGAGGAGTGGGGAGAGGTGCAGACTGTCAGTAGGTTCTCAGGGGTGTATCTCTGAAATTCAGCCCTTGGTCATGTTTAAGTCAACTCCCCAAACTTGGCTTTTTCTCCTCCCAGTAAACAGTTGCTGAAGGCAGTTGCCCTGGAGATAGGGAAACGGCGCAGATAGAAATGGCATGCTTGTAATGTCTGTGATTCAAATATTGCTGGGTCAGTGGCTGCTGCTGGCGTGCCGCCTTTCCGGGGAAGCCGGGGTAGCAGTGTGTGTTTGGTTACCGGGTGGAAATCCTGAGGATCTAAAGCAAGCTGTCAGATGTCTTGTCTTTGCCCCCACAGCGTTCTCCGGCTCTCCCCAGATCACCCGTGTCCTGTTCCCGCTCTCAGCAGCCTATTCCAAATTGTCCTCCTCGTTTTGTAGCCACCTACCTGATAGGGATTCTGCAGAGGGGCTTTCCCTGTATCCCTCCCGTGACTTTATTTGCCTACCGTGAAGCAGGCTCTGGTGTTTGCAAACACTGAACCCTCCTCAAACTCACTGGAAAGTATTCAGATCTCAAGACGACAGGTTAGTGTTTAAAAGGTGGACGGGAGATTCTCCTGGCTGGGCTGTGCACCTCTGCCAGCAGGACAAAGGCTAAGCCACCCCACGACCTGCTAATGAGCCCTTTGCTCTTCCAGCAAGGCACTTTATCCTCTCCTTTTCCATCTGTGGTGAAGATTTGCACTTGTAGGTTTTGACGTCTAGAAGAAGACGTCCCGGAGCCCCAGGAAGCGGGTGTTCCTGCAGGTTTGTCCTGCTGCCAGCCAGGCCAAGGGAAAGCGGCAGCAGTGCCTTGGTCTGTGCTGCTTTTCTCAGGCAGTCAGAGTTAAGTTGGATTTCAGTCCTGTGGACCATCAGCTGCCTGTGGGGGGCTGCTGGCTGGACCACATTTGTGGGTTTTCTTTTTTTAACAATAGTTTGATAAGCAGCAATCGATAGAAGCAGTGGGGAGGAGATGGAGGAATTTGCCCATTCGTCTGGGGAACATGTGCTTTGACAAATGCTTACCCTGGAAAAAAAGGTGGGAGCTGGGGGGTGCAGAGCCAGCCAGGGTGGGTGGTTCCAGCCGGACCCCTGCACTGCGCTGTGCCCCACAGCTGCTGTTGTAGGTAGCAAATCTCGGCACGGAGCCGGCTTTTGTTTAACTGCTGCGTGTTGCATCTCAGCACCGTGGTTGGAAATAGTGCAGTTGCAGTTAGCCAGAGGAATAAATGACTGAAGATAACATTTCCTAAGTTCTGAGAGCTTGTATGCCATACCGGCTTCCCTTCTGCAGCTGGTGAGTGCTCCAGGTCGTCTCCCTGCTGTTTGTAATAGCAGTGGAAACATCGTGATGTTTGTCTCTCCTGTTGTCTCGAGGCATGCCTGGTGGTAGCATAATCAGAGCTGGTTGGAGTCTCTGGAGGATGAACCTGCTTTCTTCGCAGCTGGAGGAATCTCTCCGCAGCTGCCTGGATTAGAGGTTTTTCCAGAAAACTCTGATCCCTCAGAACAGGCTGTTGGTGCAGAGGAAGTTCTGAGTGTGGCAGTGGTGATGAGGCAAATAGATTTGTTCAAGCTCTGCTTGAACTGGTCGGTGTCGCATCCGTGGTTTGTGGCAGCAGCTCTCCTGAACCACAAGTAAAGCCTCGAGCTGCTGAAGCCCTGTGATGGGCTAGCGCGTGAGGTCCTTCTGCCTCTGAGCTGGCCTGGCTGTCGTCAGCCCCTAGAAATATTTCTCATTAGAGGCTCTGCAGAACTTCAGGGCCTCCTTTGTGGTGATGTTTGTACAAAAAAATCTGCTTTCGTCTCCATGCGAATCAGCTATGTTGTGGCTCGGCAGCAGCTCTTCTGGACTGAAAAAGCGACTCAGGAGGAGTTGGGGGTATAAGATCTGATAGGTTAGTTAGGAGTTGGATTATTAGTTGGGGGAGTGTGTGGATAGCATCTGCACCTCCCTGTGTTCTTCTGGAAAGTGCTCTAGGCTGGAGACATCACGCTCAGGTGTTCTCGTGGGCAGCAATTTAAGGTTTTCCTTACCAAGTTATCTCCTACCTTGTGCTTTCGGTTTGTTCTCTGGGCAAGAAATCTCTGGGTAGACCCTTGATATCATTATGGCTGTTTCCTTTCAGTGTCTGCCCCTTCACCCATCATCAGGATGCGGCAGGGCTGGGCAGTGGATGAGAAGTTCATGCTGGCACAATGCAGAACAAGTGTGACATGACCAAGTAATCTCTTTCTTCCGTTTCTCTGCCTGGTGCCTGTGTCAACCCCTTTGCTGGAGGGCCACACAGAGAGATGCCATCACTATATTTGATATGGTGCAAGCTGAGTTTTCCCACACCAGCATGGCACTGGGGCAGACTGGTGGGTCCCCATTAGGGCCTCACGCAGTGGCACTGGTGCTGTTGCTTTGGTGCTGCCCACATGCATCTGGGACCGTGAGCTCTGCCTGGCACTGCCCTGAAAGTGAGCTGGAAAGCGGGTTTGGGCCAGGGAATTGAGAACGAGTGGCCAGGCTGACATCTTGTGATGGAGAGCACAGGTCTGGAAGCACACCTTTTCCTGATGTTCAGGGTGTCGCTGAGGATGTGCTGAGTTGAATCTTAACGTGGGTAATATTAATGAATTCGCTGGAGCTTGACGCAGAGATTCCTGGAACATAATAGAGCATCATTATAAGCCCTTTCGCATAGCACTGTCTTGTTCTGCAATACCCCGGAGGGCAGGGGGGGATGGACATCAACCCCTGTTTTAACTGATCAGCATTTAGACTCTTAACTCTCTTCTCAAAGCAGTAAATCCATCTTTGAGGTGTGTGTTTCTCAGTGAGTGGGTGGGTTATCTAACCAGATAAAGGAAACCCGGTCCCATCCCCAGAGAAGACCTGTGTGTGCGTGATCTGTTCTCTGCTCCGAGTGTCCTGAATAACCCGCAAGCCGATGACCCTGGCTGTGCTCCTGGAGGGCTGGCTGACAGCCGGCATGGCAGCAGCTTCCTGGTACAGCCTCGTGGGGAGAGTGGGCTCGGTGATTTCTGCTTCAGGTTGAACCAGCGTGGGGGTGTGCTGGCTTTATCCACATCCCTTCAAAGGTCTTCCTGTCCTTGCCAGCCGTTTCAGGAGACTCTGAAGGCATTTACCTTCTCTTTTCCCTGTGTTGGACTCTACCAGACTCTTTTGTGAACAGACACTCTCCAAACAGCAGGTAGAGGGCAGGCCCACTTCTCGGACCTGCTCATTAGCACCCATGTGAGTGATGAGATGTGCTCCTGGCAGGGTGGTTTGCATGTCCGAGCAGGCGTGATGGCTGCTTTCCACTGACCTGCTGCGATCTTGCGTGCTGCGCTGGATCCCAGTTGTGCTGAACAACTGAAGCAGCCATAAGAAAAACACTCCTGTGTCATGCAGGTAGCCGGGCCCTTGTTGGCCATGGCTTTCCTCCTGCCTGCTAGAAACGTGAGTAGGTGAAGTCATCTCATACAGCAAAACGCTCTCCTGCTGAGAACGGCTACTGCGTGGCCATGCAGCTGCTTGAGCCTGGTGTAACATCCGTCACTCCAGGTAGCTGTCTTGCCTTGTGAGCCCTGTGGCAGGGAGGTTTGAGGGGTGCAGCTTGGTTTGCGGGTCTGAATTTGAAGGTTACCCCATCTGTGTTGTGTTGGGGTTGCACTGTGCTGGGGGGTGACATTTGTGTCGTGGCTGAGGATGTGCCACGTGGGGGTAGAGGTGAGGGTGCTGAGCTGGCAGTGTCTGTGCGCAGGTGAGGGGGGGTGAGATGCTCGACTCTTACCACTGCCGCACCCCCTTCTCAACTAACAAATATTCTCATCGGCTCTGGTACATGTCCATGTCTGGGTATGCTGCACATGTCAGTCATGAGAGATGTTTTTTCTCGGGGCCGTGCGTGAGAAGATGCTTTGGAGCAATGTGCTGATTTTTTCCCCTGTTGCTCTCTAATTCCTTGATAAATGAATTGGCTGAATTTACACTCCATAAATTCATTTTCTACATCTTTTTTTCACGATGTTGTGGCAGGTGGCGGTTTCCTCTGGTGTATGCTAAAAAATCAAGTCAAAAAAAAAAAAAAAGCCCTGACTGTCCTCATTCTTTCCTGAAGTTTCTTCCTTCCTGTAAGTCTAGCTCCCGTATGCCTGGGGAATGGTGTTTGAAGGAGGAATTCCTGGTGGAAGTTAGGAAATGACTGGCCAAACTGAGTTGTTGAGGCTGGCAACCACTTTCTGCTTCTGCCTGTCATCTTTCTCACAGTGGCTTTTTGTTTTTGTTGTCAGTGGATATGCAGCCGATGAAATTACACACTGTATTCGACCACAGGACATCAAGGAAAGAAGAGCTGTCATCATCCTTCGAAAGTAAGTGTTGAAGCCCTCCGGACAGTAAGATAAACTTGGATGCAGTGTTGTGATATTTCCTAAGGTGCTTTTAAAGAAACACTTTAAAACTGCCTTGCTTGTTAATTTGCTGGCTTGATTTTACATCTTGATTAGATGTCACTCTGATGCTCATTTGTGTCTTGCCGTACCCATCGCTTGGACGGTGGAAGTAGGTGGAACTTGTTACTGCAGAGTTAATCACTTCTTGGCTCTGTGCAGCAGCACTTCATTGTAATGTCTGTGTTTGCAAGCCCTGTTCGTGTCCAAACACCTGGCTTTCATTGGCTGCCTAACTCCAAACAGCTAGGATTTCAAACTCTCTTGTTTTGGGCTACATATTCAGGTGTCTGATCATATGATACCCACACGTGTGAGTTACCTGGACAGTCCTTTGAAGCTGATGCTTGCGATGAAGAATCTCTTATAAACCAGCTAATTTTTTTTTTTGGTAGCATGGCTTTCATTTCCTGGGGAGAGGGAGGAAGACACTGGCTTTGAAGGGAAACAGCTGCAGTGAATTTAGTGATCAATTTCCAGAGCTTGTCCCTCAAGTCGGTGTTGGGAAGCCAAGCTCTGTAAGCTGTATCACATGCTTCCTGTTTTAGAAGATACCCTGTCCTGGTCAGCTGATGGCATTTCATCAGCCAATGCCTCTTCCTAAAGTTCTTCAGAAAACGGAGGAAAAATAAACCAACCCCACCCCAAACTCCCTCAGTGTAACCTTTTTTTTGTGCCCAGAAATCTCCTCTCTCCTCAGTTCCTTCTACTAGGAGACCAAAAAATGTGACTGCCGCATGTTCACCCATGTTGATTGTGCCTTAGAAGATGTTAGCAGTAATTCTGCTGTCAAGAAATCTTTTGCAAGTGGAAACACACGTGACTCGAGTACTGTAAACTCAGACAAAAGTGTGGGCATGAGGGCAGAGCTGCAGTTGTGGCCCAGGCTGGCAATAAGGCTAGCAGGCAAGCGGTCTAGATTCAGACTTGCTGAGCCTTTGGACAGCTTAGTTGGTTTCAAAACAAGTCTGGCAACTTTGTGAAGATACGGCACAAAGCCAGTGGAGTGGAATTGGACATCTGGTTAGAGAGACCCATGAAATGAAGGCAGGAAAAACAGCAGCCCTGAGGTGTTAGCCAGGCAAAATCAGCACAGACCCAGGGAGGGAGGATGAGATGTGGCAGGTGATAGAGTGGGATGAGAGAAAGACAGATTAGAACCAAACCACCTCATAGCTCGCTATTGCCACATGAGGTTTAAGGCAAGAGGGTTGTGATAAGAAGTAAAAGGCTGTTATGTTCACCTTACTGGTTACTGCAGGCAACAAAAAGCAGTGTGAGTGCTGACGAGCACCAGTGGAAGGCATCCCCAAAGCCTGTAGCTGCTTTAATTGGGCTTTGGGATAGCAAAGCTGCCTGTCCTAGGCTGGGGAGCAGTTCCTAGAAAAGACAGACTTGGCTAAATAAGCTAAAGCTGCCCAAAGTGGTGCAAATATCTAACATACTTGTTTCGACTGGCTCAACCTCTTGCTTTCGCCAGCCTCTGTGAGCTAAGGGTGCTGAGTTATTTCAGTCCAGCCTGACTGCCCTCAAAGTGCAACTGGGCAAGCACCTAGCTGGCCAAGATGTACCTGGCTGACCTGGTGCATCACTGCTGAAGAGACAAAGCCTGTTAGCTCCTAGCAGAGCTGTATTGGCTGTGTTTGCTTAGCCATCCTTCTGTAGCAGTGTGTCCTTCTATCTTCCCCTGATTTTAGGGGCCTGATTTGCTTAGCATTAGAGCAGAAGTGTCTCAGCCCAGTCATACGCAGACAGCGATGGGCTGACTTGACTGGCAGGCTGAATGAAACCACAACAGGATTTTTCTCTTGAGCAAAGTGGAAACCCCCTGGTAATTATTTTTGTGTAATCTCCGTAGAGCTTAGCAGCCCTGGTGAATACATGGCAATTGCCTGTTTGCCAAAGGGTGCACTCTGATTGCTGCCAAATAGAGCTTATTAATTGCTGCTTATCCCTTGTGACGGCGGCCGCCTCCTCGCTGAGTCCCGTGTGCATGCATGCATGCACAGCAGGGCTGCGGTGACCTTTGTTTGCGCCCGCATCCCCGCGGCATGTATTGCTGCAACGAATGCCATTCCCTAGTCCCGGATCATGCGACTTTGTGCAGTCTGAAATAGCGTGTTATGCAAGCAGGAAAACAGCTACTTCCGCTGGTAGCCTGCTAGCACGAGAGGCTTGGGAGCAGCCAGCAGCCTGGTAAAACTCCTCTTCCTCCTCTTCGTGGTAAGAATCAGCCTCAAGCTTTTCAGTGGGATCAGATCAGTTGGGTCATACAGCAGCATAAACTTTGCTGCAGCTAGGAGCTGCAATTTGGCTCTGAATAGGCTGCCAGAGCCTGCTGTGCCCCAGGCGTTTGAGTCTGGATCTGCTCTTGCCTCTACTCCTAGCGTGTGGTTCTAGGGACGTTTTTTGCTGGCAGCGGTAGGAGGACAAAGCTGTGCGAGCTGGAGAAGTGGCTGGGTTTTCCAGGATGCTTCAGAGCAGCGTGGTTACCAAGTAGGTCATCAGTGCTGTAGTGTGATGATATTTACAGTGTTTCCTGCGTATCGGAGTGCAGAACTGTGGGGAGCCAGCAAGGTATGGAAGTGCTTTGAGCAAGAGGCTGGGGGAGAGGAATGACGCTCTTGATTTCAGGAGACGCTGAAAGAGGTAGGGGATAGAAATGAGTCCTACTGAAGTGGGTCTTGAAAATCATTTTAGAGGACTTATGCTGCCATTCGTAAGCAGTTACATCAGGGAGTCATTCTATTTAACTCGAACTTTGGTAGGTAATATGTTCTCCATTTTAGTATAGCCTCTCCTCGTACCTGCATTGCTCTGTGGACAGAGAGAGTGTGGCTGTTGTTCCCTTGCCCTTGCAGTATATTTGGTGGTTTGTTTCTTTTAATTGCAGACCTGTAGTTGCTGTTGTATTTGAGAGGTATTTCAACCACCTAACTTGTCTGGGGCAGGATCCACAACGCCTTTGGTGTTCTAGCTGGACTGGGTCCAGTCCTGGAGCTGAGAACAGCTCAGGACGACAGCATTGTGGACTAGCACAGGCTCCAGCCTGGCAGCTGCCTGCGGAAGCGTTCCTTGTTTCTGGCATGCTGGGTAGACTTGGGGTGCCATGCCCAGCTTTGCATGTGCCAGCCTGGCATCGCCCTAGTTAACTGAAGAGGCTCTCCCCGGTGGCAGAGAGGAAGCTTGGCAACTGGATGTGCTTCCTAACAGGAGTTTAGGTTGGGGTTCTCCTGTGAAAACCTCCCTCAGGAGCTAAAGTTCAGCACTAGAGAGCAAGTAGTGATTCTCCCTTTTCTTTCACCCAGACCCCTTCTGTATTCACCCCTAATCCCAAGGAGGGAGACAGGCTGCAGCAACAATATCTGGGTGCCTTTTCTCGTGGGAACTGGCTTGGATCCTCCTGAAATTGGCAGCTCTGGAGCGCCGGCACCACCTTTTAGTGTGTTTTACCCATTCTTAGGCTTCAGTCTGTGTTTTGAGATAGACTTCAGCAGTGCTTGTAAGTTGAGACTGGTAACTGCGCCGTGCTTGGAGACGATGATAGCGCTGTGATAAGGTGCTGCATTGTCGAGTTTTCATTCCTGCTGCTCGGTCTGCTGCCTCCCTCCACATGTGCATGGCTACAGTTGTGCCTGGGCCAGCGATGGTTCTGCTCTGGGAAGAGCTGTGCTTGCCCTCCTATGTAGCTTGAGCATGTTTCTATCCCAGCACAAACAAGGTGGTCCTGCGCTGCTGGAAGGGATGTGGTGCAGCTTCTGTTTGCTAGACCTTCTCCTGACTTGTGCTTCAACTCTTTAAACCTCTTAGTCAAGCTGAGAAACGCCTGACCCCATGAGATCTTGAGACAGTAGGGAGTTTCCAGATAGAAGCAGTTATTACTGTTGTAGGTGATGATGAATTTCGCAGGGCATCTCCCAGGTGGCTTAACTGGAGCTGCGAGTTATTGACGAGTCACTGTGATTTCATAGGATTTCACAGGGGCTCCAACGCCTCTACTCTGTATCCCATAACTGGGAGTGCAGTGAGCCCAGCACCAGTCACATTCACCTCATGACTACACTGTTCCTAAGCTTTCTTCTTCCCTCTAACCAAGGCAGCTAATGTTAAAGCTGAAGCTTTAAGTACCAGAAAGCCGCAGCTTGTTCTGCTGTTGAGTGTGATAGTCCTGACCCTCTTCCTGAGCTATGTGGCTGGGATTGAGGGTTCTGCTTCAGCACATCTAGGACAAACGTCTGCCGCAGCACGCTAGCAGTTCTGTAGAAACTCCTTGCAAATTCTCTTCTCTTTAAATATTTGCAGAACAAGACTAGATGCACCTCGATTGGAAACAAAATCCCTGAGTAGCTCTGTGTTGCCACCAGGTTATAACTCTGACCGTCTATCAGGAAGCAACCGGGACCAGATCCTGAAACCAAAGCGGTCCCATCGCAAAGCAGATCCTGATGCTGCTCACAGGTAGGATGATCTCTCCTAAGAGCAATGTTTTGGATGGTATCTCTAGGTCAGTGCATGTTTGAGGCTCCTGGCCTCTGACAAGAGAGACTGCACAGCACTCTTAAAAAGATCCTAGTGTGCACCTCCCGGGTGCTTTCTGTGACGTACAGATCTGTTTTATCAGAATGAGGTTCTTTCTGTGTTCCTTCTAGGCTTGTGGAGGCTAAGCTCTGGCTGTAAGCAGCTTACATTGTTTATCCTGTGAGTGGCATAATGAAGAAGCAATAGATTTGGCTGGCTGTTGATAATGCAGTCATTCAGAACAATAGTTTCCCTGCAGCTAATTATTTTTGACCTCTATTGCCAAGCAACCTGTGCAGCTGTGTTAAACTATATTATGAAAGCAGTCTTGGGAGAGACCGTGAGATTTTGCTATCTGGGAAAGGTGAAGGCCTTCTTGGGAAGCTTCTCAGACCTGTTTTGGTTCCAGAGCTGCATGTGTATGTTTTTGTGTGTGTAACCAGACTGTGTGAATGTGTAAGCCTGACCTTCAGGGGAGCTCCTTGCTGAGGTTTCAGACAGCTTGAGCTCTGCAGCAAGGCTTCCCTTAAACACCACCTTGCTCTGTGTGAATGTACTGATAGCCAGTCTGCCAGCTGTCGTGCAGTATTTCTGGTATTCTCCAATTCCAAAGCTTTCCGAGGATCAAGACAGTGTTCTCTGCACATCTTGTAAAAACCAAAAGTTGGCTGGGTCCTGGGGCTTGGCTCCTGTGCGGTCCCAGCCCATGTTTCAACCTGTCCTGGAGGGAGGGGATGGCTTGTTTATGAGCAGTGTTCATTCACCTGGACTCAGACTGACTGGGAAGATAGATCAAGAAGAGGAGGAGGTAGCCTGTGAATGAAAGCTTACCTCTGAGCACGCAGTGGGCCGGTGTGTGATTAGAGAAGCGATCATGCAGGACAAATCTGCAGATCCATGAGAGCTGTTTTTCAGCCTGATGTGACCTTATCAGGGTGGGGGGGGCTTGCATAAACTTCTGCACCAGATGGGTATCAAAAACATGTTTTTCTCTTCCTTTGGCCTCGAAGACTCCAGTTTAACATACGCAAATAGCACGGATATTAGATAGCGGTATCTCTTAGAGGAACTCAGCAGTTGGCACCTAGGATAAAATAAGTGGTCTGTGCAGCCCACCAGCCCACTCCTACTACGAAGCGATTGCAGGCGAGAGCAGAGGCAGCTTTGCAGAAATAACAAAGGAGTTCTGAGCTGTGGTTTGATCCTGCACCACGAGCACCCCAGCAGCTTATAAAGGAGCTCAGCTCTGTGCTGTGAGTTCTGCTGTGGGAGAGACAGACTCCTCTGCCCAAGGGATGTTTCTTGGGGACACAAGCTGCACTTCAAAAGAGGTGACTGGGCTGTTTGGAAGTGTTCCTGGTGGAAGTAGAGGCCAAAATTTGCCCTGGGAAGGGGGAGGACTTGCACCATCAAAAGTAAAGTTCTCAGCCTCCTCATGGGAGGTGCAACTTTGTGACCTGTTCCTGCTCCACTGAGTGCCCAGTACTGGGAAAGCAGTGTGGAAACAGTCAGTCATATTGCTCATAGTATGCAAAACTGCAGATAGTGTCCACACAAGGAATGCATAAGTCCTGTCGTGGATGTGCTCTCACTCCCTCTTTCTCTCTCTCTGTAGGCCACGGATTCTAGAAATGGATAAAGAGGAAAACAGGCGCTCAGTCCTCTTACCAAAACATAGGAGACGGAGCAACTTCAGCTCTGAGAACTATTGGCGAAGGTCTTACGAGTACACGGAGGACTGTGACGAGGAAGAGGAGGATGGCAGCCCAGCCAGGAAAGTTAAAATGAGGCGACACTGAGGATGGCACTTTCCAGGCTCGTGGAGCTGATGAGATTGGCCTCCAGTCTGTGAAAACTTTCTCCTCCCTCTGGCTATCTTCCATCTAGCTTCAGTTTTGGTTTTTCCTTTCAGGCTGAAGAGTAAACAGGAAGGATCTAGCAATTTGTTTTTATGAATGGAGGAATGCTGAGACATATGTAAGGATGGACCGTGTCCAGTGCACATGGTGTCCTGAGTCATGGGTCAAACGGGCATCTCTCCCTTAGGAAGCAGATGAAGTTATGCCAGGCTGTCTGTTGGGATTTCTTTTGAAAACACCAAAAAGTTTAACTGTTTCATTGCGCAAGATTCAAGAATTGTATTTTTGGGGTTTTTTTGCTTTAACTTTCTTCCTTTCCAAATGTTCTAAATATGATGTTTGACCCCAGGAGCTGAAACTCTCTGTGGTGGCCTCGTATTCCTTGCTTCACCAAAGGGCTCCTTGGTCTGCTCTTAGATAGTTGTTGTTGGGTTTGTTTTAAGGGTGCCCTGCAGTAACTGGAAGTTTGAAGCTTTGCAGACCCCTCTTACTGCAATTGTTTTCAAAGGGTTTAGGACATTTTTGTTGCACTTTAGTAGCAGTTTTAAATGCCGTAGGTTTCCTTTCCAGTCCCTTTTTCCAAGGCAGCGTGGGCTCACAGCCTTGTGTCCCTGTGCTGCCCTCTCCAAGAAGAATGTACTTGAGCTCTGGTTTCTCAGTGCTGGTCTGACCAGGGGTGTGTTTTGGTTGAGGAGGAAGGAAACGTGGCTGGCTTCACTGAGGCTGGCCCAGCATTGACCTGAGGTCCATATTGGAGCTCTGGGGCTGCTGAACGAGTGATCGCATTTAGTACATGCTGCTTCCCAGAGCTGGAGATTGAAAAGAGGAATAGGAGAGATGCTGTGCTTGTGAGGACGCTTGCCTTGGGACCCCCTGAGAAGAGCGCTTCTCCACTGCCTGGGGGACTGGCTTGCAGCCCCCTGCCCCTTCTAGGTGGAGAGAGTTCAGATGGCACAGCGTCCCATCCCGAGGGACCTGCTATGCTCTGTCAGAGCAGGAACAGGCACTACCGCGGCCTCAGGGGAGCCAGGCAGCTCAGCTGTGGTCTGTTCCCTCCGAGGCTGGCTCTGGGAGCGAGGACGCTGCAAGGATCTAGTTTGGCCCCAGTTCAGTGCATTCAGCAGCTATTACTGCAGCAGCTGCCCACCTCTTCCTGGCTTATTCCTGCACGTATTCCTGGGGTTGGGAGTTTTCTGGTTGCTACAGAAAATGCTGAGAAGAATGGGAATTTGGCCCCGTGGAGTTAGTGTTAGAAAGTCTGCCTCCTTCCTCCACCCGGTTTGCATTAGCCCAGACCGAAGCCTCGGCATTTTCAAAGTTTGGGGCCTAACACCATATTTAGAACTGTACTGTTAAGAAACTTCCTCCAATTGATTCTTTGAACCCAAGTGTTGGCAGTTGTAAGGAGTAGTCTTATTTTTAAATTTTTACTGCTTTGCCCTCCCTCAAATTGTAGTTTTTCTTAGTGTTGTGTCCCCCACACACTTCATGGTCTGCACGCTTGGCAATAAAAAGATGTAATATATTTTGAAACCTGTTTGCTGCTGTCTTGAGGGGCTCCCAGTCAAAAAAAAACCCAACAAAACCCAGGCGTTGTTCCCCAGAGCGCTGTTCCTTGGCGATCGAGCAGGTTTGCTGACATCTGTGTCTTGGTGTCCTTTTCCTTCCCTGCTGACTTCTGCAGCTCCTGCCACACGCCCGTTGTTGGGGTTACTGCTCAGGCTGGATCTAGCAGTCACATTAGGGCAAAGGAAATTACCATCACCTTCAGCACTGCCGATCTGTGAGGGGTTCATAGGTGAGATCCCCAGTGCTTGTCTCTGATTCTCTTTATCTGATTTGCTTTCCTGGTGAGAGCCCCTGTTGGCTCGGTGCAGAGGTACAGGCAGAGCCTTGCGGCCAGCCTTCGAAGGAACCTGTCTTGTCTGCCCAGAGATCTGAAAGTTCATGCTTCTGCTACTTCTGAGACCTTTAAAAAGCCATTTTCAGACCATGCTTAGCATTTGAAACAGTGTTCCTTGCCCTTCCAGCTTTCTGCAGAGAATCCAGGCCAGCTCTTGGCTACAAACCCCCTATTTTGTAAAGCTTGGTATTCTGATAGCAAAACTGCATGCTGGGAGCAGCATCCCTTCTCTTCCTTACGGCTGGTGCTAACATCTCCAGCAAGCCAGAGACCTGCTAGCAGGATGCCTAGCAATGGCTGTTTCTAATTGTCTTTCTGGATTCATCCTGGACATGCCCTGTGCCCTCTTCGGTTTCAGGCTCTGCTGCAGGTGCTGCTGACAGTGGCAGTGGTCGCTGCCAGAGGTCTCAGCTCTGCACAGCCTGCTCTTCCCCCTGCCCCGGTTCCCAGTGTTACTATACCTCTGCAATATGGATACTGTACCCTGGTGTCTCAACCCAAAATGAAGCTGGAGGCAACCTGCCTTTCCGGGCTGCTTCCCAGAGCAGGGCTCCCATTGGCTCTGTCTCTGCTGAAGGCTGAATAAGGCATCCTGAGGTCTTCCCTCTAGCCCGGTACCAACCAGCACCTGATCCCTGTCCTTGTGCAGTCTGTGCATGTGCAGGTATCCTTCCTCTCCCAGTTTGTTTCGCTATTCCCGCATACCTTGGTCAGGACCTCTCCCCTTCTTCCTTTCTCCCTGCCCTGCATCTGTGCAGTGGGTCTGAGCTGGCAGCCGTGGCTGGAGGGACAGGAGGAGCTCCTCGCCAAAGCTGCTTTCCAGTCGACATCTGTTCTCGTGTGCACTTGTTTTTCAACCTGACTGGTTGGGGCTTGACACCTTTGGGGAGAGAGAGTGGGACGCAACCAGTCTGACCTGTAGCATCTCTTGGGCGAGGAGTCCCCAGCGTATAGGCAGGCCATCTTCCCCACTTGTACAGACATTTTCTATACACACGGTTGTATATGTGTAGATAACATGGTTTTTTAACTCTTTTGCACTGAACAACATTAGAGTGAAACCTTGATTTGAAACCAGAAGACACATTTTCATGTGAATCCAGATGTCTAGATCCCTTACTGTAACCTGTCTGGTAAAACTGTGGCTCAAAAATGCTGGTGATGCCCATACCTGTTCTCTGTCGCCGGCTGTGTCGGGCTGCCTGCAGGCTTCAGGTCAGGTCGGTGGCAGGGTTCTGCTGCGGAGGATGGAGGGGTGGTGAGCTCCAATTCGGAGGCAAAACTTCTCCCCATCCACCCCGCGGGATGGACTCATGCACAGACCTGACCCGGTCGGCATTGTTGTGTTTCGTCCTGTCGTGTGGTCGGACCTCCTCTCCATCCACCTGCAGCGTGTTGTTTGTGTAACCTGCTCAGTCCAAAACTGGGGATAAAGCTACGTCCAATGTGACGATCCCACGCACCCCAACCCACAGCCCAGACCACAAGACCTGTCTTTCCTAAGGAAGGGGGAGGAAGGTGGGGTTTCTCCCC
The DNA here is from genome assembly GCA_008711295.1 of Anarhynchus alexandrinus. Classification (NCBI taxonomy): domain Eukaryota; kingdom Metazoa; phylum Chordata; class Aves; order Charadriiformes; family Charadriidae; genus Anarhynchus; species Anarhynchus alexandrinus. Next base: position 363,032 of record VUYV01000510.1, read on the forward strand.
GCTTTTCCACAAGCAGCGGGAGGAAATGGGGTTTGTCACTGCTACCCGTATCTCGAGAAGACTTGGCGATCCAACAAAAGCTCTTGTATCGATCACGTGGGCTTGATACATCTGTAGGAAGAGAACGAAGGGCTTTTTGCTGTCGGGAAGAGATGAGCTGGCCTAGGCAGGTCCCTGCCCGGCTGCCTGCAGCAGGGAAGCCCGCGTTGCCACATCTGGCTCCGCACTTACTGAACTCTTATCCAGCTGTTAGGCGAGAGCTGTGATGCCCGGGAGCTGCGATCCCGATCCCAAGGCTTGGCTCATCCTGGATTTTGGGGGGTCGCTGGGATGCGGGGGCTGCCAACCCGCTCTCCAGGGTGAGCCAGCACTGGCACCAGCCAACTTCTGCCAGGGTGAGAGCTCGGGCCTTTGGTTTTCGGTGCTGTTAGCACCTAGCGCTTGTACCGACGTGGTCTGAGCCCCATGGGTCAAAACGGCTGCCATGCTTTGAGGAGGGCTCGTGGGGGCCAGGGTCTGGACCCCCACCAGCGGCAAATAGTCTTTTATCTGCCAAAAGCATTCCTTTTCCTGGTCGGGAGGAGAAGGAGAAGTGTTCAGCCGAGAAGTGTGTCTCTGCTCCTTCCCACGCCCCTGCCCACACTTACAAGTTCTGGCTGACTTTAGTTTTGTTTTTTAAAGATTCTTTTTTTTTTGTTACAAATAAAAATAAAACAAAAAAGAAAGTGGCAATATTTTTTTCTGTAAGCTTTTCCTAGGAAAAAGCGTGGTTTGTAACAAAGTTGTACAGTTCTGAAGTTTGAGATACGAGAAGTACTGTGTGAAATGCTGTAAATGGGGCAGAGATTATTTTATGTACAGTCTGACGCGGGGGGAATCTTTTAATTCTGGTTGATTCTTAGGAAGAATTTGGTTCTTCGCTGTCAGGGTTTGGAATTTCATGGTTTCATTATTATTTTTTTTTCTTGTATAGATTGCTGCATTAATTGAATAAAAGCAGAAAGCATCACTTTGCCTGCCTGTGTGGTGGTGCCGGCGCCTGGGATGTGTGCCTTGCTTCTCCATGGCAGAAACGAGGTTGCAGGGAGAGGGGAACTGCTTCTAAATAAAGGGAGTCTCCAGCTCCCCAGGGATGAGGTGGCCAAATGAGTGTCTGTCCCTCCTGTGCTGCCCTAGAAAGCACGGATGGGGCTCACTGCCCTCCCCCTCCTCCTCTTCTCCATACCTGGGGAGCAAATGTGGACGTTGTCCCCCGCCCCAGCTCCCACTCAGGCTTGCTGCAGGCAGTGCCCGGTCCTCAGATGGCCCCAGCACCCCATGAGGGCTGCACCCTAGTGCTTCGGCCTCACATGGAGTCCCTCACCCTCCCTGCCCTGCGCCTTCCTCCTGCAAGAGGGAGATGGTGGTGGACGGGTGTGTGCTGCTAGAGAGTGGAAGGGATGGTTGGATGGGGTCTGCTGGCCTCACGTGGCAGCCACCTTCTTCCTCCTCCTCCTCTTCGATAAGCTCCTGCCTGGTCTGGTGATGTCCTCTCCATCACCCACCCTCGAGCCCTGGGGCTGTGCGTGGGCTCAGACCCCCTTCCCTCCATCCCATCGCTGGGGCATCGGGGCGATGGCCCCCCTGCTCACCATCAGCGCGTTTTCCACCCCAAAAAGTCTGCGTCACCTCAATGCCGCATCTTCCCCGAGGCCCGGGGTTAGTCAGCAGGGAGGGGAAGCCCTGCCCTGCCCGGGGTGACTCACCCAAAACCTGGGTGCAGGGCAGGGTTCTTCTTCCCCCCCTCACCCTGGGACGAGGCCATGCCTGGCGCCATGGCGGGAACAATCGGTTATCGGCCGGGGACAGGGACCGAATAGTAATGGCAGGAGCCGGCAGGGTGCTGAGCACAGCCCCGCTCAGTGCATCCCTGGCAGCATAGGGCCCAGTGGCCGGGATGCCGCCATGTTGTTGAGGCACCCAATGGCTGTGGGGCCTATGGGCCAGGATGAAGCCCTAAATCCAGGACGCCCCATGGCCGTGGAGGCCTTGTGACCAGGATGAGCGGCCCCGGAGAGAAAAGGGGGGGAAAAAAAAAAAAAAAAGAAAGAAAGAGGGAGTGGGGAATTAATAGAAATAAATAAAGCGCCCACAGAGGGCGCCTGAGGTGGGCGACTACAAATCCCGTCGACCCCCGCGGCGGCGCATGCGCAGCGGCGGCGGGAGGGGCTGCGCCGCGCTGTGCCGGCAATCGTGCGGTGATTGGCGGGGAGGGTTGTCCGTCAGGGCCGCGCCCCGCCCCGCCGCGGCGGTGCCTGCCCGGGCTCGGCGCGCGGCGCTCGGCGCTCGGCGCGCGCACCGAGACCCGTACCGGGATCGGGACCCGCACCGGGACCGCCCCCCCCGGCCGGTACCAGCACCGACCGCACCGGGAGCGGCACCGGGACCGCCCTCCCCGGTACCGGCCCCCCCGGGATCGCCGGCCCCGCCCGCCCCGCCCGGTACCGCGCCGCCACCGGCCCCACCATGATGAAGTTTCGGTTCCGGCGGCAGGGCGCCGACCCGCATCGCGACCGCCTCCGGCACGATCTCTTCGCCTTCAGCAAGGTGCGCCCGGGGCGGGGGGCGCGGCGGCGAACCCCCGGGGGGGGCGGGGGACGACGACCACCGGGAGCTACCGGGGATGTCGGGCAGGGCTCTGGCAGCGCGGTGCGGGCAGCCCCCCTCCCTCCACCCCCCGGTGGTGCAGGCTTCGGCACCCCCCGGGCGGGATGCCGCCTCCGGGGAGGGGAGCAGCGCACGGGGCACCGCCCCCCCGGGGATCGGGGTGCACCGCCGGGGAGGGGGCGGTCGCGGTGGGGAGCAGCGCACCGGGATCCCCCGGGGAGCAGGTCAGGGGACAACCCCGGTGGGGCGGGACCCTCGGGTGTAGGCTGTGGGGGCACCCCCAGGTGCCGGATGCGCCCCGGGGGGGACAGGCTGCGGGGGCCGTCCTCCTCCCCGGGGGTGCAGCGGACACCCCCGCCTCGGGGGCACCCCCTCCCGCACCCGGGGGGCACCCTGGGGCAGGATGTGACCCCCCCCGACCGGCACATCATCCCCCTTCCCCAGGCCCCCCAGGGTGGGGGCTCCCCTGAGTGCCCCGGTTCCCACACTGCCCCGTGGTTTCCCCGGGCCTCGCTCACTGGCAGCGGCGTTTTGGGGTGCCACACGGCCCCCCACCCCGTCTGGCTCTGGAGCATCCCAGGCTGTATGGCCCGTGCCTCGTGGGGGGGCTCAGCCCCGAACACCCCCAGGGGTGGGATATGGGGGGGCTGAACCCCTTATGTCAGCAAGAAGAGTTGTGGCAGCGACCCCCAGGGCTGGGGGCTTGGGGTCCCCTGGCACCCCAAAACCGTGTCTCAGGGTGGACTGGGGGCATCAGAGGCCCAGGGATTGTCCCCTCCGCTGGCACCGGGAGATTTTTTGCTCAGCCCTCTCATGTGGTATGGGGAGACCCCCGGGCTCGTCAAACCACCAGGGAGGGACCCCACCAGCCCTCGGGTGCTGGACCTTTCCCTCGGCGCATCGGCAGGACGGGCTGTGCCGCTGGGTGCCCACCTGGAGCGCAGTGCGCCCTGTCCCTGGAGCCCCGTGGTGTTGGGACCATCCTCCTGCCCTGGCCCCGGGAGCGGGAGAACACCGGACACGGCCCCTGGCTCAGCCCAGACCGTGTCTGTCCATCTGTCCATCCTTCGGCAGCATCCTGGCACCGGTGTCGGGTGTTTGCCATGGTGAGGACCATGGCATGCACCAGAGGGACCCCCCCGGCTCACCCCACAGTGGGGCCGGGCTGGGAGGTGTTGGGGTGCGATGCAGTGAGGGGGTAACAGCCGTCACCCACTGCCCCGGCACAGCCCTGTCCCCGCAGACTCACTGCCACGGACAAGGGGTCTTGCCAGGGCGTGAGGCTCAGCCCAGCCAGAGCCCCCCGGTTTTGGGGAGGATGGTCCCATGGTCGGATCCTGCCTGAGCAGGCACTCTGGGGGGTCTGCACCCTGCAGGGCGTCCCGGGGGGCCAGGGAGCGGCCCCGCTCCGGTCAGCCCGGCTGCCCACCTGCCTCCCATTAACGGTTGTTTTTCCTCCCGAGCTCCAGATCTGCCTGGGATTTGCTGTAATTTGGCCGGGAGCGCGCCTTGGCCGGGCCGGCACAGCCTGCCGGATGCGGCCCCGCTGCCGGGCGGGAGGAAGGGCTGCGAGTCCGGTCCCCCATCCGGGGCTCGGGGTGCAGGGGAGCTGGGAGGACACTTTTGGGGGAGCACTGGGGGGGGGGTCTTTGATGGGATCGTCGTATCAGTTCCCAGCCTAAAGCATCACCGGGACGCTGCTGTGCTGCTGCCGTCCCGGCTCCTGCCACCATCCTCCCGTGCAGCGTGCATCCCGGGGGGATTCAGGGTGACCCTGCGTGGGGCTGCCACAGGGATCGGGACCAACAGGCATCCACTATCTCTCCCCCCAGCCAGTCTGGGACCCCCTGGGTGGGCTGGGGATGTTGGTGTGCTCCTGAAGGTGGCCCTTTGGAGGGGAGTGGGAGGCAGGGGGTGACAGTGGCTGTGCCGGCGGGTGTGAAAAGCCGCCCCGGTGCGCCTCTCGGCCGCCCCAGACAAAGGGAGCGGGTCAGGATCCGGCCAGTCTGGCTCCGGCGCCTCCGTATCATCTGATCGTGCCGTCGCCACTCAGCCAAGCTGCCCCCGGGGCCGCTCCCCCGGGAGCCCTGCGGTCCCCTTGCCACGGGACGGGGTGGCGGGTGCCCCCCGCGTCCCCTCGCTGCCAGGCGGGCAGCCCCTCCCCAGCTGGCGAGCCCGGGCACGCCGTCACCGGCCGGGACTTCCTTGGGAAGGTGCCCGCGGGCGGCACACGGCTCCAGCGGGGATGTCCCCGGCGCTGGCAGGTCCCGCTCACCTGGTTCTGCCGCCCGGCACCACGAACCCCCCGGGGACGTCGTGGTGGGGGTCCCGACTGCCTGTGGGGCTGAGCTGGACTCTGCTCATCCCTCCTGGGGCATCCGCACCTCGGGCAGGGGTTTAGGGTGGGGGGTCCCTTCCCCAAGGTGCTGGCCAAGGGGGCTCGTGCAAGCTCAGCCCTTGGTGTGGCTGTTGGGTTTGGTGCCTCTTGGGGCGTCGGGTGGAAGTCGGGTGAGGAGTGGTGTCCCCCTTCCCCAAGGACCCCCCTTGGTGGCGGTGGGGGACAAGGCGGCATCCTCACGCTCCTCCATCATGGGGATGAAGCTCAGGCTGGTGTGGGATGGGAGCCGTGGGATGGAGCCATGGGGGTGAGAGGGGGACCGTGGGGGGCTTGGGAGGGTTCCAGGAGTGGGGTGTCCCGGCTCTGACCTGCCTGTCCCTGCGGCAGACAGTGGAGCATGGCTTCCCCAGCCAGCCCAGCGCCCTGGCCTACGACCCCGTCCTGCGCGTGATGGCCATCGGCACCAAGGCGGGAGCTGTGAAGCTGTATCCTTTTCCCCCACTGAGGGCAGGAGGTAAGGACCCCCACACACACCCCCACCCTGGCTGCCCCCATCCCGGGGGATGCCGGCAGACATGGCCGTGCTGTTGCCAGCCCATCGCAGCGCCTCATCCCCCCGCTCTGCCGGCGTCCGTCCGTCCCTCCGTCCAGCTGGGCTGCAGCTGGGCTGGGAAGGGGGGGCCAGAGGAAACCCCCGCCTTGCCCAAAATGCAGGGGGGGGAGCAATGGGGCTCGGCTGTCCCAGGCGGGGGGGTTCTTCCCGCTGTCACCTCCCTCATCGCGGGGGGGCTCTTGGCCCCCTTCCGGGGGGG
>VUYV01000510.1:369052-394198 GCA_008711295.1 Anarhynchus alexandrinus
TTTTTTTTTTTTTCTCTGCCAGTGCCAGCCCGGCCGCGACGTCGCCGGCCGCTCTGCTCGGCCGCCCCGCCGTGGGGTGCTGGCTCCGGCCACCCCTGGATCAAACCCCCCCTGGGGGCCATGGAGCTGCCGTTATTGGGGGGCTGCGGTGCCCTGTGCATCCTCCACGGGGATGTTTTTGGGGTGGTACCCGGCTCGGGGCTGGCAGTGGGGCGGCATGGTCCTGCCCGCGGCACTGCAGCCGGTGGCCATCCGGCCCCGCTCCGGCTGCCATCCAGAAGATGCTTCTGGAGGTTCAGGGTGCCGGGCGAGGCGGCAGCCGGAGCTGGCCTGACTGGTGCTACTGGTTAGTGGGGGGCACCCATGGGTGCTCCCTGGCCGGGCTGGGTGGATCTGGCTGCAGACAACCCGGCATCGAGGGGCTGCCACAGCCTGGGGGATCCCCTGGGGCAGCTGGGGGTCCCTGGGCTCGGACCCCCATCATGGTGAGCCGGTGCCACTGGTGTTCCCTGGCTGTCTTTTGGCCAGCGGAACCATTGGGTGGGGAAAGCCCTCAGGAGGAGCAAGGATGGGTGGCATCCCCCATCCCTGCAGTGCCCGGACCCCCCTGCGTGCTCCCCCTCGAACGCCACGTTCTCTGGCCTCCCCAAAGCCTCTGCAGCTCTAGCCTGGCTCTGCCGGCTCGGCTGTGCCCAGCGCTGCCAGACAGCTCCTGCCTGTCGGTCTGGGCAGAGCCGCCGGGCCAGTTCTCCGCGCCAAGGGCATCGGGGGGGCAGCCGGAGGCAAGGACCACAGGGGTTGGTGGACAGAAAACGCCGGCACGCGGTGTGCCGAACCGTAGCGGTGTCATGCACCGGTGATGCCGGGCTGCGGGAAGCAGCTCGCTGGGTCCAGGGGTGTCGGGGAGGCGCCGGGTCAGGGTGTACCACGCGGTGCTGGAGCTGCCGCACGGGTCCTGCCCCGGTTCCTGATGAGCTGCGTTGCCGGTGGAGGAGCCGGGACCAGTCGGGTGAGTGAGGCTGTGCCGGCGCATGCCAAACCCCACCCTGCTGCCGGTGCCTCTGCACGGCCACGGCCCTGCAGCTGAGGAAGAAGAGGGTGGCAGAGGGCAGGAGCCGGCCTGGCCCTCGCACACCCACCCCGGTCACGTGCCGGCTGCATCCTGACCCGGGGCATCCCGGTTGGAAGTGCTCGGTGGATCCTGGCCAGCTGTGGCACGGGGCGCTGCCAGGGATGCTCAGCCCTGGCTCTCCCTGGGGGGCGTGGGGCTAAACCGGCTCCTGCTTGCAGAACTGTGACCTGAGGGGAATTTGGGGGGTTCCAGGCATTCTCTACCCTCGTTGTTTCTTTGACGTCCCCCCCACCCCAGATATGGTGCTCCAGGCGTGGAGCTGACTGGCTTGCACAAGGAGACGGCCACCGTCACCCAGCTGCACTTCCTCCCCGGCCAGGTAGGTGGGTGTCCCTGGGGGGGCCCGGAGGTCTCCTGGCCCCCCACCCACCCTGCTGTGTCGTCCCCCTCCTCAGGGCTGGCTCCTCTCCCTGCTGGATGACAACACGCTGCACCTCTGGGAGGTCTGCCAGAAGGAAGGCTGCTCCCACCTGGAAGAGACCCGCAGCTTCGGCCTCCCGGGACGCCCAGGGTCCGACAGTGCTAAGTACTTGCCTGGGGGAGTCTCCAGCCACCCCAACCCCCCTGCTGTGGGGCTGTGGCTGGGAGCGATACCGCTACCGGCTGGGAATGGTGTGTGGGAGCAGCCGTCCCTGCTTAGGGCGGGATGGCAGCCAAGGTCCCCTCGGTGGCAGTGGTTTCCCTGCTGGGATGCTCCTCCGATCCCGACTGGGATGCTGCGGGTGGGGGGAAATGCAGCCTTGGGCTTTTTATAGGTGCTGGCAGGGCCTGGGGTTGATTAATGGCTCTAATTGCTGTTATTGCTGAGGCTGTCCCTGTCTCCATCCTCCTGGGCCAACAGGGATGGGGATGCAGTGTCGGGGCAGGGGAGGTTTGGGCTCTCTCCACGGCTCCCCCAGACCCAGCACGGGGCTGACGCAGCCCCCTCCCCTGCTCCCCCTTCCAGCTGCTCCCCCGGCATCACGCGGGTGACGGTGGTCCTGCCGACATCCGCCTGTGCGGTGGCCTGCCTGGGCACGGAGGGCGGCGCGGTGTACTTCCTCACCCTGCCCACCCTGGTGCTGCTGGAGGACAAAACCCTCTTCCCGGATGAGATCCTGCAGAGGTGAGCCCCACCAGCCCTGCGCCCCCTCCCCACCACTCCTATTCCCCCCTGACCCTCCTGTGTCCTTCCCCCACACAGCGTCCCCGATGACTACCGCTGCGGGAAGGCGCTGGGGCCGGTGGAGTCCATCCAGGAGCACCCACGCGACAGCAGTCGGCTCCTCATCGGGTACAGCCGGGGGCTGGTGGTCCTCTGGGAGCAAAGCACACGCGTCGTCCAGCATCTCTTCCTGGGGAACCAGGTACCGGGGCTGGTGGGGCTGCAGCCTTGTGTATGTTCCCCCCGTCCCATCCCATGTGTCGAGCCTCTCCCTGTGTGTCCCCGCAGCAACTTGAGAGCCTGGCCTGGGAGCAGAGCGGGAAGAGCATCGTCAGCTCCCACAGCGACGGCGGGTACATGGTGTGGGCGGTGAGCGGCTCCGGCCAGAGGACCCAGCAACCCGTCATGTCCACCATCCCCTATGGTATGGGGTGTGGGGGGGGAAATCGCAGAGTTGGGGGCTGATCGCCTCATCCCAGTGCCGGTGCTGCAACCGCGGGGTTGATATTGTTTCAGGTCCGTTCCCTTGCAAAGCCATCAGCAAAATTCTCTGGCGGACCTGCGAGTCGGGGTAGGTCCCTGCGGCACGGGGGGGCTGCTCCGGCGTGCACTCCCCCAGCAGCCGGGCTGGGCTGGTGATGGGCACGGGGGGCGACCTGGGCTGCGGGGAAGATGCCCTCTGGGGTCTGAGGTCTGATGGAGGCTGCTTCATCCCCCCACCAGGAACCCCTTTATCATCTTCAATGGGGGGATGCCACGGGCCAGCTACGGTGACCGGCACTGCGTCAGTGTGCTGCAGGGCCAGACACTGGCCACGCTTGACTTCACCTCCCGTGTCATCGACTTCTTCACCGTGCAGAGCGCCGAGGTGGCCGAGGGAGGTACGTCCCACCAGGCCAGCCCTGGGGAGCAGGTTGGGGAGGGGGGGAACTCCACTAGTAGCAGCCATCTCCTGCCTCCCCAGGCTTTGAGAACCCCCGTGCGCTTGTGGTGCTGGTGGAGGAAGAGCTGGTGGCCATCGACCTCCAGACGCCGGGCTGGCCCACCATCCCTGCCCCGTACCTGGCGCCGCTTCACTCCTCTGCCATCACCTGCTCCTGCCACGTCTCCAACGTGCCTCTCAAGCTCTGGGAGAGGATCATCAGCGCTGGCGAGCAGCAGAGCCCCCGGCTCTCCTCTGCGGTGAGTGATGGGGATGGCGGGGAGGGGAGTCCCTGAGCCCCCCAGGACAGGCTGGTGGAGGGGTGACGCTTGCTCCTGCTCCCCACGGGTGGGCTCGATCCCTTCCTCTGTCCCTCCAGGCTTGGCCCATCGATGGGGGGAAGAACCTGGCCCAGGAGCCCACGCAGAGGGGGCTTCTCCTCACTGGGTGAGTGGCTGGTGGGGGTGGGGCAGGGCTGGGAAACCCAAAATGCGCCGGGGGTGGTGGTGGGACACACATTCTCAGCCCCTTCCTGGGGTCAGGGAGTGTATGGGGTGGTGGTGGGAGGTCCAGCTGCTCTTTTGGGTGGGCTGCCCCTGTCTCGTTTGGCTGGATGGCCGGGCAGGAGTATGTCACCCGTGGCATTGTCATCCCCCCTCTTCTGGCACGGTGGCTGCCAGCACACAGGCAGCTCTTGTTAGCCGGGCAGATGTCAGGGTCCCGTGCTAACAGGGCTTCCCCATGTGTCCCCCCCCCCCCCCCAGGCACGAGGACGGCACGGTGCGGTTCTGGGATGCCTCGGGGGTCTCCCTGAAGCCCCTCTACAAGCTGGGCACTGCCAGCATCTTCCAGACGGACTGCGAGCACAACGACAGCCTCAACCAGGCGGGCGAGGAGGAGTGGCCGCCCTTCCGCAAGGTGAGGTCCCCAGGGCGGTGGGGACACTGTTGCAGACCCCAGCACCCCCCCTGGCTCCGCCAGCAGTGGGTGGTCAAGCCCAGAGGCGGGCACGGAGGATGCACCCGCCGGAGCCGTCCCGGCTGCTCCCTGGGGACGTGTCCCCCGGCTCGGGGCACAGCTGCTGTGTGACGCCCCGTGGGGACACAAGGGACGTTTGTTCCGCACGCCCCGTCTCGTGGGTCTGCCCCAGCGCAGGGGGGGCCGGGGGACGCGTGGGGACAGACCTTTTCCGGGCGTGATGCCCGGAGCAGCCCGTGCGCCGCAGCCGGTACCCACCAGCTGGTGGGGGGACGTGGGGGTGGCACCAGGGGGCTGCCCCGCAGCTGTATGAAGGTGCCCACCCCCTGCTGTGTCGTGTCCCCCCCCCCTCGCAGGTGGGCTGCTTTGATCCCTACAGCGACGACCCGCGCCTGGGCGTGCAGAAGATCGCTCTCTGCAAGTACACGGCCAAGATGGTGGTGGCCGGCACGGCGGGGCAGGTAGGGCAGCAGGGGATGGAGTGGGGGCTCCCTGGCACCTCTCAGCTCCCTCCTCAAGGAGATGTGGCATGGGGGGGCTTCAGACCCTGCAGCCCCCCATGGCTGTCCATAAAGGGCTCCGACCCGCAGGATTTTACCCCCGGCGTGCAGCAGGGTGGCTGTCCCAGGCAGCCGGCACGCATCCCCCACCGCCTGTGCTTGTGCCCTGCAGGTGCTGGTGATGGAGCTGAGCGACGAGAAGTCGGAGCACGCGGTCAGCGTGGCCACGGTGGACCTGCTGCAGGACCGCGAGGGCTTCACCTGGAAGGGCCACGACCGGCTGGCCCCCAGGAACGGGCCCCTGCCCTTCGCCCCGGGCTTCCAGCCCAGCGTGCTGGTGCAGTGCGTGCCCCCCGCCGCCGTCACCGCTGTCACCCTCCACTCCGAATGGAACCTCGTGGCCTTTGGCACCAGCCACGGCTTCGGGCTCTTCGACTATTACCGGCGCAACCCCGTGCTGGCCAGGTATGGGGGAAATCTCGGTGCTGGGGACATCCCTGCCAGAGCCATGTGGCGAGGGTCCGGGCGCTGAGCAGCATCGTTGCCCGCAGGTGTACGCTGCACCCCAATGACTCGCTGGCCATGGAGGGGCCTTTGTCTCGCGTGAAGTCCCTCAAGAAGTCCCTGCGGCAGTCCTTCCGCCGCATCCGCAAGAGCCGGGTGTCAGGCAAGAAGAGGCTCAACACCAGCAGCCCCTCCAGCAAGGTGGGCAAGGAGCAGGGCCGCCACGGCTGCTCCTCATCCTCACTGGGCAGGGACTGACCCCCGTGTCCCCCTCCCCAGGTGCAGGAGGCCAATGCGCAGCTGGCCGAGCAGGCGGGACCCCCCGAGGTGGAGATGACGCCCGTGCAGCGGCGGATCGAGCCCCGCTCGGCTGACGACTCGCTCTCAGGGGTGGTGCGGTGCCTCTACTTCGCTGACACCTTCCTCCGAGATGGTGAGACCCTCCTCCCCCTTCCCAGGAGAAGTCCCCGAGCTGGGTCTGGCTGGTGCCATGCTGTGGGGAGGGGGTGCTCACACTGCTTCCATCCCCGCAGCTGCCCACCACGGCCCCACGATGTGGGCAGGGACCAACTCTGGCTCGGTGTTCGCCTACGCACTGGAGGTGCCATCGCAGGAGAAGTTTTCGGAGCGGGCAGTGGAGGCGGTGCTGGGGAAGGAGATCCAGCTGATGCACCGGGCACCGGTGGTGGCCATTGCGGTGCTGGACGGGCGGGGGAACCCCCTGCCTGAGCCCTACGAGGTCTCACGGGACCTGGCCAAGGCCCCCGACATGCAGGGCAGCCACTCCATGCTCATCTCCTCCGAGGAGCAGTTCAAGGTGAGCGTGGGGCTTAGTGTCCTGCTGCAGCAGGGATGGGACCCACCACCCACAATATGTCCCATGCCCTCTCTGGGTGTCCCCATCACCCTGGGCGCAGGGATGGGGCTGGAGGTGAGTGGCCAGGGGCACTCCTATGCCTGTCCCTGGGGTGGTGGCTCTGAGGGGAAGGTGCTGCCCTTTGTCAAGGGCTTCCATGGTGGGAGGCTGTTCGAGTGCCCCCTGAAACCCCACAGGTTCCTGTTCCCACCTGGCTCCTCTTGCCCCCCACCAGGTCTTCACGCTGCCCAAAGTGAGCGCCAAGACCAAGTTCAAGCTGACAGCACATGAGGGCTGCCGGGTACGGAAGGTGGCCCTGGTGAGCCTGGCCAGTGCCGGCTCCGAGGAGCGGCTGGAGAACTGCCTGGCCTGTCTCACCAACCTGGGTGACATCCACATCTTCACCGTGCCCGGCCTGCGGCCCCAGGTCCACTACGGCTGCATCCGCAAGGAGGACATCAGTGGCATCGCCTCCTGTGTCTTCACCAAACACGGCCAGGGTGAGGGCATCAGCCCTGTGCTGGGGTGATGTCCCTTGTAGATGGGACATCGCCCCTGGCTGGAGACCCACAGGGGTCCCTGAGGCTCTTTGTTGTCCCCTCCCCCTAGGTTTCTACCTAATTTCACCGTCCGAGTTTGAGCGCTTCTCGCTGAGTGCCAGGAACGTGACGGAGCCACTGTGCCGGCTGGAGATCGCCCGGCTCCAGGACACCTCCTGCCTCAGGTGAGATGTGCCCTGGGGACATGGGGCCTTTGCTACAGCAGCACCCCTGTACACCCGCCCCGTGGCGCCGGCTCCAGCAGTAACTTCTCCTCGTGTTTCCTTCCAGTAACAGCTTGACGGCGACACCGAAGCTGCCACAGGCAAATGGCACCCACGTCCCCTGCAGCCCCGAGGGCCGATGCTCCCCCAGTGACAGTGACCGTGAGTGATCGCCCTGTCCCCACCGCGTGTGCCACATCCCCATGGGCCCTACTCTGGGCTGCCCTGGTATTGTGGCTGTCCCAAAGCCCTCCCGTCCCCGTGGTTCCCCAGGGTCCCCCGAGGAGCATCCGGCCGCCTTCTCGCCTGGCCCCATCGATTCCCCCAACAGCAGCACGGACAACCCGCTGGACACCACCGGGGATATCACCGTGGAGGAAGTGAAGGATTTCCTGGCGTGAGTAGAGGGGGGAACGGTGTAAGCAGTGCCCACAGCCCCTGCCACCGGCACCGAGGGGCTGCGGCGGTGCCCCCGGCTGCCTCTCACCCTGCTCTGCCCCAGGTCCTCGGAGGAAGCGGAGAGGAACCTGAGGAACGCCAGTGAGGACGAGGCCCGGCCCACGGGAATCCTCATCAAGTGAGGTGCGTGATGGGCTGGTGGTCCCCAGGGTGGGCGCAGGGACAGGTGGCCCTGCGCCGCAGTGGGGACGTGGCTCCGGCTGCAAACCCTGGGGTGCCATGGGGTTTGGAGCTGGGACCCCAATGCAGTGCCCCGGCATCCCCATCCATCACGGGATGATGGGATGGTGGTCCCTGGGGCTTGTGGAGGGGTGGGAGCAGGGGGGCAGTGTGTCCTGGTCCCCCCCCAGGTCCTCTTCTCAGGGTTGGCATCACCCACAGGCATCTCCAGCCTCTCTGGCCCATCTCAGTGCTCGGATTCCCGGGATGCGCGACTCGACTGGACCCCCCCGCGTCCCCTCCCCGCGTAACGTAGACTCGCCTCTTCTCTAACATCCGCGCCGGCCGCCGGTGCGCTCCGACTCCGGCACGCTCCCCCCACGCCTCCCTGCCCGGCCGCCGGCCCCGGTCCCCCCCTCCCGCGCTGGCCCTGAGCCGGGGGCTGTGGTGCACAAACTCTTCCCGGGGAAGATAATTGTTTGGGTTTTTTTATACGCAGTCGAGTGTCACTGTCCCCTGCTCCAGAGCCCCCTTCCCGGGGGATGCTGCTGCTTCCCTGGCTCCATGGGGAGGGCTGGGGCTTGTGGACCCCCTTCATCCCCCTCTGGTTTTGGTCCCTCTGGGAGGTGGGGGGCCGGGAGCCCCTGGGCACGGCCCCCCCATATCCTGGTCTGTGTTTACATGCCCGGCTCCCTGCAGTTTACAGCCCCGTCCCCTGTCTGCCGGGAGGCTCCGGCTGCCATATGGGGACTGTCCCCTTTCTGGGGGAGCCTGTATCCCCTCCCTGGCTCCCAGGTGGGCATCAGAGGGCTTGAGCAGCCCGGAGAGGGGGCACAGGGCGAAGGGGGTCACAGGTGGCCTTTTTCTCTTAGTGGCTTCTCTAAGGGCTATTCTCCAGGTTGGGCTCTGTGCCTGCTGCTCCTTTCTGACACTAATTCCTGCCACGGGTGGGTTTGGGATGGGATCACGCTGTGGGGACACAGTGGCTCCTGGCTGTGGGAGGGCGGATGGGGCATGGGGCCGCCCCATCCCGGGGGCGGGGGGGAGTCTCATTGTGCCAAATCCCCCCCTCCCCAGCTCCGCCTCACCCTCATAGGGGGCTGTGGTGACACTGGCTCTGTCCCTATGTGGCTCTGGGGCTCAGCCTGGTACCTGTCCCTCTCCTTTTGGGGATCCGGGGCCCTTTCGGACCGCCCCCCCCGGGCTCTCTTGCGGTACGTGTGTGGCTGGGGCGGGGGGGGCCGGGCAAGGCAGCGCTGCCCTGGGCTCCGCTGCTGCCTGCCGGGGCCGGGGCTGGAGTGTCCCTGGTAGAACCCCCCCACCCCGCCCCCCACCTCATCCCTTTTTTTNTTTTTTTTTTTTTTTTTTTTTTTTTTTTTTTTTTGGTAAGATGAATTTAGCATTGTTTAGTTATTAAAAATACTGGTTTTTAATATTGAAAATAAAGCATTTAATATCAACTGCCCGGGCTGCAGGTGTTTAAGGAGCCAGGTGGGTGTCAGGGTTCCCCCCCCCCCCCCCCANCAGAGGGGCAGGATCGGGATCGGGGTTGGGGGGGCGTACACCATGCTTGGGAGTGAGATGGGCGCAGACAGAACCTGTCAGAGCCTCGGGGTGAGAAGTGCAGCCTTTATTGATATGATACCAACGGGCTGGTCCCTGCTGGGGGGGGTGTCCATATCCCCCGGACAGCAGGGCCGGGTGTAAGGCCCAGGGTTGAGAGCACCTTGCCCCCACCTTCACCACCCCCCCACACTGGGGCTCTTTAGCAAAGCATTCTCTCACCCAAACTGGGAAACACTCCTGTCCCCCAGTTGCAGGGGGAGCTCGGCACTGGTTTGGGGCAGCAGCATCTCCGAGCAGGGGGTAACAGAGGCCCACGCTGCCCCATATACCTCCCCCAAGAGGGGAAGGGGCCGAGCTAGGTCCTGTGCTGGGAGAAAGGGGGGACAGAGGGTCAGCCCCAGTGCTTCCCCCTGTCCCCAGCTCAGGAGAAGCAGCTCCAAGTCGAGCGTGGCTGGGAGCAGGCATGTGCGGCAGCGCAGGGTGCCGGGGGATCCGGCCATGCCGTGGGGGCCATGGCCAGAGCACTGGGTGCCCCCGGCACTTAGGCGGGCGGCTTGCGGAAGACGCTCCAAGCATGGAAGCAGCGGGTGAAGGGCCAGGGCTCGTTGCCTTTCCGCACCAGCCGGAGCTTGCGGGGATGCGTGGGGTCCTTGGATCGCATATGCTGGATGTAAACCTGGGACAGAGCACAGCCGTGAAGGTCCCCGGCTCTCGCCCACCTCCAGGACTGGCATTGCCCAGCCCGGGGGGGAGCTGCTGGGAGCTCCGCACCACCATGCACAGGGCAGGATCAGGGCCCCAAGGGGAGATGGAGATGCCCGAATCCTCCCCCTCCAGCAGAAAGCAGGAGGGAGGCCCTACCTGGCATGCCTTGAGGCTCAGCTTGATCTCCACCTGGCTGGTCTGGGTGCCCACCCACATGTAGACCTGTGGGAAGGACGTGCAGCCGGGCTCAGCCGATGGAGCCGCTGGCAAATCCAGCCCCTGCCGCGCTGCCCCCGGACCCAGAGACAGGACAGCCTCACGCTCCCGGCTCACCTCCCGCCCGTTATCCAGCAGCATGATGTCATCGTCGGCCAGATCATCCTGGCAGAAATCAGAGCACTTCTCCGACACCGAAAAATAGCCCTTCTCGTTGGAGCACCTGCGGGGACATCAAGAAGGGGACTGCATCAAAGACATGAGTTTGTTAGGACTCAGCTCATGCAGAAGGACGGGACATGATGGAGCGGCTCTGTTTCAGCTAGCTGATGCCCAGGGATGGGCAGAGAGTTGGGAGAAAGGCTTTGCTCGTCCTGGGGAGCCGTGCCCTGGCTAGGCTGGGAGGACTGAGCCCCTGGTAGAGGCCAGCGTGGCCCAGAGCACCCAGAATGAGGAAGGAGACCAGTACAGACTCAAGCAGCCCTGCCTGGGTCAGGACCTACCTGAAGAGTCGGGAGTGCTTCATGTAGTCAGCGTCTTCATCATAGGGCTTCTGGCTGCCGATGCCCACCCAGAAGAAGTTTTCAGGCTCTTCTCCCTCATTGATCACCTGCGAGGCCAGGGACAGGGCTGAGTGTGACCGTCCCCTGCTCTGGTGGTAGCTGCCACACAGGTAAGCAAGCACCGAGTCCTGCTGTGACCCCATCTATTCACCTGCTTGCTGTAGGAGTCATCAAACATGTGGTTCATGATGTCCTCAGCCAACTTGGCCTCGTCGGGGTCAGCTGCCCGGCCCACCCAGGTGTAGACAATGCCCTGGTTGTCCGTGCTCTCAAAGGGCACCTGGGGGGGGAGCACAGAGAATCAGGGGTGCCCAAGCAGTGAGGGGGTTAAGTGGCCGAGCATCCCTGAGGATGCTCAGCTGTGAGCACTACCTTGAGGATGAAGCAAAACTCTGAGTTGAGCAGACCAGCATCTGTGTTGATCTGGATGCACCTAGAAAAGAAGCCCACGAGGCACAGTCAGCAAGAGATGAGGCAGTTGTGCCCCCAGGCACGTACCCTGCCAGGAGCCTGGCACCCATGGGTGCTGCCTGGCCCAGAGCATGCGGCGAGAGGGCTGACCTGGTGCAGAGGGCCCCACCGTTGGTGCGGATGTGGTAGAGGCTGGGCTGGGGTGGGCTGACCCTGTCCTTCCGCTTGCCCCGGTGGATGACAAACCTCCTCTTGAAGTGCGAGAGGAACTTGGGGTTCTCCTGCTGCTGGGTCATGCGCACGACCTGGCCAGGGGTGGGTGTCAGCAGGGCCATGGGGACACCCCAAACCCAACTCCAAGCCCCAGCTGCACCACCCCCCCCCGCCAGCCCCCCATCTCTGCTGCTATCCCCTGCCCTTAGCCTGGGGGACAGAGAGGGGATGGGGGAGAAGTGAGGCAAAGCTGAGGGACCCCTGTGTCACCCCCCCAGGAGCGCGCAGCGGAGTCACCTCCAGCTTGCCAGGGAAGAGACTCTCGAACTTCTTCTGGAGGCTGAAGGTGAAGGTGAGCCAGCCCATGTTGGAGGCCTCCCGGCCCTGCCAGAAGTAGACGATGCACTGGAAGTCTTCCTCGGGCTGCTTCTCCTCCTCTTCTTCCTCACCCTCCTCCTCCCCTTTGCCTTCACCCTTCTTCTTCTTTTCCTCCTCCTCTTCATACTCCACTGGCACCCAGTACCTGAGGAACAGGGGGGGCGATGTGAGGGATGGGGCAGGTTGGGGGCCTGGGCAGGGNCTGCTTCTCCTCCTCTTCTTCCTCACCCTCCTCCTCCCCTTTGCCTTCACCCTTCTTCTTCTTCTCCTCCTCCTCTTCATACTCCACCGGCACCCAGTACCTGAGGAACAGGGTGGGCAATGTGAGGGATGGGGCAGGTTGGGGGCCTGGGCAGGGAGATGGGGGGATGAGGTGGTCCAGCAGCCCCAGAGAGGGGTCGAGCTGGGTGTTACCTGCAGAGGAAGACGTAGCAGTCGTGGGTGTGGAAGTGGCCAAACTCCTCCTCAGGCAGGCGAGCGAATTTTTTGCCCTCCAGCACGAAGCCCTCCATGCCGTCCAGGTCCTCGTTCCACTCCTCCATCAGCTGCTCCGCCTGTGGCCCCATGTGCTCGTCAGCCAGTGGCCACCCAGCCCCTCCATCAGCACCCAGCGCAACGCCGTGGGGGGACACAGGGGATGGTCCCCAGCCCTACCTCGCTGAGGGGCATGGGGGGCTGGCGGGGCAGGAAGAGCGCCGTGAGGTCGGCCTTCATCTGATCCTTCTTCTCGGCATCCTTGCGGACCTTGCCGGCGAGACCGCCCTCCTGCAGCACCGTCTCGGCGTTGCGGGTGTAATCCACGCGCAGGACATCATCCCAGTTCTTGAACTTGGACTTGAACACCTAAACCGGGGAGAAGATAATGCACCCTGGACCACAGCACCCTCCCTGGCACCCAGCACCCCATCTGAGGGGTCTGTGCCCCCGTTTCCCTCCCCGGCGCTGCTGCCCAGGGGTGTCCGTGCCCGTTCGTAGGCATGTGGGCTGCCCTACCTGGCACTCGGTGCCCTCCAGGTTCCTGGTGACCATGGCGTGCTTGGGCCGGTGCAGCATGCCGCACAGCTCCTGGCTCAGCTTCAGCGCCGCTGCCCGCACCAGCCGCGGCGACTTCCTCCCGATCCAGATGAAGACATCGGACCAGCAGTCCAGGATGTACACGCTCTTGGTGTCCAGCAGGCTCTGCAGCTGAGGGCACCGCAGGGAAAAGAGGTCAGGCACTCGCAGGTTCTCTTGGCTGGTAAACGCTCTGCCCGCTCCCAAAAGACAGCTGGGAAGAGTAGAGCATCCCCCACCCGGGGCCCCAATGGCCAAACCTGCCTCTCCCAGGGCACAGCTGGAGGCAGAGGGGGCACAAAACCCGTCTCACTGGTCAGACTGGGAGAACCTCCCCGCCCCATCCTACCAGGCGCATCTCTGGCATCAGATCAGCCTTCAGCCTCTTCTTGTGCTCCACCGAGAGCTTGTAGTTGATCTGGGGCAGCTCCAGGTAGCCCAGGCCCAGGCCGACCTGCAGAGGGGAAGAGGACATGGGTGAGGGGGGGCTGCAGGGCTCTGGCAGCGCCAACGACCCTGCAAACAGCGGCTCCACACCTTGTACAGCTTGGGCTTGTGGGGCTGAAAGTCATCGGGGACGCAGGGCCGGATCTCCTCAGGTTGCCCCCCAAGCGCCTCCCAGAAGTCAGGGGTCTCCTGGCCCTGGGTGAGCAGCGTGATCTCCGCCTTCCCCTTCCGCTCGTTCTTGTTGATCTTCTCAGCGAAGAGCCTGTGGCGGCAGTGGGTGAGACGGCAGGTTGGCCCCCCGCACCCCCAGCCCCACAACCAGCCCTACCTGGCCTTGGTGGTGCTGCTCAGCGTGGCCTGGCTCCCACGCCACACAAAGAGGTTGAGGCCGTGGTCCAGGAGGAAGACGAACCTGGTGGATACAGAGGTGAGAAGACAGTCAGAAGAGAGCAGGGTGCACCGAGCGTCCTCCTCACTCTGCGGGTCCTTGTGGAGCAGGGCACCGCAGTGGGGTGTGGACCCACATCCTTGTAGAAAGGCGCGTCCAATTTTCACCCCAGAGCCGCAGCTATGACGTGTTGGGTGGACCCTGCCAGTGCTCGGTCCCTCCGCAGGGACCCTGTGTCCCCTGGCCGCTCCCCCTGCTCACCGGGGGTCCAGCGATGTCCCTTTCAGTGCCACCGGCTCCAGCTTAACGTTCTTCTTGCCATAGACACGGTACAGCCTGGGGGAGAGACAGCCACAGTGGGACATGGGGCAATGCCTGCCCCGCACATGCCCCCAGCCCCTGGCCCCAGCACTACCTGGTGACATATTGCGTGTCCTCGACGGTGAAGAAACCGCTGGCCGTGCCACCCTCGATGTAGGAGATGTCATTGTCGAAGACCTGGGGGCAGGGAGGGGGTAAGGGTGGGAGAGGCAGGGCTGGGGGCTATGGGGGTGGCCTAGGGTTGGCCTCACCTGGAGGAATTCATCGCTCTCATCCCCCATCTCCTCCCGGATGCTGCGGCACTCGGCTCCCAGGTAGTTGCGGAGGTTGACGGCATGGATGGCGGAGCAGGCCTTCTTGTCCAGCGTGGCCTCCTGCCCGATCCAGTAGTAGATCTCCCAGTTGAGAGAGCCGTTCTCATCCAGGAAGGTCTGGAGAAGGATGGGGTGTGAGATGGGATGGCCACGGCCCTAGGTTGGGGATGGGGGGGACCCTCAGTCCTCCCCGGGTACCTTGAGCACGATGTAGCAGTCGGCCTCGTAGAACTTGCCGTGGAAAGCCTCATCCACCAGCGTGGGCACAAAGTTCTCGATCTGCCAGACGCAGAGGCCGGGCAGCTGCCCCACGTCCTCGCTGAAGAACTCCGAGTAGTCCAGCTGCGGCTTCTCCAGGCCCTGGTCCCAGCGCCGCGTCTTCAGGTCTGGTGCCTTTGCCTCCCCACTCTCCTGCAGGGATGGGGACAGGTCACTAAGCTGGGGGCAACTGGGTCCCTGCTGGCACCCGGGGTGGGCCAGGGGCACCACGGTGCTGCTCGGGGCCCCTCTCCCACCCCAGACCCTACCTCTATCTTCTTGTTCTTCTCCTGGGCCACGTCCGACATCCCCTTCAGCACCTGCTTGGCCTGGTCATCCTGGGCAGAGTCCTTGCGCCGCCGGAGCCGCATCTTGCGGGCCAGCGGGTCCTTGGTGCCGCTCCCTGGGGACACGGGGACGGGGTGAGAGGCAGCCAGGACACCCACGCCTTGTGTGGGGTACACCATGGGGCACGGCTCGTTTCCCAGCCTCTCCCAGGGGACTGTCCCCTGCATCCCTGCATGTTTACCTGCTGCAGCAGCTGCAACGGTGGCCGGGGAGGCTCCGGCCAGGCGGAGCTGGTTCTGCAGGGAGAAGTCGATGTTGTACCATTCCGATGTCCGATCCACCGGCTTTGGAGGCATCACCAGGTTGGGGTTCTCGCGCACGTCCAGGATCTGCCGAGGAGGGGATGGGAAACCTCACTGCTCTGAAGCACAGGCTCATGGGGACACTGAGGATGTGGGCTGGGACAGGAGGCCTCTGGAGCACTCTGGGATTTGGTGAGGTGAGGGTATGTGGAGGGAGGCCTGAATCCACCACCTGCCTGGGCTGAACCGTGTGCCAGACTGCATGTATTGGCCCCACAGACCCCCTGTCCTCACCTTGCCCATCCCACCCTACGGCCCTGGGATCCCAGGGACACGCTGGGGCTGTGGTGGACCCAGCCTGAGGCGGAGGGGGTATTGGGCTCTCACCTCCACGTCCGTCAGGAAGTGGATGGCCTCTGGCAGCGTCACCAGGCGGTTCTTGTTCAGCACCAGCTTCTTCAGCTTGGAGCACCTGTGGGACATGGACACACTGGTGAAGGCCCAGGCCAGGGACATGTCTTTCACAGACACTCAGAGACGCCCATATCACCACACAGCCTCCGTGTCCTCTCTCGAGGACAGAGCAGATGTAGTTGGGGGCTGTCCCCTACCTGCATAGGCTCTCAGGGATGAGCTCCAGGTTGTTGTTGGCCGCCATGAACTCCTCAAGGTTGGTGAGCTTGCCGATGCCCGAGGGGATCCCATCAAAGTCGAGCTTGTTAGAGTTCAAGTACATCTTCTTCAGCTTGGTCAACTTGCAGATGGCCGACTGGGGAAGGAGATGACAGGGTGAGGGAGAATCCAATGGCATAGAGGCAGGGGCAGGGACGCCATGTACAGGCAGGGACATACAGACAAGGAGGTGAGCTGGTTGCGGGACAGGTTGAGGGTCTCCAGCTGGGTCCACTGGTCGATGCAGAGGGACAGCTCCGTGATCTGGTTGCTGCTGAGGTTGAGGCGCCGCAGGCTGCCCAGGGTATAGAGGCACTCGGGGACACGACTGAGGTCGTTGCAGGACAGGTCCACATCTGGGGCAAGACAATGGGGTAACGCCACCAGCCAGACCCACGCCAAGGCTGAGAGAGCCCCTGGAGGGCCCCATGCAGCGTGGGACTGGGTGCCCCGACCCTACCTGCCAGGTTCACCAGGCCCTCGAGGCTGGTGGGCAGGTTGCTCTGTGTACGCTGGGTGTTCCTGAGGTGGAGGGTCTGCAGGGCCGTCATTGCCGGGAGCTGCCTGTGGACCACAGAGAACCATGGGGCAGAGACAGCGTCAGGGCTGGAGCAGGCATGTGGCCCAGCCCCAGCATCATGGAATCCAGACTGGAAAATGGGGCCTTACCGTAGCTGCGCGTGCAGGAGGGGGTTGTTGTTGAGGATGAGAGTCTGGAGGTGGACCAGGCGTCTCATCTGCGGCGGGAGGCTCTCCAGCTTGTTATTGCTCAGGTCTAGGTAGAGCAGGTCTGTCAGGTTGATGAAGAGCTGGTTGGGGATGGTCTCAATGCTGCGGGGATATAGCAATCTTCAGGGTTGCCTGGGACCTGCACCAGCCCTTGTTGTCCCTCGATGAGGGGCACAGTGCAGGACCCGGAGTGAAGGGGGGTGATGGATGGCCGTGGCCATGGCTAGAGGCAGGGAGATGGCTGCCCTGGCCTGGACCCACCTGTTGTGGCCAAGATTGAGGACCAGCATGTTCTTGGCGTTCTCCAGTTCCCGGGGACACTCGGTGAGCTGGTTGTAGCTCAGGTCCTGAGGCAAACGGGAGAGCAAAGCAGGCATCACCCTCTGCCCTACACTGAGCAACCACCACCCAAACCCAAGGACCGAGGGGCATCTTTGGGGGCACGACCTGCCTACAGCCACACTGGGCCTTGCTGGTGCCCAGCAGCAGGAGCTGGATGAGCATACGGGGAACCCCACTGCAGCATCAGCCTTTAAAGGAGGCATTGCCATAGGATCATCCTGCCCGCAGCCACCTTCCCCGGCGCGTGGGCATGGGGTCAGGACTGGCGCTGAAAGGACACAGGAGCTCTTGCTTCAGGGAAGCTAGTTATGGCCTTGGGACCCAAAAGTCGAAGGGAACCGGGCAGCGTTGAGCCCTGATTTACTCCCTGCACCTTTCGCCCAGATGCTCCTCAGCCCCACTGTGCTCCCCAGGGAGCACAAGGAGCCACTGAGGTGCAGGAACAGGACCGAGGACTCTGAGCTGGCTCTCGCAGTAGCCAAGGACACTGCACGTACCAGCACCGAGAGGTCGTCCAGCTGGAAGATATCATCGGGGACTCCTGAGTTCTTCAGGCTGTTTGCACGAGCCACGATTGCCTTGAAAGAGGAGAGAGAGGCACAACTGCAGCCATTCACTGGCTCTATGCCCACTGAGCCTCCCGGGGTGGGCAGGGACGATCCCTGTGTGCCCCCAGAGCCAGGGGCTGGCCGAGAGGTCCCTGGGGACACCAGCGCTGATGCAGGTGGAACGCATGAGGGGGACACTTACCCGGAGGCATGGCAGGCCGGAGAGCTCGCCGTGGAGCGTGGTGAGGCTGTTGTGACTCACGGAGAGGTGTTCCTGCAGGGAAGATCCAGGGAAGCCCCAGTGAGCAGGGAGAGGAGCCGAGGCTGCGTGGGGGCAGCCATCAGGCCCCTGCACTGACTTGGGGCTCCTCAATGCCAGGAGAGTGGGGGGCTCGCAGAGGCATGGCGTGAGCTCAGCCCCGACCCACATGAGGCTGCTGGGATGCGCCCAGTCAAACTGGGACCCCAGCACGCTCATGCTGCCTCTGCACCCCTTGTTCCTTGGGGCAGACCTGGCTGAGACACTCCAGCCCTGCTGCAGGGTTCGGGGTGCTCTGGATTGCTACTGAGCTGGCTTGTGGCAGTCCTGTACAGCCCCCGAGAAAACAGACCCCAGTTCTTGGAAACGCTTCTCACTGGGTGATCTGGAAACATGCAGACGTGGGGACCGGCAGGGTAGGAGGAGGGCCCAGGGGAAGTTTTTGTTTTCCACTAGGCATCACCAGCCCGGCTGTTACCTGCTCAGGAAAGCGAGGAATTGGCAGACTGTGGGCGAGGTGCCAGGTTTTAAGTCTAGCCGTGGCCCCCAAGCATCTGTCAGGACTGGCAGGAGCGTGGCTCCGAGCAGCACGGAGGGCTTCCCCGCTTGCTGCGCCTGAGCAGGGCGCAGGCGGCACGGTGACGAGGATTTTTGGCAGCGTTTAAAGCGTCGCGTTTGGCTGACACCGATTTGACGATGTCCATAACATTCTGCAGGACACCGCCAAAGCAAAGCTCAGCCACGGACTCCACCAAGGGCCTGGTCGTGCACAAAGCTTGAGCTGCCCAAAAAACAAAGCCAGGCAGCTGCCAGCTACTGCTCTATATATCTTTTAGCAAGGGAGGAGGAAAAAAACCAAAAAAGCCCCAAAACCTTAATCGTCCCCATACTTAACCTTCACCCTTCCCTTCTATTAAAGGGCAGAGGATCTAAGCATGGGTTTTAGTCTGGTTTTCTAGGAAAACAAGGTGAAACCGAGTACAAGTCTGTCTCAACCCCACTCCTAACAGCTCCTGCATCCAATTTCAACCACACGTTGTAGCTCAGCCCTATTATTAGACACCAGAGCATTTGCCGATGAGCCACGAGGCTGGCAGGCACCAGGCTCTCGGCACCGCCACGCAGGGCCCCGTCTGACCCCACAGCCCCAGCAGGANCTGGAGGGCGGCGAGCTCCTCGGGCAGGTAGCAGAGCCCCGTGCGGTTCAGCTTCAGCCAGCGCAGGCTGGTCATCGCCTTCACGTGCTCCGGGAAGTAGCCACCCTGCGAGGAGGAGGAGGATGAGAAAACCACTTGCCCCAGGGGGTGAGGATCTGGGGACCTCTGTCTGACCCACCCTGCGTGGTCAGGGGGAGGCCTGGGATCGCCCAGTGCTATGGGATTGGGAGATGGGGGACTGGGATCGCTCAGTCCTATGGGATTGGGATCTGGGGTCCGGGATCGCCCAGTCCTATGGGACTGGAAGCTGGCGCTGGGGGGGCAGGGATGGCCCAGTCCTATGGGATTGGGAACTGGAATGGCGCTGGGATCACCCAGTCCTATAGGACTGGGAGCTGGGGGAGCCAGGATCACCCAGTCCTGTGGGACTGGCAGCTGTAGTGGGGCTGGGATCACCCAGTCCTATGGAATGGGAAACTGGGCGGAGGGCACTGGGATTGCCTAGTCCTATGGGATTGGAGTTGGGGGGGGGCTGGGATCACCCAGTCCCGTGGGATTGGGACCTGGGGGGGACTGGGAGGGCAACGTCACCTGGCTCTCTGGGGCCCCATGGGTTGGGGGGCAGAGGTTGCCCTGCCGCGGAGGCTGTGGGGTCAGGGATCGCCAGGCCCTACAGTGCCAATGGGGTCAGGGGCCAGGGCTGCCCCTGCACAAGCACCCCCGGTCTGGGGGCACCACCCAGCGCCAGGGCACCGGGCCGGAGGGGGCGAGCTGAGCCCGCGGGGCCGGGCCGGGCCTGACAGGGCCCTGGGGGGGCCGGGGCCGGGCTCGCCCGGCGCTCGGGGCCTGGGGTTGGGCTGTCCTCCCCTCCCCCGGTGTCCCCCGCTCCCCTCATCGCACCTTGAAGTCGTTGCCGCTGAGGTCGACGCCGCGAACGAAGGGCAGGACCCCGGTGGCCGCCATGGCGGCGCTGGAGGCGGAAGGGCGGTGGGTGGGGGGACCCGGCAGCGGCGCGCCCCGCCCGGCCACGCCCCCTTCACGGTCTGGCCCCGCCCCGGCGGTGACGCTCCGCCGGTGGATGGGGCGGGGGAGGGTGGAGCCGGGTTCTGCNGCCCTTGAGCGGGTCGGGGCTCGGAGGGGGCCCGGCCGGGGGCCGTCTCCCCTCGGCAGCGCGGGGGTCTCCGTCCCGGTTCCCCCCTCCCCCGGTGGCATGGGCCGCGGTACCCCTTCCCCTAGTGCCGCCGGTTCCCCTCCCCCCCCCGAAGCGGTGGCGGCAGGGCCGGGCGGGTGACCCTTCTCCGCGGTGACCTTTGCTCCTCCGCCGCACCCCGGCGTCCCGGCGGCGGCGGGAGCCTTTGCCCCGGAGGTGGAGGGAAGCGACGGGGTGGGCGCCGCAGATACATTCCCCCCCCCTCCCCTTCCTCCCTAAAACTGCCACCCTGCGGGCTCTGCGTCCCTCGGGGAGGCAGGTCCAGGGTGACACCCCACTGCTCCTCTCCCCCTTCCGCAGGGCGACCATGGCCGAGTTCAGGCGCCAGCGGGGCAAGCGGCAGGACGACAGCGGGCTGGGCAGCGTCCTCGACCTGCTGTTGGCCAACGCCAGGCTGGTGCTGGGAGTCACCGGCGCGGCTGTGCTCGCCATCGCCACGCTGGCCGTCAAGCGGGTAAGGCCTCTGTCGGGGCTCGGAGGATGAGGGTGGAGGGTCATGCCATGGAGGAGAGCCGTTTTGCGGGGGTAGATGAAATGCAAACCTCGTTGGCTGCTCCTGAGCTGCAGAGCTGGTCCCTCAGGTCCAGCTGCTGGTGCCGGCATGGGGCTGCCCAGTCCCACCCCGCGGGGGCACGTACAGCCCCCACACTCTGTTTGCCCGGAACAGCACATATTCGGGATACAGTATCCCAGCCAGAAGGGCACCTTGGACTTTATTCACATTTGGGCACCTGACTGTTTTCCACTTAAAATCCACAGGCAGAAAACGTGCACCTTTGTGCCCCCCTAAACTGTCCATTTTTGCTAGTAGAAGCCCTGCCTGGGGCTGTGTCTCCCTGTGTCTGCACCAGAGGGGCTGCTGTCCCCCTTAGTTCAGAGTGTGACCACAAGGAAATGGTACAGAGATGATAACTTGTCCATGTGGTTTTTCCTTCCCTCCAGCTGATAGACCGAGCCACCAGCCCTCGCGATGAAGGCGATCCCAAAGCTGAGCAGAAGACCCTGGAGGAGAGCTGGCAGGACTTGGCCTTGATCAAGGTGACACCAAAACCCCCTAAGAAGCAGAGAAGAGAAGATCTCAGCGAGCCTCTGCTCTCTCCGGCTCGGCCACCGGTGCCAGGTGAGGCTCGTGGTGTTCCTGCTGGCTCCCACCATGGCTGGGAAGATCACCTTGGTGTGCTCCGGGCCGCTGCTCCCCACAGTCTGGGAGCTCCATGTTATTTTTAGCTCAGTGTCCGGGAAGCTGATCCAGTTGTGCCCTCCCTCCTGGGAAGCTCCCAAGCTGTGGCCCCTTTTTAGGCAATGCCTGCGGTAATGGCACCTCTGATAACGTCCTGAGCACCTTGGCCACCGTAGCCTGGTGGAGGCTGTCGGGGCTTTGTTTCCTCTGGAGCAGTGGCGGCTGTGCTCGTTTTCTGGGTCAGCTCTGCCTAGAGGAAGGTGCGCTCGGGAGCTGCCGCAGACAAAGGCTGCCTTGTCCGGCTGCCTACAAATACGGCGTTTTTCCAAGTGGGAAAACAGCC
The DNA here is from genome assembly GCA_008711295.1 of Anarhynchus alexandrinus. Classification (NCBI taxonomy): domain Eukaryota; kingdom Metazoa; phylum Chordata; class Aves; order Charadriiformes; family Charadriidae; genus Anarhynchus; species Anarhynchus alexandrinus. The sequence goes on from VUYV01000510.1 coordinate 390,333, forward strand.
CAGCTTGGTGCAGGGCAGGTCCTGAAATACTGGACCCGGAGCGGGGTTCGTTCGCAGGACTCGAGCGATCAGGCAGGCGTTGGGGCAGGCTGGATCTGCCTGAGCAGTCTCAGTGGGGCTGAGACCCGTAGGGACCCTCTGGCAGCGAGTCCCTTGCCCAGCTGCTGGTGCTTAGCCTGGTTTACCCATCCCTAGCCGGGGGGTGAGGCCGTGTGCTGTTGGGTTTTGAGGTTAGTTTGGGCTCTGCCTTAGCTGAGAAGCGCTGTTAATGTCAGAGGACTCGGTGGTGGTCCTCTTGGCAAGCTCAGCCTCGCGTCCAGAGCGGTGGGCTGAGAGCTGGGCACCCAGCTTGCGCCTCCCCCTTGGCTGCGGCAGGAGAAGCTGCTGCTGTAGGTTGCAGATGATCTGCTCAGAGCTGTGACTTCTCCCTTCCCTCTGTCCCATCCCCTTCTCACAGAGCCCAGGGTCTGCTTTGCCCCTCTGGAGACCCCTCAGGTCGAATCCAGCCCTCCGCGCTGCCTCACGCTGCAGGAGAAGCTCCTCTCCCACTACAGCAGTCAGCTGGCTGTGCCTGAGGTGCAAGTGTCCCTCACGCCGCAGCTGGCCAGGAGCATCTGCACCCAACTGCAGAACTTCCTACGGAGCAAGTGCCCAGAGCTGCCCTTTGGCAGCCTCTTCCTCAGCGGTCCCCTGCTCGATGGCCTTGAGGCTCTCGCAGCCGACCACATCCACCTCATGCTGCCAGTGGTCCTCGATGCCGCGCTCTGGAGCCTCATCCCAGGAGAGGACACCGTGGTGAGGAACCCCCAGTACTGGATGATAAAGAGGACTGATCTGGAGTATTTCCCTCGTGGGTGTAGCCCCTGGGACAGGTTCATTGTGGGCCGGTACCTCTCCTCCAATGCGCTCAACGAGACCCTCCACAAGATGCTGGTGGCCTCCATCAACTGGCCTGCCATAGGCAGCCTGCTGGGGAGCATCATCCACCCGGTCGTGGCCTCCCAGGAGCTGAAGCTGGAAGTCAAACATGATCAGGTTGAGCTGAGCATCACCCTCTTCCCGGTGGTGGAAATGGAGGACAAGGTTCTTCTGGCTGCTCCTCCTGAAGGACTGGTGGAAAACCTCTGGCTTGAGAGCGTTTACAGGGCAGAGGTCTCGAGGGTGAAGGAGCTGGATGCTGGTGACTCTGGAGCTCGGCAGCACTGCCTCCGCATCCTGAATGGCATCTGCAAGAGCCATCCTGTCCTGCACAAACTGAGTGGCAGCCCCTTGACGCATGTTGTCCTTCACCTTAGTGACACCAGTTTGGACTGGGCAGAAGAAAGCCTTGCTGACAGGTTCCAGCAAATGCTTGAGGAGCTGATAGGCTACCTGGAGAAAGGGGTCCTGCCTTCCTATTTCAACCACAAAATCAACCTTTTCTGCGAGCTGTTGGAAGATGAAATCGATGAGATGGGCTTCATGCTCTACAGGGCCATATCTGAGCCCGAGCTCCTGCTGAAGGAGAAATGACCAGTGCATTGGGAGCTCCTGAACACAGGGTGTTCCTCACCCATCTGCTGCTCCCTGCTGTGAGGGTTGTTATGCTTCTAGTTGACTAGTCAGTAAGAGGCAAAGTTCTTTATGAAGCACTTTATGAGAAAAAAAAATTTCCTGTCTGAATAAAACGTGCCTGAGCACAGGTGGGTGTTGGCGTAAGGAGCCTTTGGCTGGGAGGCTCTGCCGAACCCAGGGCAAGTGCAGCCCACACCTCAAGTACCTACAGGTGAGTCCCATCCACTGGGCATTGGGAGCCCATGTGAATCATGTTTGGTCTCTGGTTCCCAGTGTCCGCTGCCTGTCCCAGCCTGCTGTCGCAGCTTGTGGGCTCCCCTCACACTCTGAGACCAGCTGGAGCTGGAGGGGAGTGGATCTTTGCTGCTGCTGTGTCCTGCAGACCCCATGGGGTGCAGTGTCCCCCTTGGACACTTGGTCTTACTGGGCCATGCCCTCAGCCAGCTTTTGGGACAGGGTGGGAACCTCATCCATCTGTAGGATATTGCCTGAGTGATGACCTGGGTGGTTGTCTGGGCACTTGACGGTACAGCCATAGCAAACAGGGCTTTGGGTTTATTCTTTGGAAACCCTTTCAGCTTCCAAAAGGGATGAGCTCAGCCCTGCCTGTTCGTTCTGCCAGTATTGGTTCTGCCCTGAGGAAGGGACATGCTTCCAGCATGGCGCTGGGACTTCGTGGCCCTCATCCCACGCTGTTTTGCTGGAAGATGTCCTGAAAAAGGCAGTGGCAGGAAGAGAGCTGCTGACTCCCGGGAGGCTCCTGGTATGGGTCCCTTGGTGGAGGCTGCAGCAGGGATGTGTGTCCCCTGCCTGGCAAGTGGGTCGCTGCCAGTGTCTGTCTGTGGGTCCTCGGTGCTCTGCAGCGAACCACAGCATCCCCTTCCAGTCTGTCCAGTGACCTTTTCACACGTGTTGCTGCTGTCTTGAGGTCCTGTTCCCCCGAAGCCCCATGGTACAGGGCAGGAAAGTAGGACAGGAACGATGCTCTGAGCAGAGCGCTTCCAAGATCTGAAGTGGTTTATGCTTTTTATTAAGAAATGTTTTGTTTGGATATCTTGTTTTGTTTTTATTTTCCTTTGAGTGGCTGCTAGTAGGCTCTGGTTCTGGCTGTAGTCCCAGGGCGAAGGAATATATTCTTATATTTAATGGGAAGAGCTGGTATTGCACACTGGTGGAGATGGAGAAATCCTGTGGACTTCAATGTGAGCAGCTGTTGTGGTTTACTTTCCTTTACAGTTATCTTGTTTATGGGAAGAAAAAAAAACCTGCTTTTCTTCTCAGTCTGAAGATTACTTAGTTTGTTCCTCCAACCCACTTCCCAGGTGTCAGCGATGAGAATAAACCTTCCCTGTGTATACTGGTTCTGGTGACTCAGCTCTGTTTTGTCTCATTTTCGGTGATAAGGGCTGAAGCGATGTTCCAGCTGCGGTGGCATGCCTGGGAACTGCCCAGCGCTGCCCAGGGCCTCCCTGCCTGCGTGGAGAGCTTCGTGGTGGTCAGACCCCATCCTGCAAGGCCTCTCTCCTCCTCTTCCAAACCCCTTTGCCTGCAGAGTGCCTGGCTGCGGTACGTGAGCTGTCTGGACACTGAGCTTGTGCCATTTACCCAGTGGCTCTAACTGCTCCGCTGCCTGAACGCTGGCTGGGGTTAGACCAGTAAAGCTGGTAACGGCTGATGCCATCAGCAACGCTTAACCTGTTGCCTCTGTGCTACACGAATGCTTTCTGCTGCTGTTGCCATTCAGAAGCTGCTGCCTGGGCTTCTGCCGTGCTTTCGCCAGCTCAGTGATTGCATTACAAAGCGTCGTAATCCTGTTATTTTAGCCGGCAGGTCAGTATTTTTAGGCCACAGCTGTTAATCGTGGGAGTGAGGGGTACAGGGAAATGCAACCTGAGTTCTGACCTTACCCCATAGATTTAGGCCCAATAGCAATGGACTGCTGCAGTTAAAGGCTCTCTTCTCTCTTATGCAGACCTTAAAGTGAACCTGCGCTGCTGTGATCTCCCCTGCTTCGAGCTAGCCTGTAGAAAGCGCTTCAGCCTCCTGCCCACCCTGGCTGCTCTATGTGCTGCGTATCGCCTCTGCAACCACTCTGTGTCCCAAAGGAGCAGGGTCCTGAGCAGCATCGGGGGCCCTGGGGGGAAAAACTGAATGCTGTCCACTGGCAGAAGAGGACACTGGAGTCTTGTGGATCTGCTTGCTTTGATGTAGAGGAAGCGCCAACAGAGAAGGAGGAGATAGTTTAGACTGAACTCCCTGGGAAGCCAGGCTAAGTGCGGGAAAACAGAACCTCCCTTCAGTTCAGCCAGCTG
>VUYV01000511.1:0-45798 GCA_008711295.1 Anarhynchus alexandrinus
GGGGGGGGGAGCACCCAGTTTTATATTGTTGGGCCACTAACAAGGAGGGAGGCGTGGGTTGGGGGGTGGTCCTGTGGGTTCCTACTGCAGAGGTCTTGGTGCTGGTGTAACCCACTGGCCCTTGAGAGTCAGAAGCAGGCTTGCAGCGCGGCTCAGTACCATGCTTGCTTGTGCAGCTTGATGGGCTGTATATGGGGAGCATGTGCGAAGTGGGCTCAATAGCTACCTTTGCATCAATGAAATTTTGAGAAAATTATGTGTTCAGTCCCAGCTATAAATCAAGAGTGTAAGAGGTCTGGAGCTCAGAGGGAAAGGTGCAACAGCTTATACTAGAGGTGAAGCCTGAATGACAATTTTAAGGTAGTATTGGGGCAGAGATGTCACCAGCCTACAGTCAATGACAGGAGTTTATATTGAGAAGGTAGAGTGAATGACATCTGTTGCATGCGAAGGTGGAACTGTCAAGCATCCAATCTATGTTTTCAGCCTTGTTTTCCCAGTGACACCCACTGCCCTCCACTGAAGTCCCCAAGTTTGGCCTGCTGGATTGTACTGAATTTAGATGTTTCAGATAGTCTGAACTGATAAAATGCTTCATTGCTAAAATTAATTAAAATGCATTGGGTATAAATCATAATTTTTATGGGTGACCTGTCAAAATAGCATGATTCTCCTGAATGATCTGTCTAGACACTTAATATAATACTGAGATAATATTTTGACTCTGTGGTTGTTTATTCAAGGTTTGCTTCTCACTACTCCTTTCCAAATGTGTGTATAGAGATAAAAGAGCATGGGATACACCTTATACTTGTAGTTCCTCTCAAGTCGGTGGCTCAGATGTAAGAAATTTCCCTAGATCTTACTGTTTCTCATTTCAAATTTGTCTTGGACTCAATTTTTATTTTTTGGAGTCTTACTTTTGTTTTGCTCATCGCATCAGCAGTGCATCCATATGACAAGTTCTGTCTTCAGAGCTGGGGTTTCCCGCCCCCAAATATGGCAGGTATGTCTGTTGTTTACATTGCTTTGGAGAGGATGTAGCCTGAACAAATTTCTCAACATAATGAATTGAGTCAGGCCCCAAATGAGAAAGGTTTACAAGAAGTACCTCTGATACCACCAACCGGAAAAATCAATCATTTGCTACCAGGAGGCTGGGGTTGTACGAGAGCCTGCCTCCAGATTTAGACCCACCAAAGAAAAAAAATGGCTTCTTTAGGGAAGCTTTTGCTGGTTTTGAGGATAGTTGTCCCCCCAAAACCTATTGGTAGGATTCTGAGCTCCCCATTTTTACAAAGCACTTGTGATGCCCAATTCTTATCCAAGACAGTCCTAGAGTGGCAGCAGCAGTTAAGGACACTTTGCTGCATCGTCATTGTAAGCAGCTAAATATGAAATGGACACCAGAAATCCCAGTCTTCATTTTAAACGTGTCAAAACGTTGGCGGCATTGTAGAGTGTCCAAAGGGTGCTTCTTAACTGGGATTTGGTATCTCCACACACCTCAACAGATGGTCAGCAGTGAGCAGAAATACCCCTTTCAGTCCTGGAGACAAGAAACTGAAAGTGGCTATGGTCTCACCCATCAGCACGTGAGCACATGTGGTACAATTGCTTTTGCTTCAGATTGTGGGAGCAGGTGGGTGTGGGTGCTATTGGTGTTATCTGTCTTACCCTATCAATAACTGATTTTGTTTACAGATGGGGACAAGTTCTTCATGCTAAAAAGGGAGAATATGAGGAATATTACGGTTTTTAACTGTGCTGCCTGGTAGACCAATGCCTTTTTAAATCTCCTGCTCCAAAGTTATCCTTTTCTATGAGTTCTTTAAATACAGAAAGGTTGCAAAATTAATTCCCATGAATCCACCACCAGCAAACCAAGAAAAAAAAAAGGTGTAGCATGTCATATGCGTATATCTTACCAGTTTGCTCTTTTTCTGGGTTGGGCCTGTAGAAGAGATGAATCTAGGTGCTTTTCCTCCATCTCTCGGCATCAGTTGGATCTATCAGTCATGGCTTATCTGAGTGGGGGAAAAGGTCTTGGTTATCCTTGTGACTGGTTCAGGAAAGGTATTTCCCCAGAAAGGGTTTTTGCATGTCCTGGAGAGCATTTTGCAGTTGGGGACTAAACTGTCATTGCCATTATGAAGCAATCCTGCTCTTCACAGGCATCTTTTTGCTGCTCCTACCCTGTCCCCTGTTCTGTCAACTAGCGTTTATGCAGCAGCACAGTTAGGCAGATCAAGGAGGTAATCCGACTGAAAACTAATCCCACTGAAAGCGCAGCTATTTTTCAGGCGCATGTGCAAGTGTTAGCACAGAGTGGTGGAAAACATGGCCCCTGTGTGGTGAAGGAAGCTCGAACACAGATTGGCTCACTGTGATGCTGGAAGCATGCCTTTAGCACTTCCTGGGGCCTTTGGGTGAAAGTCACCTTTAGATACCTTTTACTGGAATGCTCTCAGACATAGCTGCTCTGCTGTAGGATCTGTTTGGGCTGTTGATGAAGCACTGCGTTATGTTTCTTGATTGAGCTATCTGTTTAATTAGGTAGCAGCATGTACTTAAAAGATGACCAACTTGGGATCACACAGTGAGTATAGACATTAAGCTATGTAATGATTTTAAGCAGTTCATTTCATTGCCACGTGGTGGTGATGTTGGTTGTTGCCTTCAAGGAGCTTTCAACTTCCACTGCTGAGGGTAAGTGGCAGATAGGTTGGCAAGGAATGTCTTGCAAGTCAACACATATGATGGCTTCCCAGTGCTACGTTGTTTTTCCAGCTATCCACATGGTGGGGACACGTGGATTTGTATTCCATTTTACCTGTAAACATTTCTATACCTCAGCAGGGTCAGCTGATCAACAACAGAAAGTATTTTGCTCAGGATAACTGACAAAATACAACAGATGTCAGGGTAGCATGCTGCAGGTATCTGTTTGAATCCTTGCTTAGCTGTCATCCTAAGTTATTTTAGATCTAGAAGGTTTTCCTATCCCATCTTTCCACGAGTCAAAAGCTTGGTTGTGATCTGTCTTCCCAATGACCCTGTTTCTCTGGTGAGATCTGAACTCTGTCCTCTTGTCCTCAGTGGGTCAGCTCTCACCTTCTCCAAACATACCATTCTTGATGCCTTCACCGTGGTGTTGCTGGTTGAAGCATAGTCCTTTAATCTCTGTCTATCTTGAGACTCCAGGACTTTGAGTAAAGGCTGTTTGGTGTGGAATATTGATTTGTTTCACTTGCAGGGTGACAGTCTTTGTAATGAGTCTTGAATGTTTATTTGCCACTAACTAGCTAATCTGGAGATGATGAGTGGTTTTGCTTGCTGAGGTGAGTGGTGGAGCGGTAGGTTGCATCCCTGGAAGACTCAAGGATTTTGCAGTTGAAGGGAACTCGGTGCTTGCATTGCTTCCTTAGCAGGGTGTGTGGTATATGCCCTATAGGTGTGTATGCTCTGGTCTTGACTATATGTCACCCAGCATGTGGACATAAATACCAAAAGATATGTGACCTTTTCATTATGCAAAGGACATAAAAACAGGAATTCACCCAAATTAACTGATAAAGAATAGCTGTGCTGTATATAGAAAATGCTCTCCTCTCTCTCAGTTGCCTATAACTAATGTCTCGTCGGTTTTATGCTGACAAGCAGAGATGGAGAAGAGATCATCCATTCAGAAGAATGTGTGTGGAAATGAGATCAATAGCACTGTAAAATTCTTTCCACTGACTATTGGTGATGAACATCAGTGTGATTTAGGCCTTGAAGAAATTTATATAGTATAGTTAAATACATATTGTCTGTAAGGACAGCTTACAAAACAACTGGTTTAAATACGTTAAATAAAGTCTGGTTTTGCTCCACTTGTCTGTGTCTAGGACTACAAACTCAGATTTACAGAGTCACAGAAAGTCTTACATCTTCTTGTTCCTCAGCTTAAGTTTTTATGGTTTTCTTCACAGCAAAGCAGAAGAGGGAAATGGAAAATCAAGATTATAGTGCATTTTCAAGTTGCAGTTAGCTAAGATGAGACAGAAAACTTGAGTAAGACAAGACTAGTCTAGTATTTTAGAGAGTTTTCCTATTAGGAATGGGATAAAAGGAAGTGATGTGTTTATGCTGTTTTGTATATACAGGTTATTGACAGTCACTGCAGGTGCATGTTGGAGATAGGTAGACGAGCTGTTGCTCTAGAAGTTTATAAATGTTCAACCTTTATTGTTTTGTAATCTGCATTTCTTAACAGCTGATCTTTGTCTTCCTTTTTTATCAAACCGGTGATCTTATTACTGTGTGTGATTAAATGGATGACTTTGTCTTGTAACATTGTTTGGCAGAGCCAGGCACATTTTGATGCAAGTTGTTGGGTTTTTTTTTTAGATTGACATCTGTGTAGATGGCATTACTTCTGTGAACCACTTTCAGTATGGATTAGCATAATATTTGTTCACAACAAAAAAATGGAGTTGGGCATTTTACTTCATTTTTTTCAGTGCTACGTGGTGCAGAAAACAACTGAGAAGAAGGAGAAGCATCAAATCAAATTTTCTTTATATAAACTCTATTCTAATATGACATTAGCTGCAGTAGTCAGTGCTGGGCTGTGGCAGCCCAGTGCTGGGATTTTGCATGGCTGTGAAGGCGTTTGGGTGGATAGGGGAGGTCCAGCTATCACAATCTTAGAATTTCCACAGCCTGCATGAGCGTCTTGACAGCTAACTGCGTTCTGTTGCAAGACACTGTGTTGGACTGTGTGTACGTGATGTTTCCATACTCAACCTGTGAGGTGTGGGAGAGAGAAGGTAGCAGATTTATGAGTCAAATTTTTTTGGAGGTGTGGAAGAGTAGTCAGTGAAGGAACATAAAAAGATGAAGATTGGGGAGTGGAATGTTTGGCGTTGGTTTTAATTGGAATCATCCTGTTCATCGCTCATATCGTGAGATAAAAGGGGGAGAATATCCACTCCTATAGCACACTCAAAGAGAAAATATTTGTGTTATAGTTAGTGAGCAATTCTAATTGACCTGCCAAATATAATTGAATTGAAATACAGACCTTACTGCAACAGTATTTCCCTTATCGTAGTGTATGAGATACTGACATTATATTTATCCCTAATCTGTCTGCAATCTAATGACTTTTGTCTGAAATTCATACTGCTATTAATTCAGTATTAAACTGAGCAATTATCTCTGTCAGCCAAAAAAATTAATAAAGCCCAATCGATAAACCTTTCTGTCATGAACACAAGCCGCCTTGTGCCTCTCCCCTTGAAAAGGTAAAAAGACAGCCCTCATATTATGGCCTGGAAGAGCAACTGTTGTAAACTAGAGAAGGAAGTTGGTCGATGACTTTGAGAGCTCTGAGCTGAAGGTTCTTCTGGGTTTTGGGGGACTTTGTTCTTGCCAAGGAGGAGCCAGCCATTGAACTTCTCCGCTCGTCTTCTCCTAGGTGTGGTGCTGTGACATGACGAGAGAGGTATGTGCTGCCCGTGACTGCAGCTGGTCATGTAGGGTGACCCATGCTGTAATCCCCCTTCCAGCAGTGCAAACCAACTGAAGTGACCGATGCTGTTACTTCACATGTTGCTGTAAATTAGATTAGAATCTGCTGCTCCTGGATTTGTTTAATTAGCTGGCAGTATCTTTAAAATACTTCACAGAGTGTTTGGACTGTGATGTGAAACATGCATCATTTTTAAGGCTTAAACCTCACTAAATCAAGTGAAACAATATGAGATCCTTCCAGGTGTCAAAGGGGAAAGTTTAAGAGGTTGAAATTTAGATTGTTCTACATTTAAAAACTTAGTAAGTATCAGGATAAGTAAGTACAAGTAATCCTTTCACCCCCCAATTGATACAAAAGACTTTTTTCACTTGACACGAATGTCTCTATATAGACTGTAGCTTCCTCTAAACCAATTTTGTTTTGGCTTCTGACTTAAAAACATGCAAAGAGGTGTTCCAGGGTAAGTACTTTGAATTACTATCAAGCTGCCAGATGTCTTACCTAAAAATAGTGGTAGAGAAAAGAAAACTCTTAATTGATTGCTTTCCTTTTCTAAAATGCGCAGTAAGGCAGTTTTGACATTATTCCATTCAGGTCATCAAATTCATATAAGCTATTGTACTACAATGTAAGTATTGTGTTACAAAGTAAGACATACATTTCAGAAGAATGAAAAGTGCAGGAAGTTTGAATGATGCGTGAACATAAATTTACTCATCTTTTATATAATACCTTCTTGAGGTGCTGACGTTTTCAGTACATTAATTGTTCATAATGAATACTCTTGCATAAAACATTTCAAAGGTAGTTTTCTGAGGCCAAAGAATGACTAAAAACTTATTCACTAAAGAGCAGCCAATAATTGGTATCCAAAAGGAGACTTGTGGGATGTGAAATAAACTGATGCAACAGGCAAGAAGTTTGCTTATATGAAAGAATCTGCCCTTTTATGGGTTCGATGCCCTAAAAGAGAAGCCACGGAAGCGGTGTTGACTGTTGCAGAGGCAAAATCATTACGTTCTAATCATGTGCCATTGAAGGAAAGGAAGAAAACAGCTTTGGGTGAAATATCCATACCTCTTGTAGCAGAAGTCCAAGAGGTGGTCACTTCTGCTGCAGGTAATATGCGATCACTTTTGTGCTATATACTTCAGGATGGATAATACTAATCAGTGAATATAAGGTATGTTTAAAGAATCTACTTAAAAATAAGGAAAATAAATTAGTCGATCTATCAGACTGCTTCCAAGCAGTAGATTTTAAACAACTTGTCAAATATTTCTTGGCTGTTACAGCCTCACATAAGAGCTTTTCCTGGTTCATAAAGAAAATTAATGTGAAATCAATAACAGTATTTAAAAATTCACCAAACATTTCCCTTCCAGAGAAAGTCTCACTTTGAGGGCCACTAATGCAACAGGCAGAGTGGGAAAAACACACAGACTTGACCTTAATGGCAAACAAAAGAGAGTGCAGATGGAAAGAGCAGGGAAGAAAGATGGTTTCACAAGCAACCAGGAGGAAGACCTGCCTGCTCCCCTGCAGGAGCAAACCTCTAAACAGAGCCGCCGTGGGCATCAGCTTGCAAAAGTCCTTTGCTTGAAGATGTTGTCTAGATGCTACTCTGACTTCCAGCTGAAGGATACAAACTGGCGTGAACAGCAGCTGAAATTTCACAGGATGGTGAAAACACCAACAGAAACACCTTAATATGTTTCCTACAGCATAATACAACCGTATGACCTGCCGGACTTCAGACAATGAAGAGGAAGCGTTTGCTACTTCAGGTTGCTTCGTTCTACTATCCCAGAAAACCTGGGATTATTGTGGAAATGGGAAGAAACAAGCCATGTAATTAGATTTGTTTGTTAGTCTGTATTTTTAGTAAGAGCACGAAGAGGAGTAATACAGTGCGTGGTGATCTTGGGGCTGTATTAAGGCCACTTCTCTGCTGAAGAAGATGCATTGTAATTACAAGTTGTACAAGTTAATACAGCTGTAATTACCCACAGTTGCCACATTTGATCTATGAAAATAAATAGGATTTGTCAGTATCCCCTCTCCTCCCCCTTCCTCCCCAAAGCAATGCAGAATCGTTTTCCAGCCCCTTGCACAGAGTCGTTCAGAAATGGCAGAAGGCAGCAGCAGAAGAGCAAGCCCGTAGAGTTTGGGAGTGGTGGTCTTTCCTGATGTCCTGAGCCGCCGCACCCAGGAGTGAGGTTCAGAGAGTTTGCACAGTATTGTCATCTCCAGACACCCATGCCCACGCTCTCTCAGCGGCATTCAAACAGATTTTAAAATATGCTACTTTATTACTCATGGTGATTTCTAGTTTGGAGGGTTCACGTGTCTCACACTTCCCCAAGCTTTTTCTCTGAACTTCAGAGTTAGAAATTTGTTTTTCTTTTCAGGTTAAAATTCAGATTCACATGGAAGCACTTGACTCCAGAAGCTGCGGCTTCAACCAGCAGATAGGACATTCACGATAAAATTGGCAGAATTGTACTGTTCTAAGCACTTTCGGAGACATATGCTGCTTTTCCTACTCCTGGAAGTAGTCCCACAGATGTCTCATGATTATTCACTTGAGTCATGGTTGCAGAATTGAGTTTTTGGCGGTTTGGACTCCCAGATTCCTACACTGCATATTTATGGTGTTTAAAGTGCAAATTCTAATAGAAGACCTGCCTGTTTTGAAACATAAAGGATATGTTTTACCAAAACCCAATGTTTTGAATTTAAACTAAATTGCCTCTTGACTTACAACAATGTTTGGTCATAATGAGACCTCTCCAAGGACAAAGAGGTAAAAAAAAAAATAAATACAAAAATAAACTGGACGTGGCATGCTGCTATTAAAAGTTTTGTGTTTGTTTTTCTTCCTCTTGTGGTTTTCACCGGTGGTACTATTGTGGCATTAGTCACTAGGTGGTGCTCTCCTACATGGTCTTCTGCATTCCTGTTTGCGGGGTGTGAGTGGCCTGGGCTGGAAGTTTTCAGCCGGAGTTTATTTTGGAAGGAAAGTATGGGAGTTATAAAGCTAGACAGCAACATCTCTCGCCTGTTTGGACTGGAGTGAATTTTTAAGAGTAAAATTGCTCCAGGGAGCCTGGGTGTTATTTCTTTGGCTGATAGTCCCGAAATGAGAGATTGCCTGTGTGCCATTTATGACCATCTCTGCTCCCGGGTTAATGTACTCTGTAAGAAACGTGCTAGCACTAAGCCTGTGCTTACAAGCAGTTTAACCCTGTGCTGCAAGGCTTTAATATCTAATGTATCAACACAATAATAGTTGGGGGTTTTTTTTGTCCCCCAGGTGTGCTTTTACTGTTAAACAACTGAATTTATTCTATTTATTTGTATATGCTGTACCATGAGCGGATGTTAGGCAGTCTGAGAAAACGTAGAGTTTTCTTTCATTTGCTTTGTCTTTTTGAAATTGCCTTTCAGATTCGTTCCATCAGTTTTTTTCTTATGGAGAAGGAAAACAAATTCTGTCTGCAACAGTGCTTTTACAGAGTTCAAAATTTTAGATACGTCCTGATAAGAGAGATTTAAAGATTCATTGAATACTAGAGATGGTCTGAAAATGGTAAACATTTCTCAGTGCTTTCTCTAAATGTTCCACAAAGCTTCTGGAACATTTGAATTAACTGCCTCTAAGTCAGTTCAGCTTTCAGGCAAGGAAAGTTGTTTTCTTTTTCCTCACTTGTAGTATTTTTACGGGAAGCCAGGAGAAGATCAGGCAGATGGAAGGGAAAAAAGTGTGAAGGAATTGCGAAGTGAAAGTCTTTAAAACTGCAGTATTGGTTTGAAAAATGAAAACACCAATTGTGTAGCTTCTGCGTCTACATTTCAGGAAGTTTTTAAAATGCCGTTTTAGTGTTTAAAAATGCTGCATTTATTCGAAGAGGGCTGAGAATTAAAAGCATTGATACTAAGCGTTTTCATATGGAATCTATTTTCAGCCACATACCAGAAAATGTCTTTGTTATTTTTTTGAATGAGACCCTAATCTTGGAATGACTTTTCATTTATCAGAGCCTTTTAAGTCTGCTATTGTGTTTCCAGTCAGATCCTTTCCACTCACTTCTTTTTTCCTGTGTCAGCCTCTTGCAAACTCACCACGGGGCAAAGTTCGCAGTTATTTTCCACAGGCACAAGGATTTCCCCTCTCAGGGGTGCGCTTGGGCTTTATGCGGTGGAAGCCAAGCACAAATTAATGCCAGCTTTAATCGTTTGTGATAAAGTTTCTGGTGGTATAGTATATTTGATAGCGAAACCTACAATTTGTGATTTAACTTGTTAGCAATTCAAAGGCCTTTGTTTCTTACACTGTTTAGTCAGATGAAATGGCTTAGTGGTTTTGTGCATCACCAGCATTGGCATTTGTCTCAGTGTTGGTGTTTTTATTAAACACTGTGTTGGTGTTTTTACTAAGCTTCCCACTTCAACGATAATTTAGTAACGTCAAAATATCACTTTCTAGAAAAAAAAATTAAGTTCTGGTATCTGCAGTTGAGAAGTTGGAAAACATGAGTGCAGTGTTCCCCTCCCCCACCCCCCCAAAAAAAAACCCAAAGAAAAACAATTTACTCCTCTTAAAATGTCATGATTTTTCTGTTTCAGGGGATTAACGATACTGTAGCATTTAGATTCTCTGAAGTGTATCTATTTTAACTTGTCCCAGGGCGTTCAAGATTATTTCCATGTATTTCATAGGCAAGAAACATCTGAAATTCTCCCGAGAGATTAAAAAAAGCACAAAACCTGTTTGTCCTCCCCTGATTCCCTATTGCAGATTTTATGGCTCTTGGTAGCAACAAGGATTTGCGTTCATATCTGCGACTGAAATATTCCACCTCCCCATCCTTCTGCGGGGAGGATGTGCGGGTTGCCAGCCTGGCTGCCATCTCCCAGCCTCCTCCAGCTGCGTTGGAGCTTTTAATGGCTCTTGGAAAGCGCTTTGCGATCCCTTCGGATGAAAGGCTGATGTTCAGACCGTAGTTCCTCTTTATCAAACGTGCTTTTGTACTTCTCACTGGACATTTGCTGCCTTCAGCTGGGGCTGAGGACACCAACAGTTGTTTGCCTGTGGCAAATGACTAGCTATAACAGGAGAGAACCGAGGAGGCACGGATCAAAAAGACACAAAGCTATTCTGGTTATTGTACCGTGGGCTCAAATTGTTCCATTAATGTTTTACCAGGTACCAGCGTAAAAAATTAAATCCATCAGGTGGTTGAGCTAACCTATGCTAGCTATAAGAGGCCAATAAACATCTGCATCGCAAAAGGAAAGCGTGGGCAAGAAATCTGGGGGCTTTGTGCAAGTTTTTTTTTTGAAAGAGCCGGCCTCATCGGAGTCAGGTCTCTGGGAGAGAGTATCACCAAGGTACCGGCGCAAATCAGCTGAGGCTGGAGAGGCTGCTGCTAGCCTGGGCTGGCACTGGCAACCATCCAGCCCAGCGCCTCATCTTGCTTTTCCTTCTGACATTGAGATGTGACCTTTGGCCGATTCCCTTCCCGTCGTCTCTCCACGTTCTGGTCTCCTCCTATCTTCTGATTGCTTTGTCTTTTCAGAGCTGAGCTCCCGGGCAGGGCGAGGCTGCCAGCTCCGTCTTATTAGGTGTTTGCAAAGTACATAGCACGACAGGGCTGATCTCGGTTGAGCTCTCTAGGCACTACTGCGCTACCACTGTTACTATTAATAACAGAAACAACTAGTCGTAATAGAGTGTGGAAAGGAGAATAGCTTGGCATTATTAATGTCAAGTTTAAAGAGCAAAAGTTCCATTTCTGTTATTACCTGTCATCCTCTGGAGAATGGTAAGTATCTCCCTGAACGGGGATCCGGTTTCTGCCCTTACCCTATATAACCTCATCCGTTTCAAAACAAGATTTAATGTCATTAGAGCAAATTGGCATGAAGTCAAGGGATTTTGTCCAAGGAAGTCAGGTTGTCTTTACTTATTTTTGTAATCACATGGCATCAGAAGGACCACTGAGAAACCTACCCATACCAGCTTTTCTACCCAGCTATCTCGGGTCCGGCTTGTATCACCAGCCCTTTTGCCTGAGCTGCTTTCCATTCCACCAGGTGGTGAACATCTTTTGAGCATCTTAGCATCCTTCAGGATACTTTATACTCCTCTTGCTGTATTTCATCCGGGCACAACAGGTGATTGTGTGGGCTGGTTGTTATATAGGAACTTGGTCAGCCCCCCTCATATTCTAAAGATTGGTTATAGATTAATAATCCTCTCTAGTGTTGCCGTGGGTTAATTATCATAACTCATCAATGGACTTAGCATTTGTGTATGGCTAGCATATAGTTTTACGTATCCTGCTTACTTCTCTGCAACGTTTTTCTTTCCTGCTGTTTTGCATGAGAGTACCTTATGTCCACAATAGATTGCGTCTGGAAACCCTGAAGCAGTGAGTTGGGCTATCCTACTATTGTTGTCTTTGCTTGCACTTTAGAAATCCCTTTGCACTTTGAAATGTCTGCATTTCAGGAAAATAAAGAAAATTCCCTCCAATGTGGAACTGTTTAGATTTCCTTGGTAGTCTTTTAGTATATCAGCCCGTGCTTTGTTTCCTGGTAGGTACAACTCCTCTATAAGTGTCTCCCTAAAATCCTTCAGGGTGCCTCCTAAAAGAATGTGGAGTCAATATGGCTTGCAAATTGTTTTAAATCGTTTGTTTATTGGGTAGCCCGTGTGTAGTTCATTCTCCTTTACAAAATGCAATCAGTTGCTTGGCATCAATCCTCATAAGCTACAGTTAGAACCTTCTTTTGTTTTTCCAGAGGAGTATCTGACCCCTGACCCCACCACTGCTTTGAAGTCTTCCCTGGTAGACAAAGATGAAGCTTGAGGTATCAAAATGTCCTGGGAGGGATGTGACCCTGAAGTGAAGGAGGACCTGGTGAGGTGGGCTTTGTTGTGCAGGGCTGGAGATGGGAAAGAGCGTGACTCTGCGTGGAAGTGTGGCTGCTCTGGAGCCCCCGAAATTGCAAAGCGTAGCTGAAAGCTGGAGAGAAGCCAGGAGGCTGCGCTGGGCGGTGTACGATTTCCCGGTGTCGTTGCTGGGGATTAGGAAACACGCTTTAATGGGGAAAGGGGTTTTTATCTTTGGAAATTGATGCCCACATGGCTCTAAAAGAGAATGAGTTGGAGATTTTCATTATGGTATTTTGATTCCAAGAGACACAGCGGCCTCGATAAGCAGTAAAGAAAGAAGACTTACTGTGATTCTCAAGGAAACTTTCAGCAGAAGAAAGAGACAGTATGGAAAGGCAAATTAGAGGATGTGGTATAAGAGAGGATTAATTCAGATCACCCAGCAGATAAGGGTGTTCCCAAATTACAAGATACTCCTTTAGGAACATCCCCACATAAAAAGGAAGCGTCGGATGCCTTAACCAAACTAAATCAATCTTCATAGCGTGACACGTCTGTGGGTGTTTAACCTCCTTGCTGTAGCACCTCTGTAACTGTACTCTCCTGATGTGTAGATGTGTTCCAGACTTAAAAGTTGAAGACATAAACATTTCATTTTTATTGAAGAGTAGGATGTATCAAAGATGTTCAAAACAACCCTGGGATTTTTTTCAGAGGGACAGAATGCGTGAGATAATTTCAGATGTAAAGAAAAATTCTGAAATTTGAAATGAGCATATTTCAGGTGAAATGTTTCCTTCTGAACCCGAGAGAAAGACAGAGGAATGATACCAGCTGATTTCTTGTCACAGACCAGCTGTCAGAATGAGCAGATAATACTTAACAGCATCCAAACCAGAGATCCTCCAGATCAGTCTGTGCACCCCCTGTAAAAATAACCAAGGAAAAAATAATTTTGGAGTAGTTAAGTGTTTTAGAGGTATACAGTGACAAAATGCAGGGTAAGAGAAAGCTCTCAGAGATTAAGCAGTACAGAACAGTTATTTTGCCTTTACTCTGATCATTTTCCTTCCACTCTCCTGCCTCTTCCTTTCCTTTTTTTTTAGTACGTATGCCAAGAACTCTGTTTCCAGTGATCCAATTCAGACAGAGGTTGAGCAGATATCTAAGGGAGCAGCTTTTGGTAAATCAAGTGGGAACATACAGGTAGAACTAGAAGTGAGTGGCACAGGCTGAACATCCCTGTCTAACTGAAAGGCTTTACTTATTCAGCCCCACAGATGCAGCATGGCAACGGGGATGTGGCATATTGCTTATTTAGGGGGATGTGCCGGAAACGGTGAGGTGCAGATCAGGTCTTGTGAAAGAAAATCAGACCAATTAGAATCTTGTCTAATGTTTTTAATTAACTTGAAACTCAATCTCTTATTTCTAGAAAGGAGTGCTGGAGGGAATGGAGGCATTTGGGTACAAAATCACCTTCCAAACCATGTGGCGTTCACTCTGATAAGAGTGATTTTTGACTGAGCTTTATTTCCAGCTAAATTTTAAAGCAAGATGCCAGGCAATACAAGCCTGTATGAACTGACAAGAAAGTGGAAAATCCTACTGGTGTCTGATAGCTGTACATTGCACCAGTCAGCCCAGTCACTGCAATATCTGAGCATCTCAGTCTTTAATGTGTGTAGCTGCAAAACCTCTATACAACTAAAATTGGTTTTAAAGGTCAAAATCAGCTTCTTAAAAAACACTCAGGAAGTGAGAACCCATTCCTAACAAGAGTTTGCCTACATATAACAGGTGAAGATATATTGCAATATGCTATTTTTTTATTTATAAAATATATCTTTCCCAGGCATACAACCAGCACAAAATCCAATATAATATTCCCATAATAAGCTGATAAAAAGCAGAACATCTTCCACAACCCTTCAATCTGCCAGTTCTTATATTCTTCACCCACTTATGCTGTTCTCAATACATCTTTTTTGCCTAGGGAAAAACACAGGATTTATAATGTACCAAGAGAGCAAAAAAATCTCAATTCTTACCACGCTAAGGTAAAAGTTTCAAGTAAAAGGATTATCTCCCAGCACATCCTCGTCCATGTTTATTTTAGTCTAATCCACTCAGATTTTATATATTTTTAGATTATCTTCATCATCATAGTATTTGAGCGTTACCTCCTACAGCCCACATATGGAAAGAAAGTCTTGTATATGTTTGGTAGATACTCAGGGAGAAATGGGAGTCCAAGAGGAATAAGCCTTAATGGCTACAAGTGTTTGCTCAAGTTGCATCAGGTTCTGATCTTGCATCAGTAGGGTCCACACCTTAAGTTTGAGTGCTGCTGAATGACAAATGAGGAGCAAAATGCACCTGTGTTTTCAGTTCCCTGAAAGCTATAGTGGAAACTTCTAGCTGATCTTACATGCTATCATGGGATGACTCGGGGGAGAGTCAGGGAGGAAGAAGGGCAGATTATGTGATTACAAACCCCATTCACTGATGTGTTTAATATCTATGCATCTATGCCTCAGCTGCAGAAATGCCTGTGAAGCAGCTATGAGGATGCTCAGCAGCAGGTGGGGGACTCTGCTCAGTCCCATTCACAGAATGGGCTCCATGGAAAAGTTATGTCCAGTTAGGACAAGGGGGAGAGATGTAGAACACAAATCCATAGGAACTTCCATTATTCCTGGAATAATTTTTGGGCCTTGCATGTTACTGGCATGCAAACACTGGAGTGAATGTACCCCGCCTCTTTAATAGGCTGCACGGGTCTGTGGAAGAAGCAGTCCTATCCAGTTGTTTGCTTCACCAAACCTGAAAAAAAGATGAGGTTGGGCTCTATAATGCCATGCTGACAAGTGATATAATATTCTTACTCGTCTTTTAATCCTCTTCTTTCAGGTGTCTAATTTGGTGCTTCCCCTATTAACTTTCTCATTTCTTTCTGTGGAGTACATCAGAGGCCACCGTACCTCTTGTCATAATATTTCCAGTTTATAAGAGGGCAGAGGGACCAGAAAGTAACTACAAGATAGTTCTGAATCTTTCATCTTCATTTCTAAATCCTCTAATTTCTTTAAAGTACACACTATCTTTCTTTCTTGCCACCAGAAACAGGAACTTATTTGAATGTCAGAGGGCCTTAATGAATCCCACAAGATAATCATAGCAGCAGCTGTCCAAGTTAGTTTCTATAAATAATTCTATATGATCTTTACTTAAGTTTTTAAGTGCTAACTCGAGAATCAGCCTTTTTCTTCCTCTCACACACCCATTTGAAAACAGGGATGTTAATTTACTAGGTAGGGCCTTTTAAGTGCTTCACCTCAGGCACAGGTTGTGATGCTGAGCACTGAGCTCCTCAAATGTGCCAACTGAAATGAAGCCTGTAACCCTGAGGAGTGAGGCACTCCTGAATAGACGCTATTGCAGTCACGTATCGTTGATATAAATATTTAGAAATGTCTTGAATGAATGTTAGTTACCATTTGGCAAAGGTTGACACCTCTAGAATGGTGGTTACTGGATAATCTTATGTTTTACTAACTTGGTTCGTGGAAGTATGTGTCTTAAGGGTTTATTACCTCCCTGTAGGTAAGCACTGAGTACATACAGCATTTTCCCTATACTCTACCCTTTAGAAGTCTCTCATACAAAGATGGGCAAATGACAGTAAACTGAAGTTTTGTTGCCTTGGCTTCCAACATCTGTGTGCTCTTTCCATCACTAGCAGATGCTTATGCCTTCCTTCTGGGCACAGAAGAAGTCTGAGGGTATTCTAAATTGGAATCGCTTTATTCGCACCTACATACCAGTCCCAAAATGAGGATGTGCAGCCAACATGCGAGGCAGTTCCTTCATGTCGGAATCCTAGCCCAGCATCTCTGTCTGGTTCCCAAGAGACAACTCTTAACACCAGCACTGATTTAACAAGAGTCAAGGCAGACAGCCAATTTTCAGGCTGCTCACATTGCCTCCTCTTCTTCTGAGTCTGCCAAGGCACAAAGTCCTTGCGTAACCCGAAGACTGAACAGCAAGCCAGCGGGTCTCTCTAAGAGATGAAAACCTGACTGCAAAGGTAGCATTAGAAGATTTAGTAGTGATGCTACGCGGCGATGCTTTCCATAACGATACGCCTCCTGAGCTGTTAACAGAAAAGGTAACTGCAAAGCTTTAGAGCTTCACTTTCAAACAGCATTTCTGAAGTCAGGTTCTTATCCAAATTATTTGTGGCTGCAAAACAAGGATAGGAATCAGCTTTCTCATAGTACATTGATACTGTTTCCATTTATCTTGTGTGTTCAGTGGCAGGCTTGTTCTCAACAATTTTCATTCCCAGCCTGATCAGTTACACAAATTGGGACATTATCACTTCGTGAAGCTTATTTTTCTTCCATCAATTACTGTAGCTTCATGCTGATGTCTTGTAGGGCATCCCTCAAGAGGACTGTGTTTCACACATGCTTTCCTCAGAAGAAAAGAAGGATTTATTATTTTTAGTAGCTCAGAGCTGGCTGTGTCCACTTCCCTGCACCTTTACCCTTCGATTATTTCAGATTTGCAAGTAAGACGCCACTAGTAACATGGGAAGGCTGCAGCCACTTCCAGCTTGTTCTCAGCACTGCCTACAGACTGATGCAAATTGGCACATTTAAAGCCCAGGCAGACAGCAGCTGTGTAATCCAGTGGCATTTCCTTCTAAAATTTTCTGCACAGAAGAGGAGCTTGAAAGGAACACGAAATGAAGTAACACTGGGGAGAAATCCAATTCCAACCCCAGAGGCACCACTACACTGAGCAATAAATCTTCTTGTTTGTGTCTACAGAAAGAATAAGACACTCCTGAGTCGTGAGCTCTGTCTCTACAGCCGGGCAGGTGCCTGCAGACCCGCTTCCCCCATCATCTATGTCAGGGACCTATTTGACCATGCTGCAATTCCCTTTCAGCGTATACTGCAGGTTTTCTTTTCCATGGAAACCAGGACACCGTCGAAGAAGGAGGATAGCAGAGATGCTGTGTACCTTATTTCAACCTGTCGTGGCTTTAGGACATGAGCAGAAAACAACACCAGAGCCAGACACCGCTCTTTTCTTTCTTTCTTTTTTTTTTTTTCAGCTTGCTAGGTATCCAATAGTCTCAGGCAGTCAGACAGTGTCTGATGTGAAAAACAAGCTCAAAAAATCTCAAAGCATCCAATTCAAACAGAAAAGTACCTACTAAACTAAGGGGAAATAGAGACTTAAAACTGGTCGCTGTAGCAAAGTTGCAGACAGTTATACAGCTTCAAGGCAGCGACGCCTCCCATCTAATTCCAGCACAATCTGTCACTCGGCTTTGAAAAAGGCAGAGTGAACAATAGTCATTCAGCAGCAGAAAACATTGGTATCTGTTGTGCCGGCACATCAGTATTGGAAGGATGATTTCTGTGTGATTTCATTCCTGAGATCCCAGTGGGGTTTTGTTTTGTTTTGGGTTTTTTTGACTGTTCCTTTTCAGTAACAATAGGTCTGCTTCTAAATTTCCCATTAAAACAATGCTTTTGATGAAAAATACAGTTTCTGTCACATGAGCAACTCTTACGCTAACAGCCCTTCCATCGGGAGACGCAACAGTCCCCCGGTGCATTGAGCTAACCCAAAAGGTGGTTGAGGCTGAGCTGCTTCTCTGCGAGGCCGGGGGGGAGCTGCCCCCACCGCCCTCCGGCTTCCCTGTCCCAGCTATCGCTCCGGTGGCCAAATGTACTTTTCTGGCTGGGCTGTGGCGAGCAGCCTGCTCTACGCAGCGCGTGGCAGTGACATTTTAGGAGAAGGAGCCCAACGCTGGACGCCAGACCAGAGAGGAGCCGCAGAAACCCAAGCTGCCGCTCTTGGGGGGACGCAATTTCCTTGCGCAGTGCAATGAAATTTAACTTTGAGCTGTCTCAAAATAGAAGCCTGAAGGAGTTTTCTTTCGCGCCTCCTTTTTACATCACAGGGGTATTCTTCTCTTTACCAGTATCTTTAGGCTTTCAGTTCCTCTACCCAACTGCAGTCTGTTCTGCTTCTGGGAAAATTTGGGGAAAGGAACTGCAAATGGAAAATACGTCCCCTTGTTTCTATCCACCTCTTCCCCCGCACGCTTTGGTAAAAAAAAAAAAAGTGTAGATCTTATATCTCCTTTTCTTTAAGCCCAGATTGCTTCTCTTAATGCTTTCTCTAGTGATTTCAGCTACACTTTTGTGTTTGAGAAGAAATAAACCACTTCACATTTAAAAGTCACAAATTTTTGCTTCCATTTTGTCAAAAAGGCTGGGCTCCTTCCAGGTTTAGAAATACGCTCAAATCTGCCAAGTTTTGTCAAACATTACCTTCCTGTGACAAGAAATACACTTTTTGGATGAAAGAGAAAGAGGAAAAGCCACCATTCAAATGTCTTCTATAAGAGGGAAGGTTCTGTATTTTCTTGGGTGCAGACATGGGGGAGGAGGAAAATGAAAAGACAGAATAAAGAAGAAAAAAGCAGACAGAAATACCCAGCGGAGGGCCAATCTGAGTCTATAATTGGTATCAGATTCTGCCAGTCTTCCTCATGTAGCGCAATCCCTATTGATTTCTGGAGGTTCCTCACGGGGTAAGCTAATGTTTAACATAAATAAGGGTTACCGAATCTTGTCCTTGAGAAGCAGGGGTCAGGAAGCTGTTGTCAATTCAACCGCTGTATTCCTGACCAGCAAGCCTGCTCGATTCAGGGTTAATTAACTGATTCCTTAGAGCGGAAGTGTCGTGGAAGAGCACGATCATTACCATTCATATTCGTTCTAATATGATGTATTTCAACTCCCCCTTCCTCATGTCTTACAGAGAGTGATCTGGTGAAGGAGGATGACAAGTCTTTGTGAAACCATCTCGAGTTCTGCCAGATACTCGTAGTTGAAGTTGTATAGCAGTGCAAGATTAGACACCGTGTGAAAGGCAATAATGCACACATTCTTTATTCCAGACTATTTTCTAAGTTTGCAGGATACAAAATCTCATCATTACTGGGCAGCTCTCCCACTTTTCACGTCAACCTTTGCTACCTCGCCCGCTCCAACGTGCGGGAAAGAAACATTGATTTGAATTGCGCCGTGGTGCCGTGCATCTTAATGACACTCTGGAGTGATTGGCACTGAGTCCGGATTCTGGGGTTGGACCCGAACTCGCTGCCAGGAGGCAACATTGCAGAGAGGGGCTACAGCTGTGGTCTCTGAAGGGACCTGGCTACTCTATCGAGGTATTCTCTCCCTGTGTCTCACAGTGCTTGAAGATGCTAATTTGTTCACATTTTCCTCTGTTCATTAATGTATTCTGTCCTTAAAAATTTAGCTTTTTTAAATAGTAATCTGTATTGTCTATGTGAAAGATTAATCACAAGGAGGTGCTTGAGGTGGGAAGGCTTTTCCGGAGAGGTTCCATATGTTGTCAGGTAGTCACTCTGAATGGCAGCTCCCAGTTAGGTCCCTTAGCTTTTGGAAGTGACGTTTAGTCTGATATGTGCCAGCCGTGCAATCTACCTAGCCCTGCAAAGTGCAAATATTAACATAAATGCATATTAAGATACTGTGTGTTAGCTCCTTAACCGAAATAGAGAGTGGGTGTTCCAGCTGGAGGCAAGCAAATAGTGTTGATTTACACTGGCTTGAGGATTTGGCCCATTACTGCTTCTTTATACACTTTTAAAAAGAGATGTCAACTAAATAGTTTAGGCTTTTACTGGAACATGGCAAGTAATTGTATGTTTTGGCTGACCAGTAGTAATGTTGCAGAATCTTTCTCAGAAATTGTTCCGTGGGATAGCTGATTCCTCAGGTAAGAGCTACTTATTTGTTCAATCCTCCATCCTAGGTCTGCTCCTCAGGTGCATCCTCCATCTTGCAGCAATCTCATATGAACAGATTTTGAAGAACAGCTCTGATCACAGAATCACAGATTGGTCAGGGTTGGAAAGGACCTCTGGAGATCATCTAGTCCAACCGCCCTGCCTGAGCAGGGTCACCTACAGCAGGTTGCACAGGATGGCGTCCAGGTGGGTTTTGGATGTCTCTGGGGTTGGAGACTCTACCACCTCCCTGGGCAGCCTGTGCCAGTGCTCTGCAACCCTCAAAGTAAAGAAGTTCCTCCTCATGTTTCGATGGAACTTCCTATGTTCAAGTTTGTGCCCGTTGTTACCTCTTGTCCTGGATCATCCTTGATGATCCAGGACAAGAGGTAACAACGGGCACAAACTTGAACGTAGGAACTTGAACTTGAACATAGGATTATCCTTGATGATCCAGGATAGCTGTGTGTCTGACCAGTCTGTCTTTCGAAGGAGGTCCTGGACCAGCTCCAGCCATGCTGTGCCGAGCAGAGCCCCCGGCAGCAGCCCCACACCTCACTCTCATTGTGCCTGAATGGAAAAGGTACAAAAGTTGCTCCAAGGCTTCCTGAAAAACTCTAGTGTTACCGCACAAGCGCAAAGCGACGGCAACGCACGGGAAGTGACATCAGTGCTTCCAGAAAATGTCAAGCTTCCCGCCCAAGGGTGACATGCCGTGCGGTGGGGTAAGGGCCACGCGCTGAGGGTTACCACCCTGTGCTCGGGGGTTACCCCAGCGGTTCCCAAGCGGCTCCTGCAGCGCTGCCGATGGTACCGTTCTGGTGGCTGAATTTGTTTAAAAAGCCGACGCTGTTTACAGCGTAATCTGACTGCAGTTTTCTTGGGGGCATTTTTGCCTCTTCTCATAAGTATGCTGTGAGTACATCTGCAAGCATTCATATGTTGAGATAAAATTACTGGTGGTGCTCATCTCCCCCCGTGCTGCCTCCCGTGAATGCTCATGTGCCTGCGTGCCCCTGTACAGGCACAGATGCACGCGCGCAGCACCTGATCCCGCTTCTTAATTATTTTTAGCCCAATTCCCTGAGTTGTTCTGCTTCCTGCTGATGAATGGAAAACTGTAGTAGTGCCGTTTCATTCCACCAGCCTCTCAAGTGTAGAAATTATGGTAAATTTGAGAACAAGTGAGATTAGATTGATAGTTACACCTCCTCCTTTAATTAGCCAACCACAGGATCTGTGGAGGCAAAGGCAGGGAGGGGAGGGGGGATAAGATTTTACCATGGCGAGAGTGCGGGAGGTTCTTTCTTGTCTGTTCTTTCTTGTCCGTCTGTTCTCACTGAGAATGAACCCTTTCGTGATGTGTGTTTTATTTACAACCGCCCTGACTTTGCTACATCAATGGCTTCCCTGACCTTGGCTCAATGATTATGCAACAGAGCGTTGTAAATTATCTTGTCACCAGAATCTCCATTTAGACAAGTATAATCACTTCCTTGTAAGAACCCGGGCCTGGTGTACAGAAACAAAAAAATCTCCTGCATAATAATGGGAGCAACGTGCTATTAGGGATGAAAAAGCCCCTCTGCCATATGGAAAACTACCCCATACGGGTGCTTGGAACCTGAACGTCATTAATTTGCGCAAAGCGCTTGGCCATCCTTGACAAAAAGGTGATAAAGTGTAAAATATTCTTTTTAGCTGCGTTATGAAATGCAGCGTGCCCCGGCCTTTATTTAACAGAGTCCCTCTGTGCGCGGCTGCAGTGACACTTGGCAGTGCTGCGGTCGCTACTTGGCAGTGCTTCTGCGGGCTCCATATTGCAGGGAGCGTTCTTCGCCCTGTTGCCTCTCTGATCAATGTGACTCGCAGTCTAGTTTTTCTACAGCCACGGTAATAAAACATGTAATGTGCTTAATGTCTTTCCAATGCATCAGAGGGGTGAAGCGGAGCGATTGCATCCTACTTGCTGCAAGCGGAGCGCGTTACGGGGATGAGGAATCACATGGCCGTGTGTCTGCAGGTGTGTGTGCGTGCGCAAACGTGCATGCTGATTCCTTCAAGGATGTGTATCCTCACTCGGCTTTGCTAGCTGGGCTGCGGGAGATGTGAAAGGGATTGGCTCCGGTAGCAATGGTTGTGTCCAGCGAGCTGGAATCAATTTGAGATGTAGCGTATTTGCTGATGCCAAATCTGTTCTCAGGTTTGTTTCACTTCAGCTGAGAATCACACTTTCCCTTCTTGTATCTCTGAATGACGGAAAATGTCCCTCCCATAAAACAACCCTTCGGTATGGCTCTAGACCATCAGCAACTTTCCATTTCTCTCTCCAAAACCTTGAATGTAAAACCTTGGGCTGCTAAATTATTATTACTGTATATGAGGGAATCACACTATCTTGTTCTTACTTCAAGGACTTTACAATTAGTGCTCAAGCACAGTACTTCCTCCTCTCCCTCTCCATAGTAACAGGGGAACTGTTATTTTGGTATATTTGTTAGGGATGGAGTTAGTATTCACTGAATAAACTCAGAAAGCAGTATTTCACATAGAATAATTATGAATATGTATTTACTTGAATAAGCTGTTGATTTTGCATGAATTCTGCACACTGTTTCTTAGGCAAATATGCTAATGATTGATGTGTGAAAATTTATTTTATTTTGGGCTTGTCAGACTAACATAGTGATCCAAATCCAGAAAATTAATTCCTTACACCTAAAGAACCATAACAATTATAGCAATATTCCAGGGAAGTTGATTCCTAATACATCAAACCCTTCTCTATGGATATAATGACTTTGCAGCAATATTTTCAAACATAATTTATTTTGCCATTTTCTCTTGGCATGGGTATTCAATCAAGTCCTCATAACTATACTAGGTGTACCAGGAAACCAATTTCATTAGGATCCTTTCATGTGGTGTCTCTGTGACGAACACTGTGGACAATACTATGGGCAGAGATGCCAACGGGCAGTGCCAGTGGGTGATGGCTATCTCAGCAGGCAATGGGAAGCAGTGGATGTCATTCACCTGAACTTTAACAAGGCTTTTGACAGTCTCCGGTAGTATCCTGGGTGCTGAGCTGGAGGCATGAGGACTGATCAGGAGAATGACAAGATGAATAGAAAATTGGCTGGGTCACAGGGCTGAAGGAATAGCATGCAGCAGGTCAAAGTTGAACTAGTGAGTGGTTACTAGTGGTGTTCCTCAGGGGTCACTATTGGATCTGGTATGATTTAATGTCTTCATTAAACCTGGACAATGGAATAGCATGGACCTCCACCAAGTTCACAGAGGACCCAAAATTGGGGGAACAGTCAATACACTGAAGGGCAAGACATTGAAGAGGGATCTCAACAGGCTGGAGAAATGTATTGACAGAAACTTCATGAGGTTCAACAAAGGCAAATGAAAAGTCCTGCAGCTACTAAGGAATAATGCCCTGCAACAGCACAGGCTGGGGTCCAGCTGGGTAGAAAGCAGCTTTGGAGGGAAGGCCCGGGGGACCTGGTAGACAGCAAGCTGAACAGGAGTCCGCAGCGTGGCCTTGTGGCCAAGAAGGCCAGCAGCATACTGGCTTTATTAGCAAAAGTGCAGCCATCAGCTCAGGGGAAGTGATTACTCCCCCTTACTCAGCACACACATGATAAGACCATGTCTGCAGGGCTGTGGCCAGTTTTGGGCTCCCCACTACAAGGAAGACATGGACATTTTTACTATCAGGGTGGTGAGACACTGGCACAGGCTGCCCAGAGAAGTTGTAGATGCCCCCTCCCTGGAAGTGTTCAAGACCAGGTTGGATGAGGCTTTGAGCAACCTGACCTAGTGGAAGGTGTCCCTGCCTATGGCAGGGGGATGAAACTAGAGGATCTTTATGGTCCCTTCTGACTCAAACCATTCTATGATTCTGCGATTCCATGATTCTATACTGGAGCAAGTTCACCAGCAGCCACCAGGATGCTCAGGGAGCTGGAGCATATGGTGTAGAAGGACAGGTTGAAAAAGCTGGTTGTTCATCCTGAAGAAGAGATGGCTAAGGGGCTGTCTTACTGCTCTCTGTAACTACCTAATAGGTGGTTATAGAGAAAATGGAGCCAAACTCTTCTTGGGAGTGCACAGCAAAGGGGCAAGGGGCAGCGAACACCAGCTGCAGCAAGATAAATCCCAATTAGATATAAGGAGAAGAGCTTCACAGTGAAGATGCTCAGAGAGGCTGTAGACTGCCCATGCTTGAATATATTCAAAACCTACCTGGATAAGGCCCTGAGTAACCTCATCTCACTTCAAGACTGACCCTATTTTGAGGAGGGGTAGGACCAGCGACATGAAAGCTCCCTTACAGCTTATTTTATGGTGAGTTTATGGTGAACACTTGTAGTGAAGCACTTGGAAAAGTACTCCTTTTATCTGTATTTTGGATATCTTTCATGTCACAGTAAATTCCACCAGAAAGGCATCCAAAGAATGGGAGTTTTGCCAAAGAAGTGAGTGCGGAGACTAATTTGTATCATGACAGTCTGGCTATGAATTTCTAATTGTATCACTCTAAAACCTGACTGGTTCCATACTTACAGGTCTCTGTAGCCGAGCATTAATCACCTGCTTCTAGCACCTTCCGGTGCTTTAATCTACAAGTTGTGGTAGATGCAACCTCTGCCCTTCGCTGGCCAGCCGCTCACGCTGGCTCTGTGTTTGCAGACTGCGCTGGGTGGGCTACGCAACCCCACGCGCGTATGACGACGTGTGACTGCTCTTCAACGCAACCGTCAAAGAGCCAAACGTGCAGCCTAAGCGTCTCCCACATGACTTACACATGGGGAAGTATGCGAAGTTCCAAGCTGACCTGAGTCTGAGTCAGTGGGAATTGTGCCATTGATACCAATGACAGCAAAATTTCACAGTTCCCCTCCCTAAGACATGTGCATACAAATCCTAGAGGCAACGTTTAATGCAAAAATAAGCAAGGTTAGCAGACTTACACAAAAACACTGATTTTTTTTTTGTTTGTTTTCTCTTATTTTTTGAAACATGCATGGGACCGCTTGCAAACTGAATTTAATAGTTCATTCCCGATGATGAACCAGAAACAACCATTTTGATGTGAGTTTGTATATGGCAGGGTATGCTTTGCACTTTGCTTGGGCATTTCCATGGCAGGGCGTCTATTCGTCTCATTCTCTGGCTGATGTGCTCAATGAGGCATACATAGAAAAGTCCTCCAAACTGTTTAAGAAGCTTTCTTAAGCCCCCAAAGAGTCTTTTAATTTCTGTGTGTATGGAAAATAAATTTATAAGAAGAATTAAACTTGGGGGTAACTGCATGGCACAAGATTTTTCAGCATTGCTCTGCTAATGTAACTGATTGAGTACAAGATGTGTTGCTTGCCATTTCCTGGAATAAAAAAATGAGCTGTTGAGTCTTAATGCGCTATTCCAATTATGGTTATAAAATACTGAATCAAATCTTTCTTTAAAAAAAGACAAAAAAACCCCATTTGGAATTAAACAGTTCAACAGAATTAATAATGATTCCAGATGGGCCTGTATTTGGCACTAAGAAGTGTGTGAAAGGAAACATTTTCAACCAGAAGTTTGAATGATTTATAAAAGTTCTTGAGAGATTTTTCACTGGTAAAGATGCCCTTTCGACCTCTGCACATTTGGAGCTAACAAAAGAAGTGGCACTCACTGAGTGAAAATCTTGGCATTGGTGAAAAACACACATATGTTCACGAGCAGAAGTGCCTGAAATAATACGATTAAAAGCCCTGGGAAAGGCAGGTTCTCAACCCACTCTTTTATTTCCCTATTAGTAAAACAGGAAGAGTAGCAGTTCCTCACCTTGAGAAGGCACTGAAAATAGGAAATCTTTTGTGATTGTGGGGTAGATAGATATCACGGTACCGATACCTATAGCAATATGTTGAGGTAAAAAGCAGCTTCTGCCTGCAAGTTAAGCCTTTCCTTAGGTCTGGGAGAGACAAGACATGGGGCCAAAAAGAGACAGGTCTATGTTTGACAACCATTATTTTAGTGTCTAATGCTGGGCAGACTTGGGACTACTGGAAATAGCAGAAGGCAGAGTTAGAAGCTCTTCTCCAAAAGCGAACATTGCTCAGCTGACTAATTGTCTCCCTCTTCCACAGCATCCCTGTTATAACCACAAAGTATTTAGTAGACATTTAGCGTTCTTAAGTGCAAGTCAGCAGCTGGAGTTAGGAAAAGAGTTAGCATCATGTGGTCAATCAACCTCTTTACTGGTCACCATGATTCATGGATTATATTAAATGGAGGAACAAGGAAACAGATTACGCAGACTTCATGTGTTACATTAAATCAATTATTAATAGACAGCTGGGTATCTTACTGCCTTGTAGTCTGTTACGAACTTGTGAGAATGATGAACAGCAAAGCAGGAGCTAATAGACTGCCCCAAACCACTTTTTTACCAATTACGGTTTTAGCCCAGTGTCAGTTAATGGAAATTAGTGAATTTCGCATCCTGCCTCTTCTGTGATTTACAACCCATTCCTTGATCAAGACTTTAGGGAGGATGTCTTTTGCAAGGGGAGTGGAAACAACAACATATGGCTTCTTGTCTCGTATTACATCCATTTGTAACCTGCAGATTCAGCTTACTGTTTTCCTACAAAGCCTGAGAGACCCCCCTGGTGCAGCTCACTCCCAGTGCCACAGAACCTTTCTCCTTGCCAAATTCCCCCCTTTTACTCCAATGTCCCTTTCCTTTATCCCACCACCTTAGCGCTTTCTGTCTGCTAATGTCAGAGTGTTTCTTTGCGCATAAAACTGCCCAATTATTCATAATTTCTGGGCCCAGATTCAACAAGGCTGTTTGGAGAAGATAGCTGCTCTGCACACACAGCTTCCTTTCGTATCAGCGTTCCTAAGGCTTGCATCAGGCTCCTGGGAGCTCATCCTTTGTAATGAATAAATGGCATTCTTATTTACCTGTTTTAAAATGTTAACAAATGGTTCCATGGGCCAATCATTGGATTCCAACACTTCCTAGAGCCGTCACGTGCTGACGATCGCATGGCTTTATCCTGTGTCATGATCCTTGTTATAATTTAAAGGCAGACACAGCGTGATTAGGAATTTCATTCGATAATTCTAATTATTGAAAATAAGCACGACTGAGCCTTTAACGTTTCATTTTGATTTCCATCTCAGCGTATAAGCAGTATATCTCTACCTTCTATTAACTGTAAATTTAAGTAACATCAGAACTGTTTCCTTTCACTTTCTGAATTTTCCAGGCCTTCAGTTCTTTCCCCTTTACTGCTGCACGACCTTGGGAAAAAAAAAAACCCAAACCAACCTTGCAGCCCGCATGTTGGATCTACGAGGTTCTCCTCTTTGTCCATGTACGGTGGGGCAGGTTCTGCCACCCCGCACGCCCCACAGCGCTGCGCTCTTCAGCCTGTGCTCGCTGCTCTCTTCTGCCTCGAGAGCTATGGCCGCACATAGCGCTTCCCCTTCACCCTCACCGTGAATTTACCCCCTTAAAAAAGGGTTTCCAAGGTGGCTCTGTTCCTTCTTGCTCTTGCTTGGCTTGTGCTCTTTTGTGAAAGAGATTTGTGGCTAATCTGATCATGGGCTTTCCCTTCTCTCTGCCGCCTTCGGTAGCCTCTGTGGAGGGAAGCGTATGGTGTTGTCCGTAACTTCGTAACTTTTCCATTCGTTCAGCGTGTTCAGACGAATCTGACTTTCTAGTGTTTAAACCAAAGCTCATCCAAGCGAATGGAAAAATTCCTAATTCCCTCAGTTTCTGGGCCTCATAAACTTGGCTTGTTTCTCCAAAGCCTTGCGCCTCTTGTATAATTATTTATAACTTTGCAAAGTCGGGAGGGGGGAAGTTTTCGTAAATGTTGCCCAAATGGAATCCGGGGGTTTCACACCCCCTCTGCATAGCTGTAAATAAGCTAGAAACCCCAGAAAATCTGTTGCGCTGAATAAAATAATATTAATGATTTGGAGTTCATTTTGGGTTTAGGGAGGCAGAGCAAAGCACCAGCAACTCTGCCTAGGAAATGTAGGGAGAAAAGCCAAACCTCATAAACATTTCCTTTCAAGGAAAATAGGTTTTGAAACAATGTAAATAAAGACACTACCAAAAACATGTTTTTCTGCTGGGAAAGGACCATCCAGGATGGAGGGTTTTTTCCATTTAGGAATGAAAGAAGCCCATGAAAAAGCTATTAAAATCTATCAGAAGTAAAGCAATCTGGACAAGAATAGGAACAATCAAATGAAAATTAAACTTTTTTTTTTAGGATTATAGGAGCTGTCTGTGAAGTATTTTGTGTTTTAAAGGTCTCCTTTTCTGACAAACATCAGTTTCAACACAGAAATTTCAACCTATGCTTTTTTTTTTTTTTTACAGGCTTGTGCAAAATACCAGATGCTAATGCTAACCTTTATTTACAAAAATAAACCCAGATTCGAATGAACCGCTTGGAAAAACACAACCTTGCTGTTCTCCCTCGCTAAGAGACGCAGCCCTCCTGCCTCCTTCCTGACCCAGCCCGTGATAAAGGTAC
This sequence comes from Anarhynchus alexandrinus, assembly GCA_008711295.1. Taxonomy (NCBI): domain Eukaryota; kingdom Metazoa; phylum Chordata; class Aves; order Charadriiformes; family Charadriidae; genus Anarhynchus; species Anarhynchus alexandrinus. Next base: position 28,842 of record VUYV01000511.1, read on the forward strand.
GAGTTGAGACCTGAATCCTGCAGGACCCTGTGGCAGGCTGCATTGCTTTCCGCTTTCTGACAGCTGTGTTGCAGGCTTATAACACAGCTTCAGGTCTGTGTACGCACAGCGTTATTTCATTTTCGGGATATATCCTTCACAACGCCTTTCAGTCTTGAGCGAAAGGCTTTTAGCTGTTCCCTACCGACTGGGAGAGGAAAGGGCAGTTCCAGCCCGTTCCTTGGCTGTGGTCTCTATCAAATCCTTGCTGCCGCAACGGTGGGATCCTGGGGAGGAGAAATTAAAAGGAGGAGAGAGGCTTTACTTCTAAAGCAGATCCTGGGCCATTAGATAACTACCTGGGCACGCTGGCGCGCAGTGCCTGGGTTAAAGGAAAAGCCACAAGCCCAAACTGATTGTTTATTGATACAATTTTTCTTCTTAAGCACGCAAATTTGCAGCAGGACCGCATGTATTTCTGATGTACCGGAAAAAGGCGTTTGAATGAACTGGCAGATTATAAAACCCCCGAGAAAGTGAAGCTCGCTTCTGCTTTCCCAGTTGCCTAGGTGATTAACATGAGATAAATACAGTTCTTCCCATGTCTATTCTTAAATCTTTGAGACAAAGAGGTTTTTTGACTTTGTGTTGCAAGACATGAAGGTGTTTCAACAGCCAGATTTCTCAAGAGCTGCGCCCTCCTCCTTTCCCTTTGCTCGTATCGCGTTTCTGCTGTGAAGGTCACCTTATAGTTACTGGCTGAGCGCCCTCCGAACTGTCTTAGGGCCGGGAGGGGAACGCTGTCCCTGGGGGCAGTTCAGCGGGGTGCGTGCCTATATGTTAAGCTCCCACTAGTTAAAAATACCAAGTCATGTATGATTATCTTTAGCGCCCTTAACACCCCGTAAGAACAGCAAAAGGTGGTGGTTTGTGAGAAAGAGCAGATTGCTGGGCTGGAAATCCGAATACCAGGCTTCTGCCTCCGGCGTCCTCACGGAGCTGTGCAACCCTGAGCTGGTTAACTCGTTTCTAATTCCTCCCCCCCCCCCCCCCCCCCCCCCCCCNGCCTGTATTTTTCCTCCATCGTCTCTATTTAGAGAGCAAGTCCTTTGTGACAGGGATCGCCTCTCGCTGTGTGTTTGTACAGTGCACGACACAATAGGCCGCGATCGCCGTTGATGGCTCCGAAATGCAGAGCCTTCACACCAGGCTTCTGCTGCAGAAATCGACACGTGTGATGGCTTCAGAAAACCCGGTTCTGCTGCCTGTTTTCCCTTCTCCTTTCTGAGGATCTCCGGCGGTTCGTGAGCAGGCATCAACACGAGACAGGGAAATGCTGCAGATCAGGAAAGAGAAGTACAGAAATGTGGAATGGGTTTCTCCAGCTTATAGAGCAAACAGGCACCTTTTTTTTTTTCCGCTCTCTCTCCCCCAGTTCTGTACTACAAAGAGACAAAACATTTTGGGGAAAAAAAAAATAATTCCCAGCACATCTTCAAGTTTTTACCTCCGGCTTCCTCTCCTTCTTCCCGGGCTGGCAGAAGTCACTACCTCTGCAAGTATGTGCTTCCTTTAATGTCTTTACTTCCCTCTCTGCTTCTCTGCTGACCTCTGGAAAATCTCCAGGGATTACTGGAGCAAATCTCAGCCGGGCAAAAAGGTCTCTTCTTTACAGAGGCAGCCACTGAACATGTGTGTTATGCCTAATCCATCCTGAGGTTATAGACACCTACATCCGCCTAGCACCTATTTACCCCCAAATTAGGCTTTTTTTTGGTGAGACTTGAACATCCACACATTGATAATAATTTGATTTTTAATTATTATTATTTTGCACGTTTTTAACTGGGAAGCAAAAAGACCATCATCACCCTTCATTTAACCTCGCAGCTCCATGGTGGAGGAGACAAATTAGAATAACATCTATTTTAAAGACGAGCAAATTGAGGTAAGAGATTACAGTGCAATTTGCCTGGCTCCTACGGAATTCAGAGGTGAGGTTGGAGGGATGGAGCTGGCGGTGCTTGGGCCAGAGCAGCCCATCACCTGAGTGCCACCCGGGCAGGGAAGCCATTCTCCTTCAGGCCAAAACCTTCCTGTTACCCGGCACGGCGAAATGGAGAGCTGCCTTTTCCATTTTGTGCATCGTGCGTGGATTCGCAGCTGCTTCAAAAAGGAAGTTTAAAAAAAAAAAACAAACACAAAACAAAGAAGAAGCAGAAGAAGTTATTTCAGACATGTTTCCTGGGTTGTTGTTTGTTTTTGATGTTTTCAGCCGAAGCCAAATGGCACGAAGCGAATGCAGCCCTGGCTGCGGCACGCTGTTTCCCTGGCTGGCAGGGACACCTAGTGGGTAGGGCAATGCGTGCCGGAGAAGGCAGGGAAAAACACGCTCTCCTGACTTCCCACCAAGGGCAATATTTCATCTTCTGAGTCATGCCTGTGCCTAATTGACACTCGTGTTATCCTTAGGAATTAACACGGAGTTGGGAGGAGTTTACGGCCAAACCTCCTTCAAGGAAGGGTGATTGTAACGTGAGAAGGTGATCTGAACAGCATCGCCTAAACTACTGCTGACGGGAAATGCTGCCAGGCTCGCTTTTGTGCCATTGATTCTTCTGAAGCCTGTTACAGTCATAATAACACCTACACTGGCTGTGTGTGAGAGCTGACTCGGTGGGGGCATGATTCATCTCTGTCTGCAGTTACGCATGTCATGGGGTACCGCGTTGGGGCCACTTTCATTGTATTGCAGACACCTACAAAACGACATTTAGTCCTGCTCTTTCTGCTTCAGCAGAACAAGCAGCAGGGAGCTTAAAAAGAAGGGGAAGGCAGCGTGACCATCCGCCCCCCTAAAGCCAGCAGGGCTGTTCGATGTCAGGGCTGGACTCGGGTCCGTCCTGCCTCCTCGTTGCTCGCGGCACAAGCCGGGCTCCGCTGGCCCTCACGCTGTTGCCCAGATTGGCTCCTTGACTGCATTCCCTTAACGCAGGGCTGTGCACAACTTTTTTCCTGGCCTCTTCCCAAGCACCTGTCTGAGAGGGCTGGCATGCGGATGCTACATTCCAAAGCGACAACGGCCCTAAAATCCTCCAGCTCATGCCAGAAACAGGGACGTTACATGTGAGAGGTCTCGTGCAGGAAAAAATCAAGCTCTTTCATAAGCATGTAATTTATTTTTTTTTTGTCCAGGATGCTTTTCCTCTGCAAACTACAAAATCGGGAGGCTGGGAAGGAGCATGCTCCTGCTCCCACTCTCGGGACGTAGGCCCTGAAAAGGTTCTTACACTTAAAAATTTAAGATGAGCTGCAGCTTCTGAGTCAGAAATGGATCGCCTAAATAGCAGGAAGCAGTTATGCTCTGGACATTTTGAAATCGTCTTCTTCTGATCTAATTACGTGTGAGCAGTAAAACTGACACAGTTATGGTTATTAAGTCCTTTCCTTTTTTTCATGTTTTACCAGGAATTCTATCTTAGGATTAATAGGTGCTTGCATCATTTCTGTCCTATGTGCTATATTAAGGAACATCTACATCATCAGCAAATACTTTGTTGTGCAGATACTGTGCACAAAGTCAAATGCAAAGGTACAGAACTATTTTTTTTTCCCCTGAACTCTCAACATAAATTGAGTGTCTTATTCCTCATCAGTTCCTCCATTAAAGAAGGAGGCTTAATTCTCATTTAATGACATTAATACATTTGAAGGAGGGGGTGAAAAGTGCTCCTTTCTGACATAGCTGCATTTACACAGTTTTGTGGCAGGACATAAATATCTGTATTCTAATACTGATGATGGGAAGAAACAGTAGACAATATATTTAAGACTTTTGGCACTAGTAACCTGAATTCTTACTTATAAGCTAGCAAAATGCAGTTTATGCAAACTTATGATTATCAGTGTGTATACAAATAGATGAAAAAACTCTCAAAGTATTATTGCCAATGACTCAATGTCAAACTGGAAGTAAATTTCAAGAGAGTATTCTGAGCAGATGTGCAGAGATCTTCAGGACTGATTTTAGTCAATATTTTTATTAGTGATTTGGAGGATAAATATAGAGTACACTTATAAAATTTGCTCAGTCTGGCAGGCAAGATCAGAATGCAAAATGATAAATTGAAGAGATGGTCTCAGATCAACAAGATGAAGTTCACTAATGACAAGTATGAAGCGCTACACTGCAGAGGGAGATATCAAATGCATAAATACAAAATGGGAAGTAATCAGCTCAGCGTCAATATGAGAAAATGATCTTGTGTGTATAGTGGTTCATAAATTAAATATGACTCAACAATGTGATTATGCTGCAAAAATTGCTAATCCCACCTGGAGTTCTGTTAATAGAAGTGTTGTGTGTGGAAGAGGAGAGATTGTGCAGGCATCAGGCTGGATGCCTGCAGCTCCTTAATTACGACCTGGGCACCCAAGTAAATCAAGCTGCCCATCACCTCCAGACCTTCCCTTTCCCCCTTCTCCAGGCCCTTTCCCCAGCCACAGCCATTCTTTGCTCGTGTCCTTGACCTCTTCTTCCCTTTGGAAAACATTGCTTATACTCCTGCTGCCTCGCATCATTCCTTCTCATGGAAATAAATGACTGGTGACACCAGGGGAGGTCTCCATATAGATCCTATAGGCACATAGGAGTCCATATAGGCGACATGCACTGCTCAGAGGAATCTTGCAGGGACTCTGTTGAGGAGGACACAGAGTGTCCTCTGCAGATGCGCTGGCTCCTGGCAGCGCCGGTGTGATCCAAGGCAGGACCACACAAACTTGCATGTCACTCGCAGGCACAGCTCTGTTCGAAGGGGAAATAAATTCATAAAAGAAAGAAAGGAGACAACCCCCCAGGAATTACCACTGTCCCAGGCAAGAAGAAAGTGGAGGGAAATGATTGCATATCATTGCCTCATTTTTTTATCACAGTGACATTTTTGAAGGTTTTTCTTGTCTTTTTTTCTTTTTTTTTTTCCTTTTTAAATCATCCAGGATTTAATACTACACAGAACCATCTCCATTGCACTGTGTGACAACCAAGGGAGCTGTGCCACTGACCAGGCCACAGCAGGCAACGTACCGAGATTAAACATCCTTCCGTCACTTTGTCACTTTTGCAGGCGTAACGGCAGGAAGGGTCAGCCAGCACTAACAAAAAAAACCAAAACCAAACAGAATATATGTTTCAGAAATCATAAAGAGATCAGATCACTTAAAGACTGTGGGGTTTTGGGTAGTTGTACCCAAAAGCACAGGGCTTACCACTAGATGGCAAACTTCAATTTTTAAATTCTGGAGCTGCAGGCCCGGAGCTGGGTCCAGCCAGGGCCAGGGGCTCAGGCCTAGGGCCATGGCCATAGCCCCGCCAATGGCCACTTGGCTCATCGCAAGCTCCCCAGCTGTCCCACTTCTTCTGGGACACCCACCGGCCAAAGATTTCCCTGTAGGCATACTGCTCGTGCACACAAAATAGCCCCGAGATGCTTCCCCAGATGCCACTTTCCCCGAAGCAGGGCACCAGTAGCTCTCCTGGCATTTTCTTCCATATGGAGGCTCCCGCTGATGGCCTGACCAAGGACATGGGGGACAGAGACCCAGGGGGTTGTTCAGTCAGGCTCAGGTGAGGAAGGGATGGGGACGGGGTGGATGTCACCAGTGGCTGGATGCCCTCGGAAGAACCCTTTCTCCTCCAGCCCTGGTTTTTCTCCCTCTCCTGTCCAGGGGCCAGGGTTGGGTGCGCTGGAGAACAGAGGCACTTTTCAAGGCTGGAGACATTGTATAGGGTGGGAAAAAGGCTTTTCTGCTCTTCTCTCCCTGATGATTATCTCGGAAAGCATTAAGAGGTAAGTTAAGAAAGCGACTCTACTGAACGCGGTCTTCTCCAGATCTTTATCGATCCCTGAGGAAATGGGCACAAACTGCAAATCAGAGTGGTGCCAGCATCACAAGCAACCTCAGGTCTTACCAGTCCTTGCCATGTTGTGAGAAGGCCTATTAGCACATAAAGTTTTACGTATGTTTTAGGAAAATCTAATAATATTGCCTAAATCAATCTTCATTTTCTTGTAAACTTAACAAAATTATTCATTTTCCCCGTCAGCCATGTGTGTTTCCTTATTTTAATCATTAGGTTCATCTCGGTGTGAAGAGGTATCTCAGTGGATACTGGTAGACTCAACCCCAAGTCTGAGATACATGCTCCTCTGTATAGGTATGAACCATTAGGTCATGTTTCTCATACCACAGATCTTAGACCAAGAGCTGACCTTATGAACAACACTACTTCTAACATGGGGACTGCAAGAGGTTTCAATGGGATAAATCACATTTCCTCCACAAATACAGTTAACAATTCTGTGTAACGCTACCAGGAAGAGCATTTCTTCACCGCAGCAGATAATGTTTTTGTGGCAAAGCACGGTGGTTAACACAGCAACTTCTGCAAACCCTTGTAGGGTTTTCTTTGCATCTGCTATTCGTGGCAGTCCTTTGAGATATCTTAAAAGTCTTACATACAAAGTCATTCAATACCCAGCAGTTGTGCTCTACACACTGAATCTCTTGCAGAATTTTGCAATGTTATGCAAAATAGTGCATGCTTTTACTGATTTGTTGTCTTTTAAATTACATGGAATAAATGCCATGGGAGGAGTATTATTCATCTTCCATATTGTAATTATTTTTCAGTTGTCTGGTCCTACATCCAGCATCATTAGCTGAAAGCAAAATCAAAGACATTCCTTCCAGCTGACGAAGAGCTGGCTTCTCTCCATGGTCTTCAGGGCCTCAATTTTGAAGGCCAAACTTCCCAAGGGGGGCAAGGATCTCCCCTGGCTCCACACAGCAGGGTTAATCACCTCATTTCAAAGTAATCTCCTGAAACAAGTCTTTACCAACAAAAGCAATATTTCCTGACTAGAATTCAGGTGTTGCAGGAAGGTGAGGAGTTCAAAATACCCTGGGGATAAGAGGACTTTTGTCCCCCTGGGGACAAAGGACCTTTGCCTTCAGGCCTCTTACTGAAGCCTTTCCCCTGAGGCATGGGCAGAAGGAGGCCACTGCCTCCTATTTGCTTTCTATGGGATTGGGATAGGCAGTTCCTCTACCTGTTTCTGCAAATAGCTGCCCAGACTCATGTTTCCCGGGTTTGATTTAAATGTCAGATGGCCGATAACAGAGGCAATCTAAGCCCAGATACCTCCTTCTCCCACCCCTCATCTTGGGAACCATAGGCTCGATCCTGTGTTTTTTCCCTCTTTTCCTGCCATTTTGTCAGGACTGGGCAGAGATGTGTGATACCAGTGATACTTCTCATTAAGGTGGAAATTCAGTTTTAAATAACACAAAGCAAAGGCAAATGATGAAGCATTTTCCAAAGTCTTGTTTCCTTGGTGGACTCTTGCATCAGTACCTTTCAGTAACAAGAATCACGGGGAGGTGAAAAGATTGATTTAGGGTCAAACAACAAATAAGTAATACATTATTACTTATTACTTCCTACAGGCATAAGCTGAAAACTGCAAAGAAGGGTTTGGTAGCCAAATGTATATTTATTTTCAATAGAGGAGGGCTAGCTTTGGGAAGGGTGAGGCTGTATATCCTTTGTTTGCAATGTGAGGAAAGCATCAGATAATTGCACAAAGGCAGGGATTTGATTTGTTTAATTTTAATCCTGTCTTATTCGGTGCACTTACCTGTAGTTGGGATGAGCATGAAGGAGTCACACCAGCTACCTGCAGTAGCCCAGGACTTGTAGCAACCTGCGACACGGTGCCCATACACTTTAACAGTGGGGGAAAACAATTGTTGGAGCGTTAACAATCTTCTAACATCAAAAAAGCTTGTGAGTGAGGGACGTCTTGTGTAAGGGGTGAGCATTCCCACCCATTAAGTCAGGATCTCACCAACACGATGGACATGGCCAGCGACTCTGAGCAGTCAAAAATATCAGAGAGGGGGAAACTATTCAGACTGTCTTCTTACATATGAGGAAGGAAAAAAGATCACAAGCCAGTTTGGAAAATGTCCTTTCCTTTCCTTAACCATAACGACCTTCTGTGCAAGGAGAAGACAGCTGAAATGTAATCTGTCCATTAGAAACTGCAACCTTAAAGAGTGTAGCTCCAGCAATGAAAAAGTATCCAGGGAAGGACTGGACAACGTCGTATAAGCAGCTGGATATCTGACAGCTCATTCATTATTGCTGAAAGGTGCTGAAAGGGTGTGAGGGACAGAGTGGCTGGCGGGGGTGGCTCTGCTGCCCAGACCAGTGGTCAGGGAAAGTCACAGCTGTTTCTCAGTGATTTCATACCTTTTATGAAGTGTACCACTCACAAACTACTTCCCACTGGATAAACACCTATGAGTCAAAATCTACCACCAATGGCACTGAGCGATGCGTTAGCCAAGGGCAGGCATGGCATGATGATTATTCTGTTTTTCCCCAGTAATGCTTGTTCCACCATCTTACAGCTGAGGCTCGCTGAAAAATGCATTCCGCCTATGGAGGAAGCGCCCAGGATGCTTCATGTGGCGATCCCTGGAGGTATACGTTGCACCAAGCGGAGTGCCACCAGACGTGCGAGTGCGGTGACAATCCAGTACTCTTTCCCCTGTTTAACCGTAGGCTTTGGGGGATGACTTTGTCCTTTGTCTTGTGTTCCTAACCAATACTGCTTGCACCGGGGAGCTGCTATTTAGCGAGGCCCCTGAGTGCTACAGCAATTTAATCAGTCACACGACACCTCCAGTTAAAGCACGCTGCCAGCTTGCTGTACACGGCGCACGCCTCTGTTCATGCTGCCCACCAAATGTTTTGGCATACCTGCTTGTTATGTGTCATATTAGATCCAGGCCCCCAGCCAAACTTCGCAGCTCAGACCCACTTCTCGCTGAACTTGACGTGGGGTAAAGAATTGTTCAAAACAAGACTGGCATTCCCCCGACTTGGCCTCTGTAAGCATTTTTAATTAACAGCTATCAACTCTTGTGTATTTGGGGCCATTAGCAACATTGACTGAATGAATCCATTGAACCTTTAGGTAAGGCCGTCCAGATCTTTCATTTCTTAATTAACTCCAATGGTTGACCTCAGCAGGTATCATTTAGTAGTGCTCAATTGAATGTTTGCAATTGTAGCTTGACAGAAGTTTTGCGTTCAGAATTATATTGTTTATTATTTTTTCTCAGGTTGCTAAATAAGAACAATTTTATTTTATGTTATGGTACAGCCCAGTTGCCTGTTGCCCTACATATTATGCGAACAAATACCTAGGGTAATATAAACCCAGACATATTAAAAAAATTTAGTAAGTACTGGATGGAGAAAAGGGGAATAATTCTTTGAATTTTTCAAATGTTTTTTCTTTTGTCTTTACTCAGAACAAAGCAATGTTTTAAGCTTGCAAAATTTTTCATGAAAGGGATTTTATTTATCCATGTGTTCTTCTTGACACATCTTAGAGATGTTTTGGTTTTCATTAACTATTTAATATCAGATTCCTGAGGTGGTGGAAAAAACAAAGACATCAAACCAGTAATATTGGTAATTGTTTTTCAGAGGGCTGTGTTAGCATTCCAACCATTCCCTTTATGCAGCAGGGTAGTAAATAAAATGAACTTTGAATGAAGAGCTAGTTTTATGAAAAACATTAATTGCTGGTGCAAGAGGTGCATGGGATTTAGGCTTAGCCAAGAAGGCAATAAAAATCCTTTACAATTAATTTTTAATTTTTAACCTTATACTTCCCCATCAAGAGTCTGTAAAAATGCAACATCCTTAATTGTTTTTCCATGTCCTGTGTTAAGTACAATGTATTGCATTTAAAAAAAAAAAAAAGAGAGCTTTTTTTTTTTCAGTAATACTGTTTAATTCCCCCTCCTTGCCCACCCTCAGTTAATAGTCATATGTAGAACACAGAAAAGGGACGGTCTGGTTTTGATCTCAGACTGGTATAAACTGGGAGTTAATCCATGGAATCGGTTGTGTGACAATGTGAGAAAATGGTTGGGAGATCAGAGTTAAGGCTTCTGTTTCTAGGAAGACTCGTTGAAGAGCACATAGCTAGCTATTTTCCTGGAGAGATACTTCAGAGCTTTTCACATGCTTATTTTGATAATTTTTTTAAAACACACTGAAGTGAAAAAAAAAAGTTGAAAAGAAGATGTTTCTAATTCTAGTTGTTTCAAGCGGTATGTTAAGGTTGAGTACAAAACAAACCATACATAAATAGGAGAAAACAGTCCGCATCTTGTTGCCATGACAATGCCCTACTTATAACACATTAAGCTGATTCATGTCTTTTCTCACCTCACTGTTAATATATTATGGTGGCTGATGAGAATTAAGCCAGCTGGAAGAGCTAGTGAATGTAAGCAGCAAATTAATTTGCCACTTAATAGTGGTGTCCTTTAGGGGAATTACCCTCTACATAGCAAATAATATCTTACTCTGTGTAAAATGGTAGGAATAGGTTGAAATAGCTAATCTTTGTTTTCTTTGTAATGCTGATGTATCACAGCTTATTGCTGTACCAGCAAGAGCTGGCGCAGCCCTGCTCCTGCTGTAGGCAGCAGCACCAACTTCAGTTGGTGGTGGATGAGTATAGGCTCCTCGACTCCGTCAGTGAAGATTGAAGGAGTAAGTCTTTAAAACACTGATTCCTGAAGTTTGGGTCATGTTTTGTCATTTAAAGTGCAGGATATTTGGCCAACAGCTGCTGAAGCACTGTCACCTGCAATCCAGCACCTCTATGTTAAACTGATGCACAGTGCCTATGTGTGCCGAGTTACAATAGGGACCGTCATTACTCAGCTGATGTGCGAATGGGGTTTATGCAGGTCAAAGTGCAAGAGTTCAGGTGAAAGTGGGCATTGGGAAACAGTGGTCAGAATTTAGGCTTCTTAATGTATATTCACAGTGGAAAAGATTTTCTCTTTTTCCTGTAGGGAGAGATTCAACAATGGTAATGGTAGAACTGGATAAATACTGTATAGCTCATAATAGCAGCCTTTAACAGAAACCAGCCGTACTTCATTCAAACCTTTGTCTCTATACTCACTTGAAGTCAATAAACTCTAACAGCTGGAGCTGGAGCTCTGTATTGAAGGACTTTCTGAGACACAAGTGTAAGGCCCTTGAAAAGTATCAAATACTTGCTCTTGGGACCTGAAATCTGAGAAACACTTTGAATTCTACTTATAAATATTCTGTGATCTTCAAGTATTTGCTCAAGTGCAGGAGTTTGATTGCTTTCCCTATATTTTTTCGCTGCTGACTTTTTGCAGTATTCTTCAACACTTTCAGTTTTCTCTCAGCAGTAAATCAAATGCAAATTTTCTTTGGCCTTGCACTTGGGTTTGAATTTAGCTAAAGAAACATTACCTGAGCAGTATCACCCAAGGAAGCCAAGTTAAACAGTCACTCAGAATAGCTTGGCTAAGCTAAGCCCTCTTCCTTTTGATTCCTAATTTCATCCTTTTCTTTCAATGACATGAAAAATCGCTGTAGGCTGGCACCCGCTCAGCTATCAAAATGCTGTTGAAATAGACTTTCATTTTGTCAGAAAAGTTTCCAACAGGCAATGGCATATTGTTCTGAATGTAAGGATGTTTACAGACTTTCTGACAATTCTCCTTGCATTGGAGATATCTTCAGTAACAGCTTTCTGGTGAATAATATGATGATAATGAACAAGCTCTGCAGATCCAGACTTAACAGCAACTTAACAGGTCCGTGATATCCCTTGGTTATGAGACCTGCAACAGCCATTGTCCTTCTCATTGTAGAAGGTGTACCACCTATAAACACTGGCCAGAAGTTACAGCTGCGTGTTGTTTTCATCAAATATATGTCATAAATAAATTTTTAAAATTGCCTTTGGGCTTGAGATTCTTAAGAGCAAATAGCTCCTAAAAAAATTGACATTACTCCCTTATGCTGCAGACAGCAATGAGGAACTGAGTAAAGCCTTCAATGTCACGACTCCCTTCTAGTGCTCTGGAAAACGCAACCAACTTTCCCATACTCTCCTGAAGCTGCTCTTAAAGTTGTCTTGTGCGTGGCATTGTCATCTTAGGCAAGTTAATTTGACCAAATACAACATTCTTACTGGATATAAAATGTTTGTGATCTTCAACTTCCAACTGTGGTGAGCTCACTGTTGTCAAAGGGCTTTCTCTGAAAGCAGTCTCCAGGGTTATCATGGAGTTGCCGCAATGTTTGCCTTTTGATGGTCCTGCAAATGCAGACTCATCTGAAAGTGACACTGTTTTACTCTTCCATAAGAGCAATAATTTGCAAAGATTCCCTTTGCCCTCAGATGAGGTATCAAGTTGGGTTCCTGTCTTTATTGCTGACTATTTCTCTTCTGCAGAGGAAGGTGAGGGGACACAGAAGGAGCAGGAATTTGCCCTGCAGGAGCCCTGGTCTGAAATCCCTCATCCTCCATACCCAACATCCATGTGAGAAGGCCATGACTGTGTCTTCCGCTTTTCCTGCTCCTTATCAGTCTCTTCTGGTTCTGCAGTCTTCCTTAGCAAAGCTCAGCCAAGAGGATGCCAGACATACCTACTCCTGGCACCCCCTCACCCCCACTACATTAATTCAGACGAGGAGAGAGGAAAGAGAATTACTCCAGCCCTAGCTCTTCTCAGTTAAATGATGCTTGGGGTGCACATTGGTTTTTCCCTCCACAATGCTCAGAAACAGAATCACCCCTGCCTTATATGTGCCTACACATATGTGCAAACTGGGACATAATTAAAAGTTACTTAATCTTTTTGGGTTTCATCCATAAATTTCTGAATATGCTCTCTAAGAGGCTTTTGGAGAAGATCCACTGGATTATGCTGGGGATCTGAAGAGGCGATTCCCCCCCAAAATTTTGTTTTCATCATCATATAATAGCTCTGCTTTGTTTTGGGTAGGAGCGTTGGCAGTCTGCTACTGCGCAGCACAGCTGGAGAGCCGGAGCATGCAGCTGCAGTGCTCTATAGAGCTGACGGCTCCATGGGGATAGATCCCGCCGGCATCAATAGGCTTGGCCTCTTAGTGTCTAGACACTCCTACCCATCCTTTCACAGCAGGAAAATAGCCTAAATGATTATATGGATTTAGCAATTCAAAAGCGTGTCTGTGCGCCTCATCCAAAGGCTTTTGAGCTGTGAGGAAGACGCGTGCATACATTGGGAACTCTTGCTTTATTCTGTATGCAATCCTAAACTCTGTCTTGTTCAATTTCTGTAATGTTCCTATGCCCATCAGCTCCATAGCAGTGCTAACGTTTCTGTCCTTTTATTCCACACCAGCAGACTGGATCCTGGCAAAGAGGATGGACTGCTCTAAAATGCCTTTTCTCTATCTTTATTGGACAAGGCCTGGGGACAGCTAAGAGATCATAGTTAATGGAGCAAGACGTAACGGCAGCTTTAAGTCCACAAAGCTGAAATTCCTAGGCTCCTTGTAATTTCAAGACACAATACAAAATTTCATACTGAATATTTTTACCTAAGGTGAATTTATTGCCAATTATTCTCGTTGCCTACTCCGACTTATGGAAAAATTAACACATGTGAGCGTTGCAGGAATATTGCATTGAGATATGCTTAAGAGTTTCTGAAAATTGCAGGAACTGATGCGAGGCTAATTTCTAGACTCTCAAACATGGTCTTGCAGTTGGGTATTTGGGAAACTATGAATTAATCTGTACACTACTTTTATTCTTCCCTATTCTGTTTTGCTTTATGACGCAAGTATTAATGATCCAAAGCGGCATCACACATGAAACCAAAACCCAGATCTCACAGAAGACAAATGAGTATCACCTCCTCTCCCCCACCACCATCATCCACCCTGCCCTGCCAGAGCATCAGCTGCTGCACATCGGCTTAAAATCACTTTCTTCCAGTGCAGCTGAGCAGATTTATATCAGCTGACTGACCTGCTTGTAGAGCTTCGAGTGTATGAAGGCCTAGGGATTTCAAGGGCTGGAGCTAAAGAAAGGTGGGAAGCTGTTTTCATGTCTTCTTTTGATTGTTTTCCCTTCTCAAAAATGTAAGTGAGAGGAGATTTGGCTACTTATTTTTGGGTTGCTTCTAAAGCAGGTACTTGGCAGCATCCGAGAAAGAGGATGTGCTAGCATATGTCTATGCAGCTTCTGCTGGAGCCTTAGTATGGTGGGGTGGAAAAAGCAATAGCAGAGAGAGCTTTATAATGTGATCAGGTTGTGTTTCAGAACAGGTATTTCCTTCTGCAAGTACTGAAAAAAAAAAAAAAAGCCCAACCTATGTGTGTAAAGTATCACAGTCTCCAAAACCTACCCTCACCAAGAATGCTGTTGGTTTGAATGAATGAACATGTCTTCCTTAATGCATCTTGGATGGGTGGGAAGTTTTTCCTGCAAGCTCTTGTCCACATGTGTCTCTGAAAGAGGGAGGCATTGGGCTGAGAGTCTTTATAGATCAGTTTGCAATCTTCTCTGTTTCAGTAAATAGTAGATAGGAATCATGAAAGGCAAAGCAAAAAATCAATGCATTCAGTTGAATGACACTTAACACAAGGATTTCTGTCCTATCATAGAGGCTCATTCTAAAAAGCATTTTATAGATAAAAGCCTGTTTGGTTTTTTTTTGCCTGGGTTATTCTAGTTCATCTTCATGATAATGACTCTCTCCTTTGGTTCCCATTTTATGTATTGCTATTTTACATTAAACCGAAACAGTTTTGAACTTTAAGATTGCAGAATCAGATTTACAGCTGCTATGTTTTGGCTTTTCCTCATTTCCTCCAATACTTCTATGTACAGTGATATCAGCTTAGGGTCTAACTTCTCGTGTAGTTTTCCTAAAGGAAACCCACAAAACTGTAAGTCTAAGCACAGCAGCAAATTGTGCGTTAGGAGCTTTGTAGACAGGTAATCTGCAACACCCTGTGCTATTAATGCAACTTAAAATTACCTCTGAGTGGTTGTGTAGTCAAAATAATGCAGAAGGAAAACCATTTTCCAGCCAACTTCTCATATGCAGAAACAGCTGAGCTCAAAATTACCAAACTGAGGTGTTTTAACTCAATACAAGCAGTAATCTTACCTGAATGTGCCAATATTATACACTAGTGTCAGGATATGAATGATAATCATACTCACTAATTTTAAAAGTGTTAGTGCTTCTGATGACTTTTTGTTTCCTGAGATAGAGCATCGGGGAGTTTTAGCAGCTGTTTTTCAGATATAAGCAGTCTGGTTGAAGTTGATTACTTCAGCACTTAGAACAAATGGTCTTAACATTGCCCTAATTCTGTGTGCAACTAGTGTTAGAAGACGATGTTGCTGATGAGCAACTGATAGCGCAGCCACCATATCAACAAGTGTCTGATCTTGCTTCCCAAGAAATAAGTGGATGACCTCTCTGCAGTGGTTAGAAGCAAACTCAAATGTCCTGCTTTCCCACACTTTGATGCCTTACTCTTTGTGTGGTGGAGAATCTCTTACCAGTGCAATTTACAGTCTCCTTAAGAGGTTCTTAGCCTTTATTTTCATTTATTTACAGTCATATGTCATATACGTGGCAATTACAGCCATGGCTTACTTTGTAGAAAGTATGCTAGGGAAGCGTGTCATTTCTGACTACCTATATGTGAGAGGAACCATTACTGGATGATGATCACCTCCTCAAGGATTAGAAACCACCACAGAGTTTAAGAATTTCAGATCTGCGCTACTTTGCAATGTTTTTGCCTGGAGACTGTATGGCACTCCTTTTTCATCTTTAAAGATTTTTACACTGAAGGTAGTTGCATCAAGATAGAGGGTCTGGAGAATGTCAAAAGCTGTGCAGAATGAACTATGGCTTCACTTTTTCTTATTCTTTTCCTTTTTTGGGGGGTGGTGGTTTCTTTCGCCCTACAGAGCAGGGGAAATATAACACAGGGCAGAATCCAGGGAGAAAGGCATATCTAGAATAACTGGAACTAACATCAAGCCTGGCGTTCGGCCTCTGGTGAATAACTCTGTTCCTCACGCCTCCTAAGGTGGTCCCTGCCTGTTGGTAAACCCAGCGGCAGGGCTTGGGCCTGAAAGAGGGGGTGTACAGCTGGTGACAGCACCGCGTACCAGCAGCTTCTTGGCTCGGTTCAT
Source organism: Anarhynchus alexandrinus (assembly GCA_008711295.1). NCBI lineage: Eukaryota > Metazoa > Chordata > Aves > Charadriiformes > Charadriidae > Anarhynchus > Anarhynchus alexandrinus. The sequence goes on from VUYV01000511.1 coordinate 44,960, forward strand.
TACTGCTTGTCTCGCCGGAGTTCCCAAATGGGTCAAACCCCAGTGCTGGGCTTGATTTCAATAGCACTGTTACCTAGAAACTAAGCGGGTTTCTTCCTTCCACTGCTCGCTGGATAAAGGCTTAAGGGTGAAAGTTTTCCTTTTTTTTTTTTTTTTTAAAAAAAAAAAATATAAGAGAGAGAGAACTACAAGGGACCCAGCTTGGTTAGCATTTCCAGACCACTGACAGTGCTGTCAACTGGTCTGCAACATACAAGGGCCCCCCAAAATCTCCACTCGAGCAAACGTGGGCACTGCAAGACACTGATAGCTAGTGTTTTAAGGTCAGCACTCCCTAGTGTGTCCTGCTTGTCCTCTCTTGCAATAAAACACACACTGAAAGATGAGACCTAAAGGTCTCCTTCCCTGATCTGAATCAGTGGTAGAATACTGTCATTGACTTGCTCCTGTGACAAAACCTGCACGGTGGCTGACAGCCATGCGACTGAATGCTGTTTGCCTTTTTGTTGTCATCAGCAATGTTAACTCTTAATGAACACAAAAAAGCATATATTCTTTCAGTATGCACAGACCTGTGTCTTAGTGCTGTGGGGTGAGACGGTATCTCCGCATATGATACCTGTTGCTATGAACAATCCTGGCTGTGCTTCAGCTCCGTTCGTTAAGAAAGTCAGGATATGTCTATTGTCTGGCAGGCAGGTTCGGCTAACAATTTCCTGTCTGCTTAGCATTAAGCATGAAGCTTAAACAGAATTTTGAGTAATTAACAGGACACATTGGCTGTAGGTCAGCAGCAAAACCTTTACCAGGACCCTTTTTTTTTTTTTTTTTTTTTTTTT
>VUYV01000511.1:48583-102206 GCA_008711295.1 Anarhynchus alexandrinus
ATTGAAAAAAAAAAAAAATTAAAAAAATGAAGTGTTATGAATTTTGCTAGGCCTCCACAGCATCTTGAGAATAGCTCAGAAATCATGAGACTGTTTTTAAGAGTTTTTGTCTGGGTTTTAAGTCCTTTGGATGCATTTGGGTCACCTTTTCAAACTTTGTTCTGAACCATGAGGGCTAAAAATATAACTTTTATTCTAAAGTGGAGTTCTTGGATCATCACTTCAAACCACCAAATACTGCAAGATGCATAATATAATTGTGAGAGATGTCAGTTCTTTCGGTATTCTCTCAAAGTATGCTTTTATAGCAACCCCCCCTGCATTGGAGGGGTTTGGGTTTTGATTTATTCAAGCCAATCTCTCTTTCATTTATTTTCATCTGTTGCTTTTGAGCACAGCACATATGTGCAACCTGTGACCACTGTAAATTTTATGAGGGATTGGGAATAAATATTTCCATACTTAGCAAGAACTGTTTGTTGTATCGACACCTCAGCTCCCTTCCCTGGGGCTATATGATCTCTCCCAAATCCTCGCCACATGCGACTGATCCAAATGCTATGTAATCCTTTTGATGCAGTTCGGTTCACTTTGAATCAGCAAAGCATTTTGTGTGCTTTTAACCTCCATACTGCACGCCACACCTGTAGGGGGGCTGCTAATCTAATTTTGATTCACAGTGGTGGCAACAAGCAGGTCACTTACGGAGTTAATGTCAGCTGCTCCACTAATTACTGTAGGAAAGTGATCCCATCATCCCGGATGAAAATGTCTAACTCCAGCCTACAAAGCACTTTCAGTGCACTAATTCTGTTAATGCTCCATTACTGCTTCATTTGAGCTGTGTAGTCCATCTCCCAAAGTGAGGTAGTAAATCCCCAACTGGTTCCAGAGCTGGGAAAATGTACAGACAAAAACATTATCGACTGCATTATTGAGCATTGTTTTCTGTTGGGCGTGGTTTGTTTCTTGAAGTTTATTTAGACAGATCTGCCTTGGTAACTCTTAGCTTATAATAGCCTTGATCCTCCACTCTACCTTGAAGGGAGTTGTATGCCAAAACAACCCCTGTGGACACAGATCTGGTCTCTCTGCTCCTTAGATACTGAAATATAAAATAAGAATATAAAGCTACACCACTGCAATACCTTAAAAATTATCAGGGTCTCAGAAAAGACAGTAGCAGGCTACACCAATAGCTTCAAACACAGAAGCAGAGGAACATCTTGAAACACCTGGGTAGGTATCCTTGGGTTTGAGATCTTGCAGTCTTCTCTTTGCTGAAAAGCTCCACAACAGCCTCAACCCATGAGAAATAACCTGAGCACAACTGAGTGCTGTACAACCGTAAATGTCATGAGAATAACAGAGACATAATTCTATGCTGTCTTCTACCCAAGGTCCACACTAAAGACATCTTTAGAGTTTCCTTAGGCTTCTTCCAATCATACTCAGTCATTTCTTCTGAAGCTCGCATATGTGTCTCCTTTAAGATATATAAATTGCAGAATTTATTGACAAGCAAAATGCTTTTGAAGAGCAGAAGAAAATGCGTAGTGTTGGGAGCTGCTGGTTGGCTTGGTTTGGAAAGGAGCTGCATGCTCTAAAGGAGATGTGTTCACAGTGACAGATTCATGAATATGCTGAGGTGTCTGAGCTTCCTCTAGGCATTCCCTGTTCACTTCTCAGCTGAACTGCAAAGATCATTGAAAAACTTCATTAAAGTAATAAGTGAAAGGCAATATGAAATTTATTGAGCCGTTACCTTCTCTGCTATAGCACCAGCAGTGCTGAGGCCATCAGGCAGCTGAAGCTCACTGTAGCAGGCGGGACAGCAAGGGCTGGATGATGGTGGCTCTTGCAGGAGCATCCAGTGACTCTTACACCAGGCACTACTTGCCTGATACCCCTTCTGTGCCCCATCCCTGGGATCTCTGTTAGCTGAAATTCCCTTGTACTGAGTCTTATGGAGTTCATGCCTAAATATTCACTCCAGGCTGCTTTTATCTTTCTGTTCCTTTTTTTTTTTTTTAAAAAAAATAAATATATGAACTATATAAAAGCATAGTAAATCATGATATCAGACTTAATCATATTGCATATCCTACAGTGAGCAGAACCTACTGCTTAAAGCACACTTATTCCATATACACAGAGCAATGTTTCTTCAGCCTCTTTAAAGTTTTAAAACTTCTGTTATGAACTTAAAAAAAAAAAAAAAACAAAAAAATCAAACAAAAACAGCACCACCAACAGAAAATCCTCCTACTTCTAAAAAGAGGTTAAATATAAAAAATTGTTGCCTGAGTGGAACTATTTTGTCGATGCTTGGGAACCAGCGAAGTGAATGGTTATAGATGAGGTTGGAATGTAGCCTTAATAATAGGACATGCTGCCAGTATGCACTATCATACTATGAAATGGGTATATTTATACAGATGTAGTTAAACCATCTCACGTGAGAAGGCAAGTTAGTGTCAGAATAAATACTGTGATACGGTCTGAAGGCGTGAATATGTCTTGTTTTGCCATCTCCCGTAAGGTAGGGTGTGATTAATGCGTAGTTGGAAAACTGCATCTCTATTTCCCGTATGGAATGATCACCACGACGGATATATTTGTACGAGCCCAGCAGATGACATACCTTCAAAGAGACGAGGCTAACATTGACAGCGTGGCATGAAGCTGTGCCCCCTCCTGCCGGACAAGAGCTCGTACCTTTATTTCCCGCTGTTTCACAAGGCTGCCTTGGCTCGGCTCCGCTTGCTCTCGTTGCCGGCTCTGCCGGGCTGCCTTCTGGCAGATGGCTGATTACCATAAAGAAGAGCCGGTGTGTTGAGGCTGCCGTGTGCGTATCCCGGCGTAACCAAGCACAGCGCAGCTGTAGCTAAGCACGGGAAAGCGGCATTCGTCTTCCCGCCGACGCCGGGTTTGACCTTTCGAAAGGAAAACTGGTAGTGTCACTTGGAGCAGATGGCGAATAGTAGCTTGGTAAAACATCTGCGATGTCATGTTTAAAAAGTCCTGTCGGGCTCTTGGTGGGGCTGGAGCCATGTCTCCAAGATATCATCATTTGTCCTCGTTCAAAAGGTGAGCTGCTGCTAAGGGTAGTGTACGCATGATGTGGGGTGGAAAACATGACCCTGCTTCCACTTAAGAAATGGTCAGAGTTGCTTTGTGACTTCCTGAGCTTAACAAACAATATAGGTGAATTATAGACTATCATCTTCCATAACACAGTGTGCACTTTGGCTTTGTACGTGAACAAATCACCCAGCAAAACCTGAAATATTCGAAGTGCAGTGGTCACGGGGGGTCCTTTGGATGCACTCGGGCAAGATGTTGCACGTGTGGATTACTCACTGGCTGTGGGACAACTGCAAATGAGAGTCTGCCAAACTCACACTTGTTCAGTCACTCTCATGAGCCTTTTAAATCCTTTGCATTGTATTTATCTTGGTGTTTAACAAATTGAACCTGACTGAAGAATCAAATGCATTAGTTCTTCTACTTCACTTTCTGGAGGGAGGAGGTGAAGATGTTTAAATAGAAAATGGAAGTCACTGTAGGATATGTTGGGGCTGTACGATTCCTGCCGGGGTATGAAAGCATTGCTATGAAAATTGCTGTATCAACCACTATGTCACCCATACCTATCCATGGGCATTTCTGAGCATAGCTGAGGTGGGCCCTGGCTGTGTCACAGCTCAGTTGAACAAATGGCGGCAGGGCTGATTTAGGCGGGCGTTGGGACTTTCTCTGCTCCTGAAGGGAATGGACTGGGAGCGACTGTGGAAACTTAGAGCAACAGAAGTGACAAAAGGAGTGTTTAGATGGGTTTGGGGCAAAAGGCTGAAACCAGTGGGAAGTTTTAATTGGTGCAGAGCGTCTCACGTTGCCGGGGGGACTAAGCCAGGTGAGAGAAAACAAGCTGTGTGCTAGTGGCTGCCCTGTTTGACATCTCTAGACCCTGGGAAATACCAGGGACGGCATGGCCTTGCATTCAGGACGTTTGTATTTCTACTAGTACTCTCTGAGCTTGCACTGGTTTTCCAGTTGTGTGATTTGGTTTGTGTGTTCATCTGCACCTAACGTACTCCTCCTGAAGTGTCAAGCCTCTTTCAGCCACCTCAGATGCTTTGGATTATGGCTTCTAGCTGTATTCTTACATCCTCCAACTCTTCCTGGTAATCTGCCAGATTCCTGGAAATCCCGACTCCTATACAAACAAGAGCGCCTCTTCATTTTGTGTGTGGTGGGCCTGGCCTGCCCAGGGTGCCCACTTAACATCAGTCTGTACGCACACACTATGTGCAATGCCTTATGGAAATGCTAGGCGCTCTGTGTACGTGCAGTGGGGTGCTGCTTTTCTGTCTGCAAATTTTAGCAGGTATGCCTTAGGTGGGTATCTGGAAGAGACCCCATTTCAGCTGCAGAAGGGACTTTGGGACTGGGTTATCTCTCACTGAAGAAAGTGGTGACAGACAGGCTTGTCACTAAGAAGTGTCCTGACAGGGACAGCCGTTGGGCTAGAGTTGTCACTCCTCCCAGCAAAACATGTGAGAGGCTGAGGAGGAGCCAACAAAAAGCATGAGATAGCTGTTGTCACCCCCAACTATTAGCTGGTTGTTTTATTTCTCAAGGAATGTAACAGGCCCATATTTACCTGTGATATCTACACAGCACCTCTGTGTGTTTCATCGTGGTGATCTAAAGTGACATAGGGATGTGCCCCTGTGTCCCTTCCCCTGGACATAACAGTTGGACTTGATGATCTTAAAGGTCTTTTCCGGCCATAATGATTCTATGATCAAAGATGGTAAAGGGGTCCCAGCCACCTAACAGGTACTTCTTCCCTTTGGTGGCCCCCTGGCACTAGCCCAGATCAAATATACATGTAGTTGTAAAAATATGAATGAAAAGAATCTTAACAGTGCACAGTGACAGTAACTCAAGTGCTGAATTACCTCTGTGAAGAGTAGGATAAAGGATGACTGACTGTTTCAGGTACAGCACTCGTCGTCTGCAGCACTGGGAATGGGATCGCTGTGGAGTTAATTCATGGAGTGAATCGCACATCCCCAGAGACGTAGGTGGATCTGTCCTGATGGATGACATGAGCATCCATGGCAATTTATTCTCTTTGGAGTGTCTGAGCCTCGCTCCCGTAGTGAAAGCACCTTCCTCACACGTGATGGTGCTTCTGCCGGCCTCAGCTTAAGGGGGGGGGACACTTTGGGTACCCCAAGAAGCAGCCAGGTGTGCCAGGGACTTTGCCTCCCCCCTGCCTTGCCTGCCCCCAAGCCTGCCCCCAACCTGCCGTGTTCCCCCTGCAGTGCCCATCTGCCCCATATTTGCTGTTCTCTGCTCCTTCCGGCATCACTTGAGCCCTTTACAGTAGTGGGATATCTGGCCCTTAAAACTTCAAGCATTAAAAACTACTGGAACACTTACAATAAAGCACAAGAGCACCGTGCTCACCAGACTACCTGCTTTTTCCTATTTGCTTCTCTATCACCAGTTCTGCTGTGTGCATTTAAGAAAGAGCTGTTTGTGTCTTCAGCGTTAATTGTGCCTGTTAAACACCATTCTTATCTTACTCAATTAGCTCGACAGATTCCTGTCCCTAAAATGAGTTGGCCGTAGCGGGATCTGCTGGAGTGCAAACCCACCAGCAACAGGTACCGCTGGGAGCTGCTGCCGCTCAAAGCGATGTAGGCAGTCAGCTCTACGTGCAATACTTGGAAGTCATCATTTTTGCTAATCAAATACAAGGCATTCAGGCTGATTGTTAGGTTTCATCCGATCACAAGGCAGGCTGTTATTAATCCCTTACCAATGTAGTGCTTTTGATTGAAATCTGTCCTTTTTTTTTTCTCTCTCCCCCCTTTTCCTTGCTGGACATAAGAGACAATGGAAGGGATAGGGCCAAACTGCTCTTCTGCAGACAAGAAGCCAATTGTCTAAAAACAACACGCCATTCAAGACCATGGGAGACTGAGGACAGTGGCAGGAGGATGAATATACAAAAGTGCCTACTGTTAAGGCCACAGCTTTAAGTGTTTAAATTCAAATCACACTCCCATTTGAGGTTCAAATTTATAGCAAGAACACACACACAAGGGTTTCAGTGTTTTATATAAATTTCATCCAACTTCTCAGGGTATTCCCGATGGCTGCACATCAGAGCTGAGTGCAAGGGAGACTTGCTTTCCTTGCTGTATGAAGCAAAAATATTGAAGTAGGTTATTTTGGTTTGGGTTGGGTTTATGTGCTCTGTGTTAGTAAATAGAGCAGCCTGTCATATCTAGGCTCTGGTTTTCCGATTGTGAGCTTAGTGCTTGGCTCGAAACGCTATTGTTCTTGGACCTTTGCCTTGAGCTGAAGGGCTCAGATGTGGGGAGGAAGAAGAGGAACCAAGCTAAAAATAAAGTGAAACGAAATGCTGTTTATTGCTGTGGAGTAGATAATGCTTTCCTAGATGTCTCAGCAGTGCCGTCCTTGCAGGCAGTGTGGACTGGTGCAGTTTGCTTTCACACGCGAGGTGAACGTCTGTATCCCCTACTGCCTTCCTAATATTTTGCTCTATGCTTTAACGGTATTTGCTTGTGCCGATCACAGCAACAGAGAGAGAAATGGGCTTCACTTTCCATTACGTGTCAAGCAAAGAACATTTGCATTGCAGATGTAAGAGGCAGATCAAGTTCCTTTGGTCCTTCGTGTTCCTCAGTGTGACCCTGCAGTGCCCGCTCCTGCCGTGGCCCTGTGCCGATGGGAGATGCCAAGAGCCACACGGGCTTTTTGATAAAGACTGTGGCACACAATATCTCTGTGTACGCACGCGCTCTTTGCCCAGAACAATACCTGGACTGAAAGCACTCTCTGACTCCATTCATTTACCCACCTCCACAACCAGGCATCCCACGAAGCACTGAAGGCTGCAGATGTAAGGCGGCGAAGGAGGTATTTCTGCACCAAGGGCCGCAGCACTCGCCGCGACAAGACTTGGTGCACGCAGAAGCTGAGCAGATGTTAGATCGCTCATAGGAACAATGAGAGTATCCCCAATTACATCAGATGAGCTATAAACTAGATGTGAGGCGACTGCCAGTAGTCAGGATTTAGAGGAAAGCTTCTTTCGGGCAGGACATTCCCTCTTTGTCCGTTTTCAGGCTTTGAGTATGTGGCACTAAACCCTCTGCTATGAAACCCTGTCGGTGCTGGGTACTAGGCTAAAAGCGTACGATTGACTCAGTGCACAAATTACCCTGTTTGAATATAGATGCCACAGAGACAGGTAAAATATTCAGATGTTGAAATATTTCCCATGAAAATCACTCAGCTGAAGTTATCTTTGACCAGTACATCAACATCCACCATCACATAGATAAACTGTGGCCAAGGAAGGATCGCAGAGGCCGCATCCTCTACCTCTCCAGCCACGCTTCTCTTGCACTAATAAAACATTCCCGCAGCTTCACACATTCAAAGAAATGCATAAAGAGTTTCTGTCAGCAATGTGTTTTCAGTCAGATTGTTCCGAATAGTTTATGCGCAGCATCAGGAGCATGAGGTGCTCAATTTCTGAAATATTTGAACAAGCAGAACATTAGAACCATTTAAATTTTGGGTTTAGTGTCTCAGGATCAAGGCACCAGTGCATTTTTAGATATTTCAGAGACCTGTTAATAGTAATATTTCTCTGTGTGAGTAAAACACAGAGCACTGATGATGCCTCTGGGGTCTTTTCCCAACACGTACTGCTTGTGCTCGTGAAGTGGGCCAGTTGCTATCTCCCGAGGATCCAAACAGGGTATCTGCATGGAAAGTTCCCAGGTCTGGCATTCGAGTTCGGGTATATTATTAGCACATCCTGTTTCTTTTTTTAGGGCAGTTAATTGAGAAGCTGCGGCAAAGCTGTCTTCTCCTGAATCCCTAAAACCGTGGAGATCCCTTTCCCTTTGCAGCAGTAATTGATAATGTGTAGTCGGATTGCCTCCAAGAGTGGTGTGTTATTAAAAAGCGTGCTCTTGAGTACTGGTTTTGTGAGCTGGAGCAACGGTTAAGAGGAGACAGGCAAGTCCCCTGTGCAGAAACCTCAGGCTGGGCACGACTGTCTGTTGCCAAACGCAGCCGTTTCGTGTTCATGGGTGTGCTTCAAGTATCTTGCTCTAAAGTTCTCCTCATGACTGGGAAAAGGGCTTGTGCACCCCAAGCAATGGATAATTTTCTTCCTGTGTGGGTGGTTGCTTTAGTAAAAGATATAATCTGTTCTTACAAACTTTGTCTCGTTCAGTGGAGAAAACAGAACAGTAGTTTTACTGTTGGGTGGGTGGGTAAAGTGCAGGAATTGTCCATCTGCATCCCAGTGCCATGTCTGTGCCTTACCTCTCTAGGAAATGGGTGGTGAAAAAAAGACCCCTGAAGCAACGTCTACCACTGCTTTTTTTCAGCAATTAAGGCATTTTGTTTCTCGTTCTGGTGCATTTGGTGTCTGACTTATTACTAAACCTTAAACCACTTTCCTCCCCTCGGCCACTGCGCGTTTCACCTGCGCTGGTAGCAGCACAGAGCTGCTGGCCAGGGGGAGTTCCCACATTGGCTCCCTCCCCACAGCCACTGGAAATTCAGGTTGTGGGGACAGTGGTGTTTGCACATGGCCTGGGACAACTCTCCAAAGTCTTGTCTGGACGCAGAATGAGGATGTGGCTCATGCACCAGCTTTCCTCACCACTGCCGTCAAGTTGAAGCGACTCACTTTTCCACCCCACCACTACAAGACAGGTGGTTTCTGGTTAGTCCTAACCTTGTCATTTGAGGGGTTTGGAAAAAAAATATACGAAAACAGCAGCAAGGGAGGCTGGCAGTGCCATCTGTGCTTGCCACACCTCACCAGCTGGGATCTGCGCTACAATCTGCAGCCACCGACTGCTGGAGAAGCTTGTGAGCTCCGGCTTCAGTATTAAGGGGAGCAAATGACTATTGGAAGGAAAAATCCTGTATAAAACCAAAAGAGGAATGAGGGTGGCACCTGGAAGTGCGTGCTGAGCTTGAGTGAGCTGGGCATGAGACGCCCAGGCTGAACGGGTGGAAGTCGCCAGCGCTGCCATGTTTGTGCCAGCTGAAGGTCTTGCTTTATCTGCTCCAAATGCAAGGACAGATCCATCTAGCTCAAAGTCCACAAAATGTAACTTTTGGGGGGAAAAAAAAAAAAGAGAACGGGTTTCATTCCTTCTGTGAAGTAGCTCGGCGGCTTCATTTCACCTCTGGAGGTACCGCATGGGTGAAGTTGGATCCTTTGCTTAAAGACTTCACCTCACCATCAAGATTGTTATAAATCCCGGTGTCAAATTGAATGTTGTGATACTCTTATTCCGATTCTGTCTCCTCCAAGTGGCTGTTTATTTTTTAAAAAAATCAATTTTGTCATCATTCTCTTTGCTCAACTCTGTCACAGGGAATCAAATCCAACTCCTTCCTCTGATTTTATTACTGAGTGCCACTACAGAAGGTGATTAAGGGTTTTTTAACTGGCAGTTACAGAAGGTTTGCTTTTATTGCACAAAATGTGTGATGGATATTGAGAATGTTTTCAACCAGTTGTTTGCCTTGTTTGATTTGTGTGGCACAACTAATGTAATAACATCTTTGCAAATTACATTAATTGTGACTTTCCCTTGTGTTATGGAAACAGTAAGAAGAGCTTTTTTAGACTATAACAGCAGCAATTTCTCATGTCCCATACTTTGCAATGTTCAGACCAATTATCACGTCAGTAAAAACATGAAAAACAGTTTCACTGTTACAGTCATTACTGAGAATACATGGTTGTAGTTGTTGAAAATGTGCTATCTACAGTAACACACATCTTAGCGAATGCCAAAAGAATTTACTTAGAAGAATCTTGTATTTTTCAAGCAACCGCAGCATTACTAATAACCACAGCGGTGATAAACAAGTGCACTTGCTTCTGTGGTCATGGCTTAAATTCTGCTTTCAAGATGAATATCTGAATTTGCTTATGTTGATTGATACAGATTTAAAATCTGTATTGTCATAAATGTGAGTAAGGTTTGGCTTAGCAGCTGGGAAAACATATTTAAAGCTGAGGAGAAATTAATATGAATAAGAGGATGTGTGAGGAGCTGTCTAATGCTGCCAGGAGCAGAAAAATCAGGTTTCTTCAGTTAATACAAACAGTACATTTGCATCCACATCTTAAGACAGGGACCCAGGAGTGACTAAAGGCTACTGTGTAGACGTTTTTGTTGGTAGGATTTTGTCAGCAAAGGCTTCAGTAGAGAGAGCGCCTATAACGATAAAACTAATCTTCTTCCTAGAGAGCTAAATCCCCCAATCAATGTAATTAATACAGTAAAAAGACTCTACTGCTGCTGTGAGTTGTGCGTGTGTCAGGGGCTATTTTGCCGGTGTTACTCCACCAGTGGGAAAGCATTTTTCTTGTCCTTGTTGCAGGAGTCTGGCACTGCATCTGCTCCATCACCCTGAGACCGGGGTGGATTTGAGTGGGCAGAGGCACCGGGATGGAGGCAAACAGCAAAGTGGTGAGGGTGCCTGGTGGCGTGTTCCACCATGGGGTATCTGCCCTCGGTGTGACTGCTGGGGCAGGTTTTAGCCTTTCAGCTTGAAGCTGTGCCTAGTAACAAGCAAGACAAGCGCTCGGTCTGCGGTTTCACCAACACTTTAATCTGGCATTGTCCGCCACCAAGAAGGGCAGTCCCACTTCCCTCCTGCCTCTCTGCCCTGTGTTTCACAGCAGCTGCATGTTCAGGTCTACACAGGACCCAATCTAGATCAAAGATTTGCTTTCAGCCCTTAGTCAGGCTGAGTTTCCCAAGGAGCTCTTTTCTGTGTTAAATTCATCCTAAGAAACTTCAAAACGGGGGGGGAAGCCCCGCCAAGCAGGCTCCTGCGGAGCCCTGTTGTCCAGTGCACGTGCTCCACCGAAGGCTGGTTTCAAAGCGTGGCTTTGACCATGGATGGAAGTCTTCACCTGAGCAGCCTGAAGGTGGCTGGGTGGAGCAGCTGTACGGTCATGTAACTGGGAGGAAAATTTGGCTGCCTGAAACCTGCAACATCACTTTAAATACGATTAAGCGTTAAGCCTTGTTTTAGTTCTAAAACTTAATGAAACACTGCTACAGAGGTGTTTCAGGAGTCCTACTGCCCTCCCGTGTTCTTCATAAAGTTCCTAAGCAATCCTCTGACTTGTTTTAGTTTAATTCTCATGGGAAAAGCTTACGCTTTCAGTTTCTTGTGACTCGTTAAACGCTGACAGCCGGCACGAAGTTGTACAAGACATGGGAAAAGAGAGCAGGAAAATTCAGGAGAAACGTAATGGAGGATGTCCCTCCCCACAGTAACCAGAAAGCAGCTCTAAGTGGCAAAATCATGGGACTTGCATCAGCCTGGTGTTTTCTGGATAAGCAAAATGAAGCTAATTTACACCGACGACTAAACTGCATTGCTGCTGAGGCCAACTGCAAAGTTTCCATTTGCCATCAAATTCAGCGTTTTGGATTCGCATGTGTGATATCCTCTGAAGATGGGGCACACAGCTAACTCACAGCAAGGTCAGCCTTCTTTTTCTCTGTGACCCAGGCTGTCGTTTCAGGGTCGCACTCGCTGCGGTGCTGGTACTGGTGAGGTTGTGCTGGCACAGCGATGCTGTCATCCTTCGCCGCACTGTGTGTTGAAAGCAGGCCTGATACACATCAATAGTGTTGATGTTACGCCTGATTTGTCACACGCAAGTAACTCTGCCCTGCCCATCCTCGTGTCAAAACCGTCTCTCGGAATGACGTTTCTGGACTCTTTGTTTAATTTTATCATCCATGGAAGGAGTAAGCAAAGGAAGTTTGGAGACAGATGTGCGGCTGATAGAAGCACAAATCCTCTAGTGAGCTCAGCGGAGCTGAACTAGTTACATCAGCAGAAAAAATTTCCATTTCTTCCCAGGTCAGAAATTGAGACCTGCAGCCTGTCTTGCCCTTACCCAGCCTGAGTGCTGCAGTTTGCTCCTAGAAACACAATTTCTGTGTTTTCAGAGGAGATAGTGAAGGTGCTTGGCCCAAGGGAAGAGTTGGGGGCTTGGTTGCTCAGCAGATGGGAGCTGAAGCCCCAAAGAGAGGAATGATGTTCATTAGCCACCTTGCTGGCTGCTGGGTTTCTTCCCGGGCATCTGGGTGGCCCAGTGTGGCAGAGCGTGAGGCGCTGACCCGGTCTCCTTGCATACAGCAAGGATGCACGTTCGTGACACTGGGAGGTGACATGCCCCAAAGCCAAGTGCTACAACGCTGGCGTACACAGACATAGCACAGTACCGGCCAGAAAAAAAGCCTCGATAGGCGTAATCCCTTACATCTCATCTGCCCTCTTCTTAGCAGACACTTTCCTTTTTTATTATAGGGGGTAATAGAGAAATAAATTTATGTTTTTATATGATCAGCAACAACATAGCTTTAGGGACTTCCTGAGAATCCAAAAATCTGATTGTAAAAACAAGCAAAAGGACAACTCCAGTGGTTTAAAAACTCAGGGCTGTTCTTTGAACTTTCACCTCATTTTTTAAACAAAGTCAGCAGCTGTGATTGCATCCAGTTTGAGATCATTGCCATAATTAATTTTAATTAAAGTCTATTTAATTTAAACCTTGAAAAGTTTTTTTCATGTCATTGCATAGCGCCAATATTCACGTATGATAGAACATCACTCACATGCAATTTTGCAGTTTGATGTCGACTCATACAACACCTGCTAGCTTAGCCATGCTTTGAAAATTCAAAATATGCTCTTGCAAGTGGGTTGCAGCGAATGCCAATACAATGATTACATAAGGCAGAGGAATCTGCTGTTTTGCATAGCTGCAGTTTTGTGAAATACCACATCACTTGTGTCCTCACACATGCCAATAGGGTTTTATGGCATACTGTGGACTGATTTTTCTGTGTCCTTATCAATCTATTCCATGATGATCCCAGTTTGAGGTGGCCATGCAGGGTGGACAGGGCTTTGATCCACGCTTCTGAAATCTCTGTAACACTGGCCATTTGACTGGCAAATTTATCTCCTGCTTCCCCAAATTGGAGCCATCCTTAAGCTGTCGCTGGCTCCCAGCAGCTTCCAGCCCTGACTGCTGTGGCGTTCACTTTTGGGAAGCTGTGAAAAACAATGAATACAGCTACAACTGACTTGAGAGTCAGAAACATTTGGTATGGTAATAAAAACGTTCCTGGCAGAACAGTAGCAGCCAGCTTAACAGCTAATTGGCTTTATTCTCACCAAGCGGTATCTATACATTTCTTTGGAAACTGGCTGTAGGGTCAAAGCAAGTGATACTATTCCCTTCCCGCCTCATATAAAGCTGACACAGAAATCAGCAAGCAAGCAAGCGTATAAAGGTGTGATTAGCTTATGAAAATACCATTCCGATTTAGTAGAAAGTGAAACAGACATATTTCTTTTATATATTTGAAACAATCAAACAAATGTATAGACAAAGTAAATGATTTGCTGTACAAACCTCCATACAAGCAGGTCACCGTGTGTAGGTAAGGCTGCAAATAATATTAGTTGAAAAATATATTGCTTCTCTTCCTGAAATTTACCACCACCTTGAATTAGTATTCCCCATGTAACCGCTTGTCAAGCACACGGCCAATAAATAACGTGGGTGGTGTAAACACAGCGATGTGATCGGGAAGTTAAAAAAGGTTTGGCAATGCCTTTTGGGGGGTCTTTCTGTTTCTCAGATGAAGAGTTTTTCCTACCCACAAAACTCGAAGTTTTCTGTACGAGCCTGTGTTGGCTCAGCCAACAGTTCACCTCTGTTCTGCAGATTTTAGCCACATGAATCATTTCCAGTTCCGCTTTCCTATTGCCATTGATTTTCAAAAGGGAGCAGGCGCGATCAAGAATATCCAGCGTTACTATTGTAATTGCTAAACCAAATGAGAATAAAGTTGAAAAAGCTCTTGTACGGCCTCCTGGAAGCCAGTGTTTAACTCCTGGTGTTGGGATGAGAAATGCAGATTTTTCTACAGCCTGGGAAGCATCCAATACTAGTCTGCATCAGAATTGCTGAACAGACCGGACTTTGAGATCAAGCCAGAAGATTAATTCCTACTTTCCTGCAACAGCCTCCTTCCTTCTGAAACTGGAAAATGAGCCAAAACCTCCTAAGCAGTGTGTCTGACCTTTGCCGTTGGCTGCCAGGGCACTGGGTACACCCATTGCCTTGCTTCCAGGACACCCATGTGCCCCATTCCCATCCCTGGCTGCTCCTCGCTTGCTGGCCGCATGTCCCCATCTGGTCGTGGACCCACGATGTGGGGCCACCTTTCCCATCACCAAACTGATTCCTGGCATGGCCACCAGCCTTCATCTCTTGGGCAATTCATCCTAGCTGCCCTTTGTTAAAAAGCAAATGTTTGTTTTAGATCATTCAGAGTGCTTTATTTTCAGTCTAAGTGGGGAACTGGCTAGCATTTTGCATATAGATATGGTCTTTACAAAGAAAGATATAGGAATTTTATACAATGAACAGGGTGACCTTTACTCAAATGCTACCAAATTATACATAGGTAAACAAGTAAACCAGGTTCAAGACAAAAGGAGGTGGTGCTCCATGAAAGAAGTGATAGACCTTAGGAAGTCTTTCCGAAAGGGTGGTGTTTGGACGCAAGATGTTTTTAAGAGTTCAAAGGGAAGATGAAAAAGTGCTTGGAGGAGAGACCCTTTGGTTACCAAAAGATAAAGTGCACCAGGCTCAGGAAGCCGCTAAGTTGAATGTAAGCAGAGATTGGGAGAATATTAGGGGGCAGAAGAGTCACATACACTTGCGTTGCTCCTGCCTTCCCTTCACTGTCCACTTATGGCCACGGCTGGGTACAGAATGATGGGCCAGAGGGATCCTTGGTTGGAGTGAGCTGTGGCCACTTTGTCACCTTGTCCGTGGCTTTTAGGATCAAGATGTAGCCTCTGAATGGTGGTTCACAGGCAGAAGTTAACCCTTCCTGAAGTCCTGCCTCTGCAGAGGAGAAGTTATTGCATTTCCATCCTTAATGATTTATTCTTCAAAACAGTAGGGTTTGGGGCAACACTGCAGCCTTCTCATGTGGATCCTGGGTCACATGAAGTGGTTTGTTGGTGATTGATTTGAATGGATTGCCTTATTTGTGGCTCAAACCTTTGGGTAGAGGAACAGTGAATAACAGTAAACATAATTTTTACCTTTGTTTGACTGACTTTTTGCTTAAAAATTAGTAAATTCACCATCTTAATTAATTAGAAGTGATCTTTCAAAGTTACCAGAACAAAATTACTTGTTGGTGGTGGGTGTACTTATAGATCTATGAATAAAGATCTATGCAAAAGCCTAACTCTACTTTAATTGTAATTTTACTCATGTGCAATGTTTCTTTAGGTTATATAGTATTGTGTATGGTGTATTGGTTTGTATAACTTATTTTGTCCCTGCCTATGGCAGGGGAGTTGGAACTTAATGATCTTCAAGGTCCTTTCCAACCTAAACCATTCTGTGATTCTGTGATTCTATGATTCTATGACACCAGCTCATGGGTTCCCAGAATAATCAAATGAACCCTTAAGCAAGGGGTAGCAGTTTCTGTGCTTCATCCCAATCCACTGGAACTCCAAAATCCAAGTTGCAATAAAGAAGAAAAACAACAGCGTGGTTTCACACCGCCTCGGACATGCCAGTGGAATAACCTTCATTTGGTCCACTTGATGATCTTGTTCCATGTTTCCAGATCAAATCCAATTTGAGCAAGTCATCAGTTAGGAGAGAATTAAATGCAGCTTTTTTTCATTGTGGTAATTAATTAATTAAAACTTGTATTTGTCTCAGTCAGCTGAATTTGTCTGAGGTTTTTCTGTCTGGTGCACAGAGGGGGTCAGAGCCAAAACTGACGTCAAGTATAGCAATGTAACATGAAACGTTGATGATGATTTGCATTTTATTTTGTTTCTCATCATGTTTCTCATCAGGTTCCTGTCTCCCCGCTGCCTCTCTCAGGATGAGTGTGTCCTCTCCGTTCAGGCTGGAGGCTTTCCTCCACCCCCATGTTTTGGCCACGACAGCTGCAATGGCTGGAGGCCTCAGGCTCTCTGGAGGAAGGCAAACAATGCAATTTTGTTAATGCAACATTTTTTATGTATGTATTAAATAAAAATAGGCAGATCCTCAGCTATGGAAGAGACTATCCCCATGCAGATGCCAGAAAGTATGAGTCCTCTGGACAGCTGGAATCGGGTCCAGGTAGTGATCCCCGCCAGCTGTTCACAGATGTGCCTGTCGGAAGCACTTATAGTTTGGGAAACTCAACAAGCACCATCTCAGAAAGTCTTCCTCTCTTTGCCCAGGGCACAGCCCCGCCAGTGGGCTGTAGTACCAAACTGTTGATTTCCAACTAACTCTCCAAACAATATAAATCTAAAAGATTTCTGGTGATAAAGCGTAATGATCTGTGGAAGTGAATAGCTGGTGTGTGCCTCAGAGCCTGATTTTGATCTAAGTTACGCTGCTGTAAATCTGGAGTGACTTTGAAAAGACTACGAGAGGTACAACAGAGAAAGGACATGGGAAGCAGTGCACTGAACAGGCAGAGCACGCAGGTTTGCCATCAGGATTGCTAGTAAAAGTGCAGGTGCTCTGCAGAGTGGGGTCACGGTCGTGGTCGCTTCCCTGCAGATGATTTACAATGGGTTTTCTAGCAAGTGCTCCTGTGACAGGAGAGAAAGACCTCTGAAAGGTTCTCCAGTAACCATCCTGGCAGCCCAGGCTCAGGCTGACTGGGAGAAAAGGTGCTGGAGCCTGCACCTCCCTCTGGTCCCTTCTGCCTCCTTGGAAGAGGCAGAGAAAGCCCCCCCACGTCACACTGGCAGAGGCAGTCCCTACCACACATGGGGAATAGGTGTGCAGAAGGCGCTTTTGACTTTGTGCGCCCAACCGGAGACATTCTCACAGACTCCAGAAAGGAAAGAATTTACTCTGGGGCAAATTCTGTCATCCTAAACCAAGCAAGATGCTCAGCAAAACCCTGGAAAGTTTAGTCAAATGAGGGTTACTGTGATTGAGCCCAGCCATTTCTTACTACTCTTCTTCACCTTGTTGTACCTCCAGATAACTCTAACCTGAACATAGCCCTCTCTTTTGCTGGACTCCATTCATGCTAATAACAAAGTAGATTTATATTCAATATTTAGATATAATCTTACAGTTAAATTATAAATATACAAAAATATACATATATATTCACATATAAAATACATGTGTGTACACATTGTATATAAATATATATATACACACACATAAAATAATCTAAACTTCAAAAGACAAAAAAATTTAGAGGTGGAATGCAATCAGTAACTCACAGTGTTTCTGAAAGCCTTATATGAGCCATTATAGGACAGTCCAGCTCAGGAACATCAGCTTTGATATTTTGAGTGGCATATAGAGAAAAGTTCTTGCAATGATTAAAGAGTTGTGAATGGCTGTTGAGTGGTAACCAATGCTACACGGAAATGCAAAACTGCTTGTTAAGTGTAATGTTCAGTGATAAGTGTTTTGATTACAGTTGTTTTAGGGAACTCTGATATATGGCAGCAGTGAGATCGAAGGAATGTTATCTCCGCCTTGGATCATCTCAGATCTGATGGGAGATAGAGAAAACCTTGCTCTCCTGGATAGCTTTAAGTTTTAGACAATTCTGAATTATTTGGGGGTTTACAGGTGAAAGAAAGATCAGGACAACAGGGCTTTTAGCGCCTGTAAAAGCCAGAGTGCAGAACCACCCCACTGGCAGGCACAGGCACGGAGGATCCACCACCAGCTCTCCAAAACTCAGCAGGCAGCTTCATTGGCTGAACTCTAGTCTTACACCAGAAAAAGCAAATGGAATCCTAGTCATAAAAATTAACTTTTCCCCAAGGATGTAGATGCAACATTTGTCGTGAAACTATTTTTTCTGAAGACACTGGAGATAAGACAGGAAGAAATGCCTTCTGACAAGGGGCAGATCTGCACAGCTTGGAGAGCAAGCTTGCCGGGGCATGGCGTTGGCACCAGCTCTGTGCAAACCTGCCTCTTAAAACTGCCTTTGCCTACAGAGGAGGAGAGTCTGTGTCTCCTCCCACCTTGTCCCCTCTCCCACACCAGATTCAGGTTTGGGAACCCACACTGTTCATGTAGTCTGTTGCCCTCCCGCTTTGCCAGGCGTATCCCAGTTATCAGACACATTTGCAGTAATGATCTCTAATTCAGTTCTCTTTTTTTTTTCACCCAACAGATTCATTTTTCCTCAAACCAGGACAAAGGGCAAAGTACTTCATTTTTTAAAAGTACAAATGAAAAGTAAGTAACAGACTGTGGGGAATATACACCGCTAATTCCTGATGTTTTAATGAACTCTATGGTCTCATCCCTGCACTGAGCATCTCCAGTCAAAGCAGCCAACTTAAGGCAATGCCAGGCTCATAACTGAATCTCATACATTTTTTTTCTGCTGATTCTCTCCATTGCATGTTCTACGTGCTCATTGAACAAAGCAAGGTGCTTAAGGGCTGTCTTTGTCCGCTCACCAACATTTTGTCTGCCCCAAAAGAGAGACAACTATAATAACCTGGGGAAGGAGAGGGAGAAGGACTATATGAAAGTCTGAAATTGTCCCAGTGTGGCTGAATAGGGAATAAGGCTGAAGAAGCAGCTGCAGGAGGGAAAATGAAAGGAGGACAAGAGGATAGAGCCGAAGAAGCGGCAGGGGCAGATGGAGGAGGACAGACCAACAGGAGAGAGGGTGAGGGGTGAGGTGCACAAGAGCAGCATGCATGGCACAACTGGAGCCAAAGCCAAGCCTGGCTTTGATGCTCAGGGGTCTAAAGAACCTCTCCCTCAAAGTGTCACTTTGCTCTGGTTCACACATTGAAGTCTCTCTTTAGTTATCAGGGTTTTGAGTTGAAATAAATGTGCAGAGTGAAATTCGGTGACATTATTTTGCTCCTGTTATTTGGTTCCTAACTAAAACCAGCCTTAAATGGGGATCAGGACATTTTCTAGACCTATGTGCACAGACACACGTGACCCTGCACAGAACTTCTTTCTGTCCTTTCCACATTCAGCCCATCCATCATTTTAGCTACTTTTTAATAGTTTGTAAATTCCCAGTCACATCTGGCAACATCCCTGGGGAGCTTCCATCCGCCGCTCACACTTGGATGCCATGGTGATATGTGTCTAAGAGGCACTACGCTGCACAGGGACCCGCCAGCCCTGCTTGAGCTGCATCAGGTGCCAAAACCACCCAACTGAAGAGCTAGAGATGCCACTCCAGCATTGCAAGGGCCATTCCCAGCAGGACGTATTAACCCGTGTAGAGGTCTACACCACCAGTCCCAAAGGATGTTATTATTATCACAACCGCCTCAGATACCCAGCACATCCATGATCAACAGGTTTAACGTTGGCAAGCCAACTGTTGGTGCTTTGATACTGAAGTGCATTAAAACCTTAACAATCCATGAGCGATGGGTATTGTGAATGTCCCTAAAAGGACTGGCTTTGAGAGAAAAGACTTCCTGTACTCAACCAGGACCAACAGTGGCATAAGGTTTGCTGGCCGCAGTGAGTAGATGAATATATCAACCAAATAAAATGCTGCCCTTAATCAACTGGAAAGCACCTTCCTGAATGCCACAGAGAAATGCACCAGCTGGTGTTGCATAGTCTTTCTTCTCTCCAAATAAGACCATAATCAACAGGACATCTGAGTCCAGGCTTTTTTTCCAAGGCCTCATCCATCTCCTGCTCTCCCTCATGAGATTATAAGCAATGTCAGTGCACTGCAGAGAACTATTCCATAGCTGCGAGTTTCAAGACGGTTGATCCTTCAGCCCAGCATATCCTGCCCAGGCAATGAAAGGGTGAAAGAGTATTTTTCATCTACAGAATAAAGAAGATAATTTCAATCACCCTTCTCTCCCATGCCTTTTATACTATGAGTGATGGCAAGGTCACAGGTTGATACTTTTATCTACTTGGTATGCCTTTATTTCATTTCTACATATCAGCCAGTCAGAAACAGCTAGCAGGAGCCATGCCAGCCCCCAGACACATGGTGATAAGGATTTCAGAGTTCATTAGCTGAAAAACAAAGTTTAGCGAAAATGTGGTTTTGGCTGCCAGAGACAGTGCGGCAACCAGACACAAGGTCTTTGCCCATTATCTTTCTAATATTTCCAGCCAGGGAGCCTGTTTGAAATCCTTGGCTGGAACAGGCTGTGAGTTTTCCAGCTTGATGCTGAAATATCATCCATGGGAGAGTGACTTTTCTTAGCTTGCTTGAAAGGTTCATCGAGAACTGATTTGCAGGTACCAAACCAGCCATTGCTATTTGCCTCATACAAGGACTACATACCTGGCATTTCTCTTGTATGAAGGGATTATCAAGCAACTTCATTCAGGAATGGGGGGAGATTCAGACAAAGGGTAATTTACCTGCAGAACCAGGCTGCAAAACCATGATTATCAACGCACCTGGAGCCTCAAACCACGTGGGCCCTAGACAGAGAGGATCGGGAACTCAACACTGCTCTCCTTTATCTCTTACCATATCACGAAGTCACTGGAACTGATAACTTGGACTGCCTGGATCAACGCTTCGATACCAGTGATGGCATAACTCTATGGCAATCTCTTGACATGAAAGCGTTGTGTGAAGAGCTGTGTGTAAAATGTATGTAAGAAATATCTATAAGAAATATGCACTCCTGCTTGCCCCATCCATAATCCCGCTTCTTGTCTTGATTTTCTTTTCTTTCCCCTTTATATATTTTTGCAAACACTTTGAACTTCATAAGAATGAAGTGCCAGTTCCACATCTGTCTGGAATCCCTTAGATTTCATGTTACAGGCAATGAAGGAGGAGAACCAGGGAGCTACACACGCGTGCCTGAGTGATGCCCTTACTGCCATCAGAATCCCCATCATTGCCGTTCCTATCGCCTGCTTCTTGTCTGAAAACCATATCATCCAATGCCAAAAGCTGCATACGGACACTGGTGGTCCTTTGTTACCCCAGATCTGGGCAGCATCTCTTGCCTTGCCTTTGCAGTGCAAAGGGAGACTAAAGGAGTTCGTAAGCTGATCATTGTCATCCTTTGCCTTGTGCTGGGCACTCTTTGGTTTGTAAATGTCCTGTGCAAAAGGGGACATTCAGAGAGCATCTCCTAAAGCTGTCCTCCCAGCAACAGCCTTGGAAAGCTTGTGCATTCCTCTTGCTGTTGGGCTGAACATTAGGATGGCATCACCTCAGGCTCGCTCCAAAAACATCCGACAGCAGAGCCACAGCTCTTCTGCGCTGTTCCTAATTCAGCCAAAAACATGATGTCAGGATGAAAGCAAATCTTTTCAGGGATTATGTCAGAGTTGCTGAACCCCAACCCACCACCATGCGTTCATGAGATGCTGTTCACCTCTCAGTCCCTCCCTGTATCAACCCACCTATCTGTTAGAGGACATTATAATAACCAGCTGCCTCAGACGGTGTTTTGAAGCTAAGCACTTGCAAATTCTTGAAGATATTTGGATTAAAGACAGGCTAAATAAAAGCCGATATGAGAAGTAAAGCTTATAATGTGCAGTAAGGCAAAGGGCTAGCTTTCAGGTTTTTCACTGGGCTTTAAATCATACCTTTTCTTTTGAATAATAATGTAAAACCATAAAACCTTTGTTACTGAGAGGCACCGTAATGAGCGTTTTGTATTGAAATCAAAATAGTTTCTTTTAAGAATACTCAAGCTCTCTTTCAACTGCCAAGTCCTTAGTCAGATATTTAACCCCGGATCAGAACTTGAACTATTGCCATTTGCCTTAAAATTTTAAGCATCAGTATGAAAACAAACCACAAATAAATTCATTTTGAGTACTGCAGAATCCACGGACACAAGGAGTTGAAAGCCAATTGTTAAACAAGCAAGTACTCTCCTAATCATAACAAAAAGAGAGTGCCATAACACAAGGTGAAAATAACCAGAAAGCAAACAGAACACACCATTGATTGAGTCCTTCATTATCTAGGATAGCTTTTAATGGAGGAACCTGCGAGTGTGTCATTGCTCTTATCTCTCCAAAGGCAGTATGCACACACTGTAAAAATCAGTCTCTTCATTTTCTGCTTGAAAAGATCATTGTAAAAAAAAAAGTGTCAGGGAGTGGAGGTCATGCTGATTTATTGGCAATTAAACCTGCAGGATTTCTGCACTCCTTTCAAAACAAAGTATCTCTGGGTAATTCAGCCTGGCAGATTACATAGTGGGCTATCTACTAAAAGGCATGAATCTTTTTGTTTGTGCACAACAGAAACAATTGACTTGGTCTTATTTAGGAAATTGCTACTATTTTCTGTAAGGTATTTGTATCACCCATGAAGAGAGGGAGGTAAGGTATCTCTTAAGAATGCAAGATTCTTTCCAATACTAAAAACGCTGGTTTTATTCCTCATCCATTGTTGAGAATAACAAGTCTACAGATAAACTTCCTCCTGCTTGAGAGTAAATAGATGATGGTGCTAAATACATAATCCAAATGCATTGCTAAGGAAGACACATTTGCTTTACTCCATGGTGGATTTATCCATACTTGAGTAGGTACTTCTGCCTGAGCTTTCAAACCAGGTTGCAACAGCCTGGTCTCTTGGTGATGATTTTCCAGCTGTATCATTTAGAAATCTGAAAAACAATGTCACCCTTAAGTGACATAGCTAAACTGGCAAAATGTTCACTATTCTGTTTTGGCAGAACCATCTCACGCAGGTTTGGGCTTACATCATTTACTGAGCTAGCATAAGCTATACCAAACAACCAGATGCAACTATGATTGATACTCCCACCCAAAGTGTTTCCCAGCATAGTGGTAATGTCAAACTCCTTCTAACACAGATAACTTCTTAGCTTTGTAAATGGTTTCGGATATCCAATATTGTAGAGTCATAATGTTTCGTTGGTGATTCAACACGTGTATTTCAGTTCTTGGACATGCAACATGTGGTGCGGGAGGAATACTACACCAGCATTGAACATCTTCCCAATCAGTGTGGTAGCTTTGGTTGTATGGTTGGGAAAGCACCTAATTATTCATTTTGCCAGATAATATTTCCCTTAAGACTTCCTTTGTAGTTACCTGCTTGTCTGAGCTCTGGATGTACACTGCAGAGATATTCAGTGGAGAAGAGTAGGTCTCGGGAGATGTTAACAGACCCTCAACCTTAGGAGGAACTGTTAAGGGGGGGGAGGGGGATGGGGAGACCAGAGAGCATATTCAGTCCCTAAAATGAGGGACTTCAGACCTGTCTGTATATAGCTACAACCAGGTCTGAACAAGAACTTCAGCACCAAGTCTCATTTAGGACACAGCAAGCGATGAGGGAAAGAGCAAGTGTGGCAGACGGCAGGATGGTGGGAGTAAAAATGCTACGAACCACGCACTGCACGGTATCCCTCGTGGCTTTGTCTAGGGTGAGGGAAGAGATCAAATGCTAGACTAGACTGGTGGTAGGAGAGAGCAAAACGGGAGACATTCCCAGACAGAAACCGCAAGCCAAAAGTTACGGTGTGGGAGCCGAGTAGGCAGACACACCAACCTGGAGAAATAGGAAATCCCTTTGAAGTTATTGCTTCAAACAACCTGCCAATGCAAATCGGAGATCCTGCTTGCAACAAGAAGTCCCAGCAGAAGCAGGTGTCCAACCAGTGCTGAACCAGCATTTCTCTCATGGCATCCCTAGGCAGAAACAAAGGTTAACCAGATCCTGCAAACAGCACCCTGTTTTGCTCCTCTGGAGGAGACAACGCCATTCTTGGATGGTTTAACCTGACAAACTCTTCTTATGCCAACTTTCTGCAGGGTGATACACCAGTTGTAGGTCACTGGGATCAAAGTGCCTGTGGTTTCACGATGCAAAGTGATGAGGCACTATGAAGCCTGGCTCACAGGTGTGGCAGAAATCCCAGCACAGCAACTGGGATACGCTGGCTCTTGTATCACACATCCACGCCACTGGACCTCCAGCACTTGCCCCTCTGCTTTTTAGCAGTTCCCTTCTTGTCCTTCCCCAGTCTCCATGCTCTTAGGTTGCACCTAAGACCACTGAGCATGTGCTGTACTTTAGATGGCAGAATGGGTGACCAGCTTGGGTGAGGAGGTGCTTTCACAGCACTGGGTGGCACGGGTTGGGTCTGGTTGATGTGTCCCATGGAGAGTCCCTGCTGTGCTCTCTCCTCTCCGGAGGGGCAGGTTGCAACTGCTGGGAGGTGGGTTTCATCTTCCCAGTGGGATTGTCCTCCACATACCAGGTCTGGATGACAGTCCTTGCTGCCCAGGGAAAGCCTTATCCCAGGATGCACGTATAAATGTCATCTACCAGAAATAAGAGAGAAGGTCTGAGGATGTTGACCCTGACATGGGAGAGGTGGAAGGGCCTATTTTCTGCCCAGAGCAGAAAAAACACTCCAAACCCCTTCTTTTTTATTTTTCGTTTTGCTTGCATTTCACCACCTGTGGTGAGAGCAAGGCAAGCAGGGCCGTGACTGTGCCCTGAAGGGGTGAGGGCAGGCAGCCTCTGGCAGAAACCACGCAGGAGCTGGGAAGGAGAGCTGCAGTGATGACAGCAGCCTTGGCAAAGCAGTCCCGGTGTGTCCTTGAGTGGGCAGTACCTTCAAGGACAGCCATGGAGCTGGGCCAGGAGGCACCAGCAGCCTCTGCTGAGTCTGTCTTGGCTCTGAGCAGGAGGTGACAAGGGTAGGGTGAAGGGCACCGCCTGCCACCTCCTCAGCACCTAACTCCGCCTCTGCAGCCTGTCTTCCCCATGCCTCCTGCCTTGGGGGACTGCAGGAGGTGCTGCTTGGACATCCTGGGGAACTGTGGGGAGACCTGTGGTGTAGCACCATGACTAATGGCTGTCCCACCTATTTTAAAGGTCTGTGTTGGGAAATAGCACCGTGACCTTGTCATGTTTATCGGTTGACTTCTGCTTTGCTCGGTTGTGTTTTGCTGTAGGTTTCCTTCAGTAGCTCTGGTGCTTGTCGGGCCTGCAGTAGAAAGCTGAGATGGAGCGAGAGGGAGACCAAGGTGGCCTGTGGGCTTGGACTGCCAGCAGCCATAGGCCTCCATTGTGGGACAGGGTAAATTGCAGGAAAGAACAGTTTAATGCCTTCAATCCGAGATTTGGGAGCGAGCAGCTTTCAGGGATTTTTGCACAAAGCAGCCTGGCAGGGCACTCTCCACACCACGGCTCTCCAGCTTTTCAGGGGTGAGCAAACGTGCAGCAGGATGACAGCGGTGGCCTTGGCTCCGTCTGATGCCATTGCTCCCAGCCCTCCACCACCTGCTCCCTCTTGCTCCTGCAAATCATGTGCAGGATTTAACAGGCTAACTGGATCATGATATCGAAGCAGGGACCAAACTTGGCACGGACACCAAACAGAGACAAATACAGGTTCCTCAATCATCCAGCAGCTGCCTGCAAAGTGAAGGCATCCTGATGCTGGCCGAGGTCGCTAGTCAGGAGTCAACACAGGCAAGGACAGGCAGAGCAAGCGAACATCAGGAGAGGTGTGAGAGCCCCCACGATGACCTAAAAAGGCCTGCAGTGGAGGACTGTCCCTGCCTGTTCGTGAGGGGCGCGTACCCTTCTCTCTGGCTGTATGTTTGGTGGGGACCAGGAGAGCCTGGGAGCCCTGGCGTGCCCTGGCTCCTGCGTGAACTGTAGGCACAGATCCAAGCTGCTGCTGAAGACAGCATGGAAATGCAGCATCACCCCGGGGTGCAAATGGTGCTCCAGCAGGAATGTGCTGGGTTTTGCAGGGCTGCTCCTGGGGGCTGTGGCTGGCAGGAAAGCGAACATCCTTGAGGAGCAACCCACCACCGCTGCTGTAATGCTGGGGTTGCCGAATCACGTATCTGTGGCACATGCCTGTCCTGTACCTGCCACCTGACCTGGCAATGCCCACTCAAAATGCTCTGCACCCCAACTGGGCTGCGCCAGCTCTGGGTCCTCCAACACTGCATGGACGAGCTCCTGCAGAATTGCAACTGTATGTGCTCCTCTAGAAGACGTAAATTCTGCCTATGGCACGTTATCGAGATGAGTATGATGTGAGGTGGAAAGCTGAAGCCTTTCTAGGGATCGCATTGGGCTTGCTTTGGCCTCCCTTGCCCCCCTCCCCAAATCCAATGCTGCAGCCACCCGTCACTCCACAGGCAGCAGAAGAGCGAAGGTGACCCTGGCTGGTGTTGGAGGCAAGGGCCTGGTGCAGAAGGCACTCCAGAAAGCTTCAAATCTTGGTTACTGCCTTTATTGATACTGAGTTGTTTGATTTTTAACAACATAGTATGGTTTAAAGCCAAAAAAACCTAACATGGGTGTGTTGAGGAGTAGAGAGGACTGAGGAAGATAAAGGTGACAACATTTTTTGGGAGGTGTGGAAACATTTTATTTCATTTGCAGTGTTGTGCTACACCCTGGTCTAAATAAAATGCCCAGTCACAGGCCAAGTTTTATTTTTTGTTTCTGTGAGGGGGCGGCGACTTCAGAGCACTTTCAGCTTTTATATCTTTTTAGGTTTTGTTTGTTTTGTGGTTGGCTGGTTGGGTTTTTTTTCCACTAAAACAGAAAGGGTGAGAGGGCGTGCATTCCTGCTGAACTCAGCTTGCGTTTTGAAAGGGTAAATGGAAAAACCTGCGAGCAGCCCCGCTTTAAAGGCCAGGGCGTAAACGGGATTGAGGGGTGAGGATGGACACACCACCCTCGGTGGCCCACACCGAACCTTTCACGTAACATATCGAAGCCGAACGGGTCTGGGGTTCAAACGCCTCTCTCTCAGGTTGCTGCCCGCCCGGGCAGAAAGCAAAGCAGCACACCCCAATTCCCATGGGCAAACACGGCTCCGTGTGGCCCCCTCCTCCCTGGCTCCCTCTGAAGCAGCCGGGGTGCGGTAGCCATCGGGGCAACCTGCGGCACACGCTCTCTGGGAGGCTGAGGGATGGGAATTTAGGCAAAAGAGCCTCTTACGGGCAAAGCATTGCTGGTACCAGCAGTGCTAAGTCTGTTTTTAATGGTTTTGGAATGGAAGGTGCTTTCAGCATTAGATGGCTTTAGTAATACATAATTAATGTAAGTGCACTTCCGTTGGCCGCCGAGAGGGTAGGAAGGGCCCGGATAACTTCTGAAGCTGTAAGAAGAAAAAGAGAAGGTTGAATGATTCATAAGGTATTCGATCAGTGGAAATTAGGTAGGAGCAAAACGAAAGTTGCTGAGAAGAATTTATTCTGGTCAAAACTGTGTGGTTGGACTCTGACGCCAGTTGTGCTTCACGGCGCAGCGGAATGAGCCTGTACGTGCCGGGCTGAGCTGGATTCGATCCTCCGCCCTTGGGAGAATAATCTGGCTGCCATAACCCTGGGCCCGATTCATCCCTGCTCTTAAAAAAAACCCAAGAGGTTGCTCTCTGAACTGAAATTATTTCAAACTAAAAAAAAAAAACAAACAAAAAACCCCAACTGGTTCCATTTAATGTGGAGTAGGGGAATTTCTTTGAAACATGTTCCCATCCTCCTTAGAAATAAAATTACTGCAATGCATCCTGAGGCAGGCAAAAGCCAAGCGTCCTTCAGAAGACACAGAAAACTTGGAAGGGTGAATAAACTTTTTTTCAGCAGCAGATCAGCCGCCAAAGAAGATTTCTCCCTGCGAGCAACTTCCCGAGGTCCTCTTTGTTATGTTGTAAAACTGCAAGTGTACGCAGCGCTGTAAAACCCCACTAAGCAAACAGCAAAGTTCTCGCCCTGCAAAGCTTAAAGCCGACGGCACGAGTGGAGGACAATGCGCTACGAGGCAGAGCAAACACAGCGGCGGCTTCATCTTTGTTAAGAAGACAAAAAAAAATATATCATAGAATCACAGAATGGTTTAGGTTGGAAGGGACCTTGAAGATCATAAAGTTCCAACCCCCCTGCCATGGGCAGGGACACCTTTCACTAGACCAGGTTGCTCAAAGCCCCATCCAGCCTGGCCTTGAACACTTCCAGGGATGGAGCTTCCATAACTTCTCTGGGCAATTTGTGCCAGTGCCTCACCACCCTTAAATTTTCTTCCTAATATCTAATCTAAATCTACCTTCTTCCAGCTTGAAGTCGTTTCCCCTTCGTCCTATCGCTACATGCCCTTGTAAAAAGTCCTTCCCCAGCTCTCCTGTAGCCCCCCTTTATATATATATATATAATGATAATAATAATAAAGAAGGTTTAGTGTCATAGGAGAAATGGGGGAGAAGAATTGGTGAAACACCCCAGCGCATGGATGTGGGAGGGGAGAGGAAAGGGAAGTGAAACTAGAAGGAGGGTTTATGTTTTGAATTTTTTTTTTGGGGGGGGGGTGTCATGGGGGAAACTTTTCCCAGGCGGTGAGGATGAGGATGCTCGGGGAGGGATGCAGAGCCTCGGAAGCCCCTCACAGCCCGCACCGCCCCGACGGCCCCGGGGTGGCGGCGGTGCCAGAGGCACCGCCGCCACCCCGGGGCCGTCGGGGCGGTGCAGGGAGGCGGTACCGGCGATGGAGGGCGGGGAGGAGGGGGAATTTGTTCCCGGTTGCCATGGGGAGGCGGGGAGGGCGGTGCCGCCGCCGCTGCGCAGGGAGCAGCTGCTCCCTGACACATCCCCCCGCTGCCATATTGTGTCCGCGCTGCCGCCCGCACGGCTTCATGACCGCGGTGAGTGGAGCCGGCGCTTCCCTTCCCCCCCCTCTTCTCTTTCCCCACGCCTGTTTCTGTGGCTTCCCACCCTTTTTGGCGTTTAGTTTTCGGGTTTTGCGGCGGTTTGGGGGTTGGGTTTTTTTTAATTTTTTTTTTTTTTAATATTTTTTTTAAGGGTTAGATTCCTTAGCTACAGGTTTATGCAACTTCCCTGTCAACAGTCTTTGTAAAGTCAAAGAGTAATACGCTTCCATGTCCAAGGTGAACAAAGTGACAATAAAATGATCTTCTACTTTTTAGCAGCTCATCCTGAAGAGTATGTGCTCTGACTTGGTAGAACAGCTGTAGCAAACTGTGATTGCTGATGTAAGAAATGAGAGCATTTGTTCCATGAACAAAGGGAAAACAGAGAGCCCTGCAAGTTTACTACTCTGCTGAGCAATTCACTGGGTACAACACAGAAAAAGTAACATGACTTTTCAGCAGCATTTTAAATTAATAGTTTTCATTTTAAATAATGTTGTCTATTTCTGTCAGAGTTAGTCATTTATGGTTTTCACAGCCAGCCTCAGGGTAGCTCCAGTTCTGAAGACTCAGGCAAAACAGGATTCTATTTCAATAAGGGCTTTATCTTCCACCCTGAAACACTGAGTCCCGCCGCTACAGCCACTGTATGTCGTTATTACATGAAACATGCATTCTACAGTACTACACCATCCCATCTTACTGTCTACTATGAGTAAAGCTGCAGGTCTAGGCGATTTGTATTTTGCCTTGCCCTACTTCAAAAGATTTCACTCAGAACTTGAATATTGCCTTCTGATACGAACTTGGAAAAATGCCTAANTGTCCCGCATTTTGGGGTGAAACGCTGGAAAAGGCTGACACGAGGTGCTGGGATCCGCACGTGGCCCTCGGGAGTGTCCCGGCTATTTTGGGGTGGGGGTTTGGTGGAGTTGGGCAGCGAAGCGGCGGAGGAGCAGCGTCCCACTGGCCGCCTCCTGCTCGGACCCGCAGGTGCTCCCGGTCTCCCAGTTGATACTGGGCAAGGAAAACTGGCTTTTGTTCGTAAAGGTTTGGATTCTGACGAGGCCCAAACAAAGAGTAAAGAGGACAAAGAGTTAAAAAAAAAACAAACAAAAAAACAACAAAAACCCCGCGAAAAAACGGAAAATAAGGAGTAACCTCGAGCGGGGGCCCGAGAAACTCACCTTCCCACCTGGGTGCCTGCACAGGGATGGGTGTTACGTACGAAATATAAAGTTAAAAATGCGGAATTAATGTTGGACTTGAATGCTGTGAAGGTAACTTGAGTAAGTTTGTGGCTAAACTGTGAAATCAAGATAATTTTATATGTACTATACTCTCTTTCTATACACACACGCACACACATTCTCTCTTCCTCCAAATCTTGTTATTGGTAGACTTGCATTTAGGTGGACTTTGGTAATGGGTGGGTTGTACTATATTGATGTGTGAATCACTAAACTTCTGTTGGGTTTCTTGGTTTGGGGTCTTTTTTTTACCTCCTAGCAGTCCATTGTGATGCTTCATCTATGCAAGATAAATTGAACTGGTGTTATCTTATATCAGAAAACTTGAACTCGTTTGCAGTTGTCTTTTTTTTTTATTTATTTATTTTTTATTCTTGTCAGGTGCCAACTCACATTTTCCAAGCTCTGCAGAAGATAGCTGGACGCATCAGCTCTCAACTGAAAGCTATGTAGTATCAATTAACGTGGCACCGAGCTTGAGCTAACGAACGTAGCTGAGTGCCAGGCTGTGTTGTTTCTGAGCAGAGGTTCAGCTTCTGCTGGGGCCCTGCTTGCGTCCAGCTGCGTGACTCGAGTTTTGTAGAAATAGGGAGGAGATGGTCATTCCTACTTTGTAGGTTTGAGTTGCCTAAAATATGTATGGCACTTTTCTGTACTCTTAGTATTTTTATTTTTTTTTCCTTTTTCCCCAGACGCCCCCTAAGCTGAGGGGTGCCGCTGTACACGGTGTTTAGGGTTGCGGAGGGTGGGGGAGATGCTGTGGTGGCTGTAGCCGTGGCGCTGCCCTGGAGAGCAGGGGGCTGGAGGGAGCCGGAGGCACCGACCCTGTATCGCTTCAGGCGTTCGGCCCTCGGTGCTCTGGGAGACCTCGCTGGAATAAAACCTGGTTGATGTCTTCCTTGTCAGTGTCTTGGCCAGAGGATGAAGTTGTGACCCCTTTGGGTGCTGCCACCGAGGCTGTAGTGGAGGAGCTCCACAGGGATTGCTCAGCCCAGAAGTGTAAGACATCTTTCTTTATCCAAAAGGGACACCAAGTGAGGAGCGTGCTGCCTCAACAGCTCCAACCAGCACAGGTTTTCTGCTTGAGGAGCCTTCCCGTGTCCTCTGGGGAGCTCGGGATGGAAGGCGCCAGCATTGCCAGCAACTATCTCAGTGTCAGGATGTGCCAGTCCAGTAAGTAACAGAGCAGATACAGGGATGTGTAATGGTCCTGTCAAACAAGAAAAAGGACTGCCTGGCGAGCGAGTGTAGGGCCTGGGAAAGAAGACAGAGGCTTAGGGGCATGTCAGGCTCATTTTTACCATCTTTATTAACCGCAGGCTCTGCCCGCTCAACATAGTTGGCTTGAAAACCTGACATGCTGAGCAAAGGCAAACTCTTTTGGTTGAGCGAGATAGTTTGGTGCCTGAAGATGCTGTAGTTTAAACTGGTGAGAAAGTGATGCAGTCTGTGTTCAGAAATGTCGGTTCCCATTAAGAACAGCAGAAGTTTTGATGCTGGTTTCACTGGGATTGTGATTCCACCTTCCTCCCCCGTCGTCGCTCCTCCCCCATCGTCGCTCCTTGGCTACTCGTTGGGGTTCAAAGGAGACGGTGTTTATGGGAGGAAACACCCCAGGCTCTCAGAAGACTTTTTCCAAATGCAGGTTTGCGTCACCTTATCAGAACGAGCCGGGCAGCGGGATTACAGCCGGCGGGGTGACAGAAAGTGGGGGTGTTGGGAGGACCGATGGTACACCCACAGCCGCTGCTGTTGTACATCTCTTACGCTGTTCCCTTCAATGGGGTACTCTTACTGCACCGCCGCGGTGCAAAACGAGCTGTGCAAAATACAACTTTCCTCTTCCGGCTGTGAATCCATGAAAAGCGGCTGTATTGCATGTGAAGGTTGTAGCTGTACGGAAGGCGTGGTGCGTACTCACTACCTTTTAGCACAGGTGTAAATTCTGCCCGTTTTATTCCATTCGGCACCTTGAGTTTTCTTTTTATGGCTGTTACTGTTCCTGCCCCTCCCGTTAATGAGCTGTATTGTGCCTAAGCTCGTATATAGGATGTCACCGCGTTGGTTATAACTCTTTTGAGGGAAGTAGATGGAGGCGGCGAGTGTCTCATCCTCCCGCCTGTGCCCTCGCCGCTCGGCAAGCGCGATGGTGTTGGGCAACTTCCTGCGCCGAGACGCCGCTGTCAGCGGCGCGGGGTGACTCACGTCAGCGCGCGGCTTCGCCTCCCGACAAGCGCGCGCTTGCAGGCTGCAAACCCCGTCCGCCTCCCAGCGCAGCAACCCAGAGGGTCGCTTTGGGCGCGTGTGGTGCATCTCTTCCCAGATCCGGCAGCTTCCTTGGCTCCCAGAGAAGGCACCCACAAGTAAAACAAGAAAACCCTGAGATGCTGCTTCCCTGTTTTTTTTCTGGCTGGGCCTTAATGTGTGATACGTGTTTATTCGTTCCCTGTCATATTACACGTTCCTTCTGACTTAGCGCACGCTGTGTGATGATGGACTCTCCATCCTGTCCTCGCCATGCTGGGGAAAAGCGCACAGCGATGCTCCGGGGTATTTGCAAAATACAATTAAAGTCAGCAAGCGGTAGAAGCGCTGTCTGATGCCGGCCAGCGGCTTTATGAGCCGGTGCCCTGCCACCTTGCCTGTAAAATGTTACGGCTGTGGAAGCACGAGGGTTGGGTCACGCTCGCTTTTGGAGAGCGCTGCGGAGAGCCGCAGGGTCGGTACCCGGGAAGCCTCGCTAGCTGCTGTGTCTGGGGTAGGAGCATCCCTGTTACCAAACGGCTGTTGGTGTACCGGGACCATTTTAAGAGAGGCCTGGAATTTGTGCAGATAAGAAGATTCATACTAAAAGTCAGCAATGTGGATTTCGGCACTTTTTTCTTTTCCCCTAGTGTGTTCAGTTTTTTTTCTGTTATGTTCAAACTAGACTTAGAGCTCCCTATTTTTTCCTCAAAGGGTAGGGTGTGTTAAGGACTCCATTAAATTGGCGGCTGCTGCTGCAGAAATCACCCCCCACCCCCGCCCTTCTGTACCCTCTGTAAGGGGTAGATTATAAGTTGGAAATGTTTTCACCCAGTTCCTGCTGGCGGAAAATCCTGATACAATTTACTCGGGTCAGCGGTACCTGTGTACCTTGGCTGCCTTGCGGGACGGCGGTTGTGGTCTAAGGTGGGTAACGCCGCTTCTCCCAGCTCGCTGGCGCGGTGGGTTCGAAGCGCCGTGCTGGGCTGAGATCAGGTCGACAGCCGGTGGCGAAACTGGTCTCTGCATTACAGCCATGGACCCGCACGCCTCCATGGGTCTTTGAATGGCATCGTTGGGTACCTTGGACTTTATTGGCGTGACTGCGTTTTCCAGCTATTAAGTGCTGAGTGGGTGGTACCCAGGTGATGCTGCTCCATCCTCCTGGTATTTTGCTTATGCATCTGGCTGTCCCACCAGCGTGTGTCGTACCAATTGCCATTGCGTTTTTATTGTGGGCTTCGTGATGTGTGTCTGGATGTATTCCCAAAGCCCATCTCCAGGAGCAGCTTACCTGGATGCCACACTCAGGCTTTGTTTCTTCTCTCAAATCCTTTTCAGTTCATTCCTATCTTGTGGTTTGTATCTACTTTTAGTTTCCCAGTTCACGTGCAGTCCCTTGCTGGCTTCCTTTTTAACACTCTCACTGGATGGCATTGTGCTTGGATTTGGGGCAAGTATATGATCGCCTAAAAGCTAATTAGCGGGTGTGGAGGGAGCTCAGCGACTGGGAAAACTCACACAAAGTAGAGCTGGGTGAGCGGGAGCTGGGAAGCTTGCTGCCAAGCAGCAGCAGCGATCGCTCATCCCTCATCCTCTGGTCTGTGAGGACCATCACCAGACCAGTTATCAGCCGGTTTGGTTTGGTTTAGGGATGTTGAGTGGTCAAAAGGATGAGCCAGTATGCTTCTCGGCTTTTGACCGTGCCATATGAGAAGCGTCAGATGGCACCTTGTGCTTTGATGGTCTAGTTTCCCTAGCATGGGCGCCTTTCTTCTGTGTTCAGAGAAACTTGTAGCCTTCTGTAGCCTTCCATCTGAAGGTGTACCTCAATATACAGACCCCGTATGATTAAACTGGGCTATTTTTCTATCCAAGAAACCTGCTTGGTCCAGTTGTTCCAGCGTGGGGTCACCGTATACAAGAAAAGATAATTCTTTTTGAAACAGAAAGCCAAGTTCAACAGTTGTGGAGTAAAATTAAGAGCGAGTTGGCTGGGGAGGTCAGCATGGTGAAGAGCATCGTTTTGCCATCCCCAGGGCTCTGGAGGGAGGCCTGCACTCCGGGAGCAGGAGCTGGGAAACTGCAATTGGGGACAGCTTTGTGGTGATGAAGTTGTACTGGTAATGTGGTGGTGGCTTTGTGGTACAGCTCCAACGGTGCTTTTAAATTAAATCTTGCGGAAGAGTCACTTGGCGCAAAGTGTTTGGTTTTCAGCTGAAAATCGGGAGTTCTGGTACTTTAAGGCTGAAGAAGGCAGAAAAGCTGGATGGAAAAGATAGAATTATGTTTTCTAGTGTTGGTAAATCGTCACTGACACCAGCTGAAATGTAGCTATATTCACTTCTATTTCAAGAGGATGGCAGAGAAACACGTGGAACGGTTACCCTGGAAAGGGAATTAGCATCAGAATTATTTTGGAAGGCATTTGCTCAAATGGCTCGCTTGTGAACATATCAATGGCTTACATTTTTTTTTTTTTTGCATTTTAGTCCACTTAGCAAGCAATGTACTGAATTTAAGGAACATGACCCAAAGGCATCTTTTGAAAAGCTACTATTGGCAGTAAAGCATTTTTCTTAAAAGCACCTTTTTTTTTTCCCCCCCTCCCTTTCTGTGACACTAGGGTTTTTTCTTAATAGTTTAGATTTTACTGCTGGGTGGTTGTTGTTGGTTTGGTTTTTTTTTCCCACTTCCCAATTTCTCTGTTAGACTGTTTTCATGTGCATGTGTTAAATCTGAGGCCCAGGGAACTTTGTCCAACAGTGACCGCAGCCTTCGGAAAGGCCTCACTATTGCAAAGTCCCTGCAGGCAGCGCTGGAATAAATGGCCCAAAAGGCTCAGGGCCGTGCACAGGGTCTGGACTGGGGTCTGGGCATGTCTGAGTTACATATCGTTTTCGTTTCAGATATTTATTTCAATCACAAAACCCACTCGTGTGTGTGTATATGTGTACTTAATTAAAAAAAAAAAAAGGAAAACTTTTTTCGTACAAATAAGAACTCAGATGAAATCTCTTTCTCTCGCTCCCTGCCCTTCCCCAAGCTACCATAAGGGTTTATTCCCTTCCCCTTTTTAAATTTTGCAGCATGTCTTAACTTTTCCTAATATTGGACCTTTTCATAGGTTTTCTTAACCCTTTTTTTTTGTTGTTAAAAAAGGCTTGTCTGATGCTTGGTTGTTTTGGGGTTTGTTTGTTGTTTTTTTTTCAGGCTGGCTTCAAGAAGCCAATAACCACCTTTTTAGTGTTTTTTTTAAACAGTTATTTTTAATTTCCCCTGCCTTTGCAAGCCCAGAGGAGCGGGAAGGGCCCCAAAAGCCATGGGTGCTGCCCCTGGGAGCATCTCTGGGTGCTTTAGTGGCAGAGGGGGGTGCAGCTGCCCGCTCTTCTCCTCTGCAGACAACGGGTCCCGGCTTGCCGAAATCTATGGCCGAGAGGCGGTTTTGTCCCCGGGAGACCGTAATGCCTTTAGTTGTCTTGGATACGTGACATCATATAGTGTTGTAATCAAATATAGGCCTTTTACGGGGCTGGGGGGGGGCAGGATTTCAGGCTGACCTCCAGCCCTCCGAGCCGCCCCTGTGAGGTGGGCAGGGGATGGAGCAAGGCAGCCCCAGACAAAGGAGATTAAGGGGGGGGTGGAAGTTTAAATTAATGGAGGGAAAAATGGTCTGGTGTCATGCTTTTAATGCTCCCGGTCAAGCGGATGTGGTGCTTTTTATCAGTGGGTTTTCACTAGTTGCACTGAGATATTTTTTTTGTTGCTCTTCCCTCTAGTGCACAAAAACTTGTAGCTGGTCCTGTGCAGCGCGCGTGCGGGCTTGGAAGCATATCCTAAACTGGTCTAGGTGAGCGGTGACAGTCTTTTTGTGTGTTTCTTGGGCTGTTTTAACAGCACGATAGCTATATGGATGTATTTAAGTCAGGACAGTGCCTGGTGTCCGTACGCTTCCCATAAATGCAAAGGAATATCAAAAATCAATAGAAGAGTTTGCTGTTGGTGTAGTTGCTTGCATGCAAAGGCACATACCAATCTTTTAAAATATTCTCTCAGAGCGTGTATATGTTAGTACAAAAGCTGTGTGTAGAGTACACAAACGGCACAGCTCTGTAGCTAAGGCTGCAGGACCCGAGCTTGTTGCAGAGCCACTCTTATTAAGTGTGATAGGGCTAAAAAATCTCCTTTCCTGGATTAAAATCATATTCTACTCCTCAGACTTAAGCAATGCATGGTAAGGTTTTCAAATATTTCTTTTTTTTTTTAAATTTTTTAAGTCTGGAGGGAAATTACTGCGCTGTTAGCAGGTTCCAGGTCTTCCCACTACTATCGGAGATGACCTAGTTGCTCGGCTGGTTCTACAGAAATAAATAGGTACATTTAGTTGTGGAGAAGGTTGTCCTAACCTGGGGCACTGATGTTGTGCGGGTGCCAAATGGCACCTTTGATCTGACGCCACTGGAGAGTAAAGAAGGGTCAAGCAGCAGCAGCTCTGCTCGCACACTGACTTGGCACAAAAAAGGCTGTGGCATCTTTTAATGAAAAGGCTGAATTTTTTCTTGCCAGGTCGGTGGGTCCGGCCATGGTGGCCGTAGTACTAAAGCAACATCTGTGCACTGTTACCCACGACGCTGCTGGTTTTGGAGAAGGTCGCTTTTGGTGGGATGGAGGTATCTGCTACGGCTTTGTCCCCTGGATTTAGACTTTGCTGAAGCTGACGCTTCTTCAAGAAGGGCTGCTGCAAAAAAACTGGGCTTCCCTGCTTGCCTGAGGATATGCTCAAGTGGACTTCCAGTGTTGTTAAACAGTTGACCTAGGTTAAAGCAGCTTTGTCTTCATCAAATGCTCATTCATGAAAGCGTTTGCTTCTGTGGCAGAACACAGCGGTGCTCGAAGTCTTCCCTCAAAATAAAGTCATACAGGGACATGCAAACCTGGTTTAACCCCAGACAAGCTGTGCTAGGCGGAGGACCTTCCAGCCCCCATAACTTTTCCCAAACTTAGGTCTTCAGTGAGTTTGAAAGAAGACTGCAGAAATATTATCTTGTGTGGTCTTTATTAGCAGGGAGGTCCTCTCCTGGCTTTTATGCGTGCTCTTGAGCGATGCCAAAAATCACAAGGCTGCTGGAAAGAAGGTCGTCTCTCTCAGCTCTTTTCTGGTGCGCCTTTTAATCATCTAACCCTAGAATCATAGTCCTCTGTCTATAATTACCATGCAAAAGAATGTGCACCTCCACTGCAGAGCTTTGCATTTGAGGAGTACGTGTTTGGTTGGTTTTTCTTTTGAAGGTGCTTACAGGAGATAGATGCTTGAGTTCCTTAGGGTTTGGATGTGTGATGCTTTCAGGTTGCTTTCAGTTGCAAGTGTTAATGGTAATTAACAGCAGCGTGCTGTGTTACTGTGTACTTATTGGCAGGGCAAAGCACATGGGACAGAGCATAAACTGTTGCACGTTTTTTGGAGGTGTGCTTGAAGCACGTTATTTCTGTGTTTGCACGGCTGGAGGTTGCCGTCCAGCTCTGCTTGCGGGGCTGGGGATGTCCCCGTGGGAACTGCAGCCAGTCGCTGGGCGTTCAACGTGCCAGCCGGAGCGGTCAGTTAAATGGTTGCCATCTGCCATCCTCCTTTGGTAAGAAGCGGCTCCGGGAGAGCCGGAGGAGAGGGACAGGGAGCATCTC
Organism: Anarhynchus alexandrinus; assembly: GCA_008711295.1. NCBI lineage: Eukaryota > Metazoa > Chordata > Aves > Charadriiformes > Charadriidae > Anarhynchus > Anarhynchus alexandrinus. The sequence continues at coordinate 86,563 of VUYV01000511.1, forward strand.
TCAGCAGCTGAGCGGGTGCCTGTCATTTAGAGGTGGTTTTCTTGCAAGGCTTTTGCTGCCTCTGGAGTAGCTGAAGAGATGGGGAAGGTGGCAGTAATGGGAATAAAGGAGTGGAAGATAAATTTCCCCAAGTGGCCTTGCAACGCTCGTGTGCGCTCTTAACCTTGCCTTTCTTAGGTTTCCCTCTCCCCTCCCTCCCTGTTTCACATCGCTGCTGCTAATTCAGCTTGGGTGGGAGCACTGTGGAGAGCGAGTCCTAGTGCCCACCTCTAACCTTGTTTGCATCAACCTTTCTAGCTGGTAATGCTAGGAAAAAAAATCTGAGGTTCCAAGTGTATATGGTTTTATCATGATGTCTGCATCAGAGAGCTTCTTCCATGTTCTTTTCTTCTCGTGGTCTGCTTTCCTTGCTCTTACTGTGGCATTCCCGCTGGGTCATCCCTGTCCACAAAACCCTGCTAGCTTACAGCAAAGACAGCTTTGGTGAATTGCATGACCCTTATATAAAAAACTAAATTCCAAATATTGAAAGTGGTAATCTTGAAAACAACAGCTTGGAAGCTGTGTTTTCACAGTCCCATCTGCTTATGGCCAAGCAGAGCACACACGCGGAAAAAGAAATTGTAAATTTTGGATGTCATTAAGGGTCTGTGTGAATGAAGAGGGGCTTTGGAGAGCCTGCCAGCTGACCACTTGTGTGCCTTCAGGTACGCTCCAGTGGCACTGCTGTCGCTCCCCACCAGGCTGCAACAGGCAGAAAGCAGTGCTGTCTCAGCTGAATAGTTAGAGATGGTCCTATGGTCTGCATGGCCCTTGGGAGCTTCAGAGGTGAGGAGGTCCTATGGGCTACATGGCCCTTGGGCTCTTGAGAGATAAGGAGATCCTGAGGTCCACGTGGTCCTTGGGTGCTTCAGAGGTGAGGAGGTCCTATGGTCTGCATGGCCCTTGGGTGCTTGAGAGGCGAGACAGACATTAACGTGTCGGTTATTGTGCCTATCTGTGGGGTACCCCTTGGAGATACCGAGGTTGATCTTCGTCCAGGGGAAGGGCAAGCTTTTGATGGCTTTGCAGTCCTTTGCAGTAGGAAGGCTGCCAGTGTTGGTTTCTTCTTTAGACTGGTACAGCAGCAGGCCAGCGTAAACTGGACAGAATTGGAGGTTATGCTATTCCGGCATCAAGTGAAGCAAGTGTAGGATAGCCTGGTGTAAAGCACGTTACGTCGTTGGGGCTGAGGTGATGCTGTCTAGGAACAGTGGCTGTCGCCAGAAGGGCAGCACCAAAATTATCAATTGATGGTTCCTCGATGTTATCAGTCTCGTTACTGCTGTTGCAATGGAGTTAAGTATTACTTCATTAAAATAACTCTTCCTGTTGCATACTCTGCTGTTTCTATATTTAAATTAGCCTTGATGCAGCATTTAATTCAGACCACTGGAGAACATCCTTTGAAAACTGCAGTAGTTATGGAACTGTGATTTTATTATTTTTTTTATTTATGAGACGATAATAGTCTAATAATGGCCTTTATAGCTTTCTAGAAAAAATATTTTAATTTCTGCTCATGTGTTCATGTAGAAGATGTGCGAGGTGGTGAACTAGGCACTAAGAAGGTAATACGAGACGTCAGATTTTGTAATGCATCTACTAAGAGAAACGTGGCGCTAGCCTACGTTATTTACTGTAAGTAAACTGCTTGCAAAGAATTATTTTTTTTAAGTAGGGTATTAATTATTCTAATGATTCTCTGCTAAGGCATAATAGCATGCAAACAAATAGCGCTTTGCCACCACAATACCTATGTGATTTCAAGTGCCAGTTTAATAAGTTAGTATGTTTTTCCTCCCTCTATATTTTCAAGAAGACTGTGAGAGTGCCTGGGCCGTGTCTGTGTTGTAAAACAGACTTTATTGCCCCGTGTTCACCGAAGGAATAAATACAGTGACCTAAAACTTGCGTGTGTGTGTGTGTGTGTGCATGTGCGTGTTCTTGATCTGCTGTGCTGACTGAAGATTTGCAAAGGGATATCTCATGCAACATGAACCGACTGCTAAAATTACTAATACACAGCTGAGAGGTGTAAGCTGGTACGTAGCTGCCTAAAGAGGCGCTGAACAAGGAGGTAAAGTTACTCGTTATAAGGAAAACGGTGCGACTCGCGTTGCAGCAGGATTCGGGTTTGTCTCGCTTTATGAATTTTATCGCTAGCTCTTTGTTTGTTGTTTTTTTAATTTCGGGAAGGATTGAAAAAGTGACATAAGCATATGTATATATTGCTGTGCTTAAAGCCAGCAATCACTGACTGCCAATATAAATCTGCTCTGATGGCTTAGGGGAGAAGTAAATTGTAGGGAGAGCAAAGCTATTTTTGACCAGCTATTTGAGCAGTTCGCTTTACTTTTTTTTATTTTTAATGACTGAGCTGGTAGTTAATTACACCCATCCCTGCACTTAAATAGAAAATTTGGGGAGGGTTACCAGTACTAGTACTGATAAGCATAGGTGCAGGTGTTGCTGTCAAAACAGCTTTGCGATAGCTGCTGCGAAAGCGTATGAGCAGATGAAGAGAGGAGAAGAAATTGCTGGTGGGAAACCCAGTGTGTTTTCTGGGGGAGGTGCAAATTCTGCACCCCACGCCTGCCCGAGGTTGTCAGGGCTCCGGCTCCTGTTGGGGAGTGTAAAATGGAGGTATCCTGTTGCCTTTCTGCGTCACCACCTCATGCCTCCATCGTGCACGTCGCTCCCCTCCTCCAAAATAAGGAGGCTGGGCAAATCCGTCTCCAGGCGGGTTCATAGAATGGTTTAGGTTGGAAGGGACCTTGAAGATCATCGAGTTCCAACCTCCCTGCCATGGGCAGGGACACCTCCCACTAGACCAGGTTGCTCAAAGCCTTGTCCAGCCTGGCCTTGAACACCTCCAGGGATGGGGCATCCACAACTTCCCTGGGCAACCTGTGCCAGTGTCTCACCACCCTCAGAGTAAAGAACTTCTTCCTAATATCTACCCTCTTTCAGTTTAAAACCATTCCCCCTCGTCCTATCACTACACTCCCTGATAAAGAGTCCCTCCCCATCTTTCCTGTAGGTCCCCTTTAGGTACTGGAAGGCCGCTATAAGGTCTCCCCAGAGCCTTCTCCTCTCCAGGGTGAGCAACCCCAGCTCTCTCAGCCTGTCCTCATAGGTTGATGGGGTGGGCAGTGTAACTGCAGGGACGCGGTGAGGCTGTCAGGTTGGAGCCAGCCGGCGGTGTGGTTTTGTGGCTGGGACAGCCAGACTGGCCAGCTTGCCTCCACTTTGTAGGAGAAGATGCACGTGCATGAAGCCACGTATTTACTAAGAACTGTTGTAAGGAAACATCCAGTAACTGCATAGAGCTGTCTGGTGAGATATGATATGGAAACTGTCTGAGTCTCGCAGTTGAGCTCTTGTGGTAGGAGCTGGAGCATGAAACCAGAATGACAGCACATGTACTGGGACAGGGAACTGAGTTGTGGGTATTTTTATTTATTTGGGGTTTTTTTACAGTTAATATGAACCTCAGCTTTGCTGGTAAACTGCATCCATAGTCAGAGTGCCTTACATTGATAGCAGGCTGGTATAGCTCCTGTTTATATATATGTATAGAGAGATAGATACACATCTTTAGAGTGGTTTTGTTGGCCTGTACTTCTGGTACGGTTCTGTTGGCCAAAGCTGTAGGTGCAGTGAAGCTCTAACATGGTCACACCAGCAGAAAAAACAGCTGTTAGCATCATACATAGTTTGCTAGATGACTCCTTTTAAAACTCTACCTGCAAGAAGATGTTTTTTGTTAGTGTAATGACTCTAAAGCATGGGTGGCCTGTTAGACGGTGCATTCTGATTCGCAATTTTTTATAGATACTCATTTTATTTATTTTTTTCATCCGGGGAAAAATTCAAAAAGCAAGTTGTCAGCCTTTATTGCTGCGACAGGTCTGAAGTGCTGCCCCAGCAGATGGTCCCTTCCCACTGAGAGCTGCAGGAGGGGAAAGAAGGTCTTTTGGTCCTGGGCAGCTCCATGGGACCCAGCTGAACCGATGGGCTGGCCAGAGCTTTCCCTGGTGGAAATGGGAGGCAGTACTGGGGAATGACTTGTAGGGGGGTTGTAAAGACTTCATTTGTGCCGAGACCACTAATCCACTTTATGCTGATTTAAGTTTTGCGACTTCTTTTTTACTCTTTGGGCACCAAAGGCAAACACTTCTAAATAGGGTCAATTTACAATATAATGAGTACAACTAAATACTTAATGTGAGAGCTGAATGGATTAGATCTTACCTGTTAAGATAGATATAGCAGTTTCCAAGTGCTTACCATAAGTTTTGGTTATAAACCTAGAGGAGTTAATGTGTTCGTGAGATTACCGGGGTCTCGTGTTGGACCCCGGCTTTCCTCAGTGACTGCAGTATCCCTGGATGGCGTGGGGATGGTACAGCACTGCGTTTGGGTTTGGTGGGCTGCCACTGAACGTGATTTTGAGGGTTTGCATTGATTTCTGACTGTCTCCTTTGTTGCAGACCAATAAAGCTAAATGGGTCCAGTCACTGGAATGACTCCAGATAAGAAAGCTGAAACGCCAGGAGCAGAAAAAGCTGCAGGACTACGGCAGTGTCACGGGATGGGAAGCTTGCCCGACGCAGGCGATGCCGGCAGGCCAAAGGCCACTGTGGTGGACAGAGATTCAGCAGATGACGAGCTCACGAATTTGAACTGGCTGCATGAAAATACTAACCTTCTAACAAACTTCAGCCTTGGAAGTGAGGGTCTTCCGATCGTTAGCCCCTTGTATGACATTGAGGGCGACAGCGTGCCATCCTTCTCACCATCCTGCTACCAGAACCCCGAGAAAAAATCCTCCACTTCCAAACCCCCTTACTCTTTCAGCCTTCTCATTTACATGGCGATTGAGCATTCCCCTAACAAGAGCTTGCCAGTCAAAGAAATCTACAGCTGGATCCTGGAGCGCTTCCCCTACTTCGCCACGGCACCCACCGGCTGGAAGAACTCAGTCCGACACAACCTCTCCTTGAACAAGTGTTTCCGAAAGGTGGAGAGAAGCCATGGCAAGGTGAGACCTGGTGGGAGGGAGGTGGACCAAGTTTGAAATTCAGGGGGAATAGAGAAGACTTGTTCTCAAGAGCTTTTTGGGTTTTCTTCCCCCAGCCCCCGTTTGTTTCCCCCCCTTAATACTGTATTGTAGATGGTTTGGAAATGCTGCTTCTGACAAATCACAGGATGACAAAAGTCACTTGGTTTTGTTATTTAGTGCTGACCTGGGTAGAGCTAGCTGCGGTGCATCCTTTTTAAAGCTGGCTAACATGCTATTGCACAGGACCCTGTTTCTACTTACTTATAATTTTGTTAGCCCGCAGTACCCAGCCTGGAATTTCAGACACCTGTCTTAGGGTGTCTTTCTGCTGAAGCTTCTTAAACTGGTGCTCTCTCTGTTTTCCAATGCTGAAATTTTGGGATGTGTTCCTCCTTCCCCGCTTTTCCAGCATGGCCATGGCTATGACAGCACCGGGAAGCAGAAGAGATGCCAAGCAGCTTCCCTGCTTGGCTAGCACAGGTGTTGCCCATTTGGGTGCAGATGTGGTCTTCTGCAGGCATGCTGTATATACGTGGCTGTTTCTCTGTCTAACAGCTGTCTTGAATATTAAACTGACTCTTTCCCTTGTGATCTTCTTTTACACTTAGCACAGCTCTAGCTTTCAAATGACTGTCTTAATTCCTGCATTTAATATACTGTATTGTTTTAACCTCTGTCATAGCATAACAGTGTGTGTCTCTGTGTGGTGCAGACACAAGCTTCACTTCCTAAAGTCAAGGATGCTCTTTCCTCTACAAATTCTTCTTCTGACTTGTATGATTTTACTAGTGACTTCCTTGCTCCCGCCCTCGTTTCCCATCCCATTCCTCAAAGAGCCGGCTCTGACTTAAATAAACCAACAAACCACATACCAAAAGTCAACAAAGTCTGGACCCGTGTGCTTGAAGGTCAGCCGAAGTGGTAACAGCCTTGTTATCAGAAATGCGTGCAATGCCTGGCGTGCTTGACAGCCTCTCGCTGTAGATAGAGGTCCTGGCGCTGGGCGGGCATCGGGAAGGACTGCCTTGTACTGGTAGGACTGAACATCACTGCTTCTCAATATCCCTGCTTGTACATTAAATTGTTAGGGTGTTGTTTTCCCAAGGAGCAGCTTTGTCCTAAAAAAAAAAAAAAAAAAANAGTAACTCCCCCACAGCCAAGTCCTGCCGAGTGTTGGATGGACTTTTAATGTGGCTCCGGGTGCTGTAACGGAGTAACTGAGATGCTGCAAAGTGTGCCTGTGTGAAGGACGTGGCCCTGAGCAGCCACCGCACGCTGCCACAGATGGCAAAGGTGCCCTTAAAGGACAGGGTGGCTCTGTCTGGGAAGGGACACCTGCGTTTCAGAAGAATTGGGGCAGGGAAGGGAAATCTCCTAAACGGGTGTACAAGTTCCTGCTGTCTGTGGATTTGTCAAAGCTCAGCCATTCCCAGCCTGGAAACGCTCGCCGTCGAGGAGTTAGCAGTCAAACCTCGTGTCTTGGCATGTGGGCGGCAGGACTGCCCGGTCCCCTGCTTACCCTGCGGACTCCACCAGTGTTGCTGGGCTCAGAGTGGCCCAAGGAAAGCCAAAGGATGGCTTGCTGCTAGATGAGACACCTCTAGTAGGAAAAACTAAACGTAGGGTGGGTACCACCACTACCAGTAAGGTGATGCTGATGGGCTCTGTCAGCGTTTTCCCAAACTGCACAACTCTAGATTCTTAAGAACAGAAACTGCCATTACCAAAAAAAAGCCCACCCTAAAAAAGCCCCTCCTGAGGCTTTGCCAAAGCTTCCCCATTTCCAACCCACAGTAGTTAAATCTTTATCCTCTGCCCTGCTTAGAAAAGGACCAGATGAGGGTACTGCTCCAAATTCTTCCTGCAAAATAAGTCCGTGGCATGCGCAGACTCCACGAGGGATGGCAGGAATGCTGCAGACCCCTTTGGATGAGCTCCTCGGGTATCACTTCTTGCAGCGAGTGGCTGTAGCTTGCAAGCTTGTCTTGCTGATTGTGTTGGCTGTAACCATGCGCTAGCAATGCCTCTGGGTGCTTCTCTGAGACAGCAAGTCAATTTTATATTTTCCTTCGTTTTTTCTTTACTAATGGCATCTTAATTGTGTCTCCGAAGGGAACACGTGGTCAGGTTTCTTCTATCCCAAGTGCCCGTGAAAGCAGAGGTGCCTATGGCATGCTGCGGGAGAGGAGCATGTTTTATTTTGTAATGTCAGGGTAAGAAGGGGTTTAAAACCTTTCAAATGAATCTGGGCTCTTGTATTGGAGGAGTGCATATGTCTGACAGGAGGAGAGGGTCTGTGCCCCCCCATCCCGGGGCAGGCTGCTTTCTGACACCTCCCTGGCTATTGCTGCCAGCCATGTCTCTGCCACCTCTTGGAGGTCTGGCAGCAACAGTAGGAAGAGTCCTTCATCGTGTTCGCCATAGTGCTTTTGGTTTGGACTTCGTGTTTCGAAGCGAATCTCCTGATTTTTTTTCCCCCATTGAGATGGCACTGCAGGGTGGTTTTTGGGGCACATGAGCTGGATTCATCTTGGCTGGTGCTAACCTGGAAGAGGTGCTGCAGGAGCATGCTTGCTGTGCCCCGACTGCTCCCAGACGTTGTCCACAAGACCCTGCTGTAGCAGTTCTGGAGTAAAAAAACCTCCACGGCACGTGCAGGTGATGCCCCAGCACCAACTCTCTCACTCCCCAGAGCTATCTCCACCGAGCTGCACCACATCGTGCTGCAGACGTTGCTGCGGATGGTCGTTCTGTTTGCACATATGTTCATATCAGCCGGCTAAATACCTTTACCCTGCCTGTCGCAGCAGGCTGCGGGCGTTCGGGAGTCTAGGGTGGCATTCAGCAGAGATGGAGGAAGGCTGCCCTTGCTTGGATCACTGAAAAATACCATACGTTGTGGTTTTCTTCTAATGAGTTGAAGGGCGCTGAAGGGAAAGTAACTGCTTTGAGATGTCTTATGAGCCAGCACGGCAGTCAAGAGGAGGAACTTCTTATGCCATGGAAACAGGATGTATGTACGTCAAATCACTGCTGAAATATACGTTACCCTTTCTGTATGCTTGTGATGCTACTCTGTCTAAGTGGTTTGTCAAGGTTTACCCCAGGTGATAGACTTTAGGAGCTGAAATACCCTTTCTTATTAGAGCTGCAGTTGAGCTTGTGTCTGCAGGCATCCAGACAGATGAGAGGTCAGTGGTTCTCTGGTAATGGCGATTGGGAGTTGAGGCTGATGAACAGCAAGGGGATGATGCTGGAGCCACCTGGGACAGGGTGTCACTGGGACACCTGCTTGCCTTCCAGTGTACCTGCTGTGACCCTGGTGCCCCTGGAGATGTGGAGGTGTGATTGTGGGCTGGTGATCCTCAGAAGATACGGTTAATGCTCTCTGCATCTTAACCACTGTCATGCAGCCTTGGGATCGGGGGGGACAGAGGTCTACAGTGGGAAATTGCTTTTTTAGAGGCAGCAGTGTCTGATATACAGCACAGGAGGACCTGAAGTGAAAAGCGGTTTGGAGTTGGAAGCCCTGAAGAGCCTCCCTGCTCTTTTCTAGACTTGTTTTTACAATTGTGGGTTTGTGGATTTTTTATTACTCGATACTACTGGGGAGAAAAGGTGTGAGGAGGCAGGAGTGGCATCCATGTCAAGCATCAGTTTGGCATTCCACTGCTTGCGTGGATGTGGCCCTGCTGCTGTCTCCTCTGGAGGTCGGGTGGGACAGGGCTTGAATGTCTTCAACAGATCTCCCATTCTTCTTCTTGGTAGATGTGTCTTTTAGGGTTGGCCTATTTAAGTCACAGGACTTTTCCTGAAAAGTAAATATTTTGCTATCGATAGTGAAAAGTCAAATTAGGGAGAGCTCCAGCTGAGAAAGAGAGAGATGCTGCTCCATAATTTTAATTGAAGCTGCTGCCTTTCATAAAGATCTCTGAGCTGCAGCATCTCTCAGTTATTTATTTTTTTAACCTGAATCTTTCTTACACTCATCTTTTCATGCTAAAACTGAGCACAGGCTGTGAGATACCTATCAGGAAGCTTACCTTTAATTAAACAGCCGATTCCTTCACCGTGGTGACCGGCAGGATGATTTAGCTGGCTAGCTACTAATGGGGGGTGTCCTCCCAACGGGCTCCATCCATCATCTCAATGACAGACTAATGCCCTCATCCCTTCCCTGTGCCTCTCCTGGAGCTGGACCCTTTCCCTGGCCACCCAGCTCCTTAATTTTCCCCTGTAAAAGACCCTGCCTAAGCCTGGCTTTTTTTTCCCCCACCCCCTTCAGTAGCTTTGAGGCTTTCACCCTCAGGGAGCAGCAGGAACTCCCCCAACCAGCACACCACTGCTCTACGCTATTTCACCTGCTGCTTTCGGTGGGCGCTGCCACTTGACGCCTAATTCAGTTCGGCAGTGAGCTGCAGCCAGAATGGGGTTAGTTCCTCTCTCTCATTCTCCCAGCCACTTACTCCCGCCAGCTTGCTGCCCTGATTTTTGGGTGGGTATGGCAACTGTGAGCTGAACCAGGGCACACCCTGAAGCCATACAGACACTCAACCCAATGTGAAAGGTGATAAACAGAGTGGCTTTGTCTTTGGGTAGTAAGACTGGGCTAGGTGTAAGGTGAAACCATGCTTCCACCCACCGTTATTTGTACTAAAAGCAGACATTGAGCGAAAGAGCTGGTGCCCGTGGGGCTGCTGGTGTGCGCCGTCTCACTCGTGTGTGCCGCTCAGCAAAGGCGCACAGTGGAAAGCCAACGCAGGTCTGAAGTTAGTGCCGCGCATTAGGGGAAAGCTGTGCACAACTCGAGCTGAAAAACCCGTAAAACACAGATACATCCAGCTTTAAAACAAACCAGCGGTCTAACCACAGCAACAAAAAAAAGACCGTGCCGTTTAGGGCTCCTAAGATGATTAGGGGATTGGAGCATCTTTCTTATGAGGAAAGGCTGAGGGACTTGGGTCTTTTTAGTCTGGAAAAAAGAAGACTGAGGGGGGATCTTATCAGTGCTTATAAATACTTAAGGGGAGGGTGCCAGAGGGATGGGAAGAGTCTTTTTTTCAGTGGTGCCCAGTGACAGGTCAAGAGGGAACGGGCACAAACTTGAACATTGGAAGTTCCATCTTAACACGAGGAGGAACTTCTTTACTTTGAGGGTGGCAGAGCACTGGAACAGGCTGCCCAGAGAGGTGGTGGAGTCTCCCACTCTGGAGACATTCAAAACCAGCCTGGATGTCGTCCTGTGCAACCTGCTGTAGGTGACCCTGCTCTGGCGGGGGGTTGGACTAGTTGATCTCCAGATGTCCCTTCCAACCCTGACCATTCTGTGATTCTGTTTCTCCTAGCAAAGGCAAAGCCTAGATGATCCCAAATGCTAAACCGCCTTTGGAGGTTACTATTTCACATCAACAGCGGGGCAACTGTGTGACATGCTAGATGAAATGTAGATGTAACATTTATTTACCAGCTACTGAAGCATCCCTCCAGAGTCAGCACAGAGCAGCCGCCAGACGGTTTTGACTCTCCCATCTCAAAAGGAGCAGGCAGTTAAAATTGTTCTGAGACAGCTGGAGCTCTCCCTAATTTGACTTTTCACTATTGATAACAAAATATTTCCTTTTCCTGAAAGTCTTGTGACTTAAATAGGACCATGGACTTATATGCTTTGTAGGTCCTTTTCATTCTTAAATAAGTCATGGAGTATCCGTCCAAAAAATGGTATTAATACCCCCTTGATCCGGGCAGGAGGAGGCCAGCTGGTCTCTGTGGGCTCGCAGGAGATGCTCCACGAAGCTTGGGTTTTTGCTCTGAGACTTTTCCCCAAAAAAATCCAATAGAAAGATCTTCCCATTCAGGTGCAGATCTGCCCCATCCTTCTGCCATGTGCATGACCACCCCTGTAACATCTGTTTCCCCACAAAAAAAACTGGTGCCACTACCTGTATATAGAGCTGTTAGCTGATCTGTCAGGTCAGTGGTTATCGAATTGTTTTAACTTTAACTATTAATTTTCCTCTTTATGTTGCAAGGACTAGCAGGCTCGAAAAACAGGTTTTTTCTTTATATAGTAAATATGTGAAGAAACCCTTGAGAGGAGCAGGAGGTGCTTTATCTTGCTTAACTTTTGGCATATCAAATTTAATATCAAGAATGACTAGCACAGTGGTGCTTACATCGTTAGGTGCATCAAAAATCTACAAATTAGGTTTTCAGTTTTTGGAAAAAGTGTGAATAATCCATTTTGTAGCTGGGTATCCAGTAAGTTGCTTTGACAGGGTAGTGTAGAGTTAGAGTGTGTGGCTATATCTAAGCAAAGGGAAAGGCACTTTGGTTTCTTACTTGGAAACCTGTTAAAAGACTACTGGTCAATTCACCGATGCCTGGACAGGTACTTAAATTTACAGCTGTATTTAACAAGTGTTTACATAAGATTTACGGCGTTCAGTGGACGAACATGAGTGGAAATGGGGCTTTAGAGAATGGGCTTTGGAGATACTATCCCAAGCTGCAAGATGGGTGCTTCCATACTGTATAACGAGGGACTCAGGACCATATGCTCAGTTTGGGAGCATCACTTTCCATGCAGGTGATGGAGCTGCCCGAGGATGATGTACATCAGCTGCACAGCGGTGGATGCCTTCATCATTGCATTGTGCTGCGTCTTGGGAATATTAAAGTAGAAATCACTGTAACAGCCTGGCCTCTGGATTCTTCTAATTTCCAGTACTTCTTTCTTGCAGGTGAATGGAAAAGGTTCGTTGTGGTGTGTTGACCCAGAATATAAACCTAATCTTGTCCAAGCGCTGAAAAAGCAGCCGTTTCCCTCAGCACTCGCCTTTTATACTCCGCCGGCGTCACCACCGAGGTAGGTGAATTTTCTCACCCGAGTATGGTGCGCAGTTGTGTTATTCCACCCGGCAGAGGAAATGCCCACGCGGATGTTGATGTGTCGTTCCCGGCTGCCACCCGAGAGAAGAATGTGAGTGGGGTCTAGGTGAGACTGGCTAGATGAGGTGGGGAGGTGTAACAAGCTCGGGCTTCCCAGATAGCAGATCTGGGGCTCGTGTCCCAGGCGTCTTCGTAACTGTGGGAGAGTTTACAAGAAGAAGGTTGGGGCTGTGCTGGGTGCTTACTGGTGAGCCCCGTTTCTCTGGAGGGCAGGCAGTCCCGGCAACTGGAGCAAAATCGTCCTTCAAGCACAGTTCACCAGGACTGACTTAGAGTGCCTGGTGCTGCTAGTTTGGAAGGAGGTGCGCGTCTTCTCCTGTAAGTCACTCATCCGGGTATAAAATGTATATATTCTACGCTGCTGTCAAAAACAATCAACTTTTCTATGACCTGAAGTGCTTACAGAGGCGGGACTAAGACAGATATTTTCCTCCGAGGCTGTTAAACGCATTTTGCAGCGGGGATGGGAAGAACAGCCTTTACCATAACCATACTCTGAGGTGGGGCATGCAAGACTGACGAAATCAGGGCTTCCTCATCCGACACATTTTAAGATTAGGCAATAGATTTTGGAGAATTTGAAGTCAACATCACGCGTTCTCAGTAGAGGAAGAGGAACAGCAGCTGGGTCAGCCTACAGAGGCGGGACAGAGGGGAGGAGGAGGAGGAGGACAGAGAGCAAAGAGGAACTTGTTGCCGTTGGTGAGCTCAGTTGTTAGGTAGGCACGTGGCAGGTTTATCTAGTTCAGCAAAGAGTTTGGGTGAGATAAGAGATAATTAAGGTCTCTGCACATTGCCCTGTGCCTTAACCTTACTGCGAGGAGTTTCCTTCACAAGCAGGAGGAACTGGGATTACTGGAGCAGGATGTAAAACTGATAACATTGAGCAGACATTTTGAAGGGTCCAACAGACCTTGACCCTGAGAGCTGGCAGCCCCATGGAAGCCTGAGCTGTCTGTCAGTGACTAAATGCCTGGCGTGGGCTCTTCCAGGTGGGCTTGTAACCTACGAGATGTAAAAGTGGTCTCTGACATTCCATCTGTCTTGATCCATAAAGGGTCATTTTGGCTTTGAATGAGCCAGGCAGAAGTGTCCTGTTTTCCAGCTTTCTGCTGGAATGGGAGCATTACTAAAATAACCCTGAAGCATTTAAGTATTAGGAAATAGTCACAGTGGAAATTACAAGATGGCTGGTGCTACTGTCAGGTTTTGTTTTATGGGAACAAAGATGTTGAAACCACTGTAATTGGACTCTATATGATACTGTTTTTACAGGCATTACTGTTTCTACGTAAGGGCATGGACTTCTAGTTTTTTGGTACAACTCGAGTGAAGGTTTGGTCCTCAAAAGCTTTGTTAACACGGTCAAACTTTTACAGTTGAGAGTCACTGAATAATACAGGTGGGAAGGGACCTCGGGATGTTGCCTGTCCAGCCAGAGGAGCAGAGGATCAAGCCAGGCTCAGCCTAGGGCAGGCCCTTCAGAGCCTTCACCAGTTTAGCTTTCAATATCTCCAAGGCCTTCATGATGAGTCCAACGATACAAGCCTTGAAGTATGCTTCACCTAGCTTGTATAAACACAACCTACTGAAAGTAGGTGTAGGGAAGGAGAGATCTTATCTGAACATTGAAGTACTTGCAAGATCGGGACTTTGATTTGAAGCTGTTGTTTTCAGTAACTTTTTTCCTTCAGTGAAGGATTGGTCACACTTGCCAACAATCACAATTACAAGGAAATCCTGGTCCTAATGAAGCCACATGGCAAAATTCCCACTGACTTCAATATGTGAAGGATTTTGCAGTGCTTGTATTTATAAGGGCAACAAAATCAAAACATTTCAAGATACTCGACTTCTCCCTAATGAAAGCTGGTTTATTTTCCTTTAATAATAAACCACCTGTGTATGACTTTGTCATACACAGAAAAATAGATTTATTTTTTTCTATTCCAGGTTGAAAAATTTCTTGGATTAGATTTAAATTCTGGCTTAATTTTGGGGAAGCCCCCCCCCCCCCCCGGGGGCCCCCCCCGCTGCCCCTTGTGTGTGGAGAGAAAGGGAAAGCCCAGAGGTGCAGCTGGAGAGAGGCTGGAAAGACTGTCCAAATTTAACTACAGGGTGATGCTTGAATTTGACAGCGAGAGTCTCTGAATTTTTCTGTGGGAGGGCTTGTGTTCATAATTATTTTACAGTGTGTTCGCGGGGAATATACCTATCATTCAGCAGCATTTAAAAATAAAATTTAAGGTGTTACTTTGAGCAGAAGCTTTCCAAAACTGTAATCTGTGTCTAGTTACACTGAAACTTGTATTATCATAGATGATTGGCATCACTGGTGCATTTTATTCCTGCAGAGCTTGTTCAACAAGTCGGTGCAAGGCCCCTAGCTACATTCTCTTTCTGGTACTACATGGATTATATCCCTCGGCTCTGGGGACTGCCGTGGTCCTCATCTTGCAAATACCTTATGCATATGCATAGCTGGTCTTAATCAATACTAAGCATTAATTTGCTGTAGGAAAGCTCTGTGTGGATATGATTCTTGAAGGATCTGGGCTCAGACGAAAGGATGAAGGTGTTTAGTATCTCTCGCTTGCAGACTGCAGAGCCAGCCGTGTTGGGGTGGGTGCATTGCTTTCCTTGTGGCTTTTTTTTTTTTTTTTTTTTTTTTTCCTCCTCTTGGGATCTGTTCTCTTTGGACTCCATCAGCCCCAAAAGAAAACATACCAGTGAGTGAACTCGAGTTTTGTGCCTGTTCATGTTCAGCTGCACTGGATCTCTTCCCCTTTGGGTTACCACATTGGGAGATGCTTAAATATTCCTCTCCTTTTCAGTAACTTTGGTTACCAGTGCCAGGCAGGCGGCAGTGCTGCAGGAGCTCCTTACGAAGCTCGAATGATGCATTTCAAGCTACTTTTTTATTATTTCCCCCCACACACACACACCGCCCTGCACTATACCAACCTTTGGAGCTGTTACCACTGGCCAGCTGAGTTTGGATAGTATGAGGGCAAGTTGGAGCAGCAAGAGTATTAACCAGGCATCCCTCATTAACAGCTGTGCAGAGTACCTGGTCTCAGGGTTGCTGAGATGTGCGCAGCAGCAGCACCCGCCAGTGACCAGTGAAAATATTGTCTTCAAAATTCAACTTAAAGAATGAAGATTTTAGTTTTAAAACATACCTTTTTAAAACTAGAAGTCATGGTTTGGGTTTTAATTAATGATCTAGACAAGTGTCCTGGTTTCAGCTGGGAAAGAGTTAATTTTCTTTTTAGTGATTGCTGTGAAAGGAATGTCAATAATACCGATTGTTTTTAGTTGTTGCTAAGTGATGTTTACAATATTCAAGGACTTCTTTCAGCTTCCCATAGAAGCATAGACAGAATGATGGAATGGCCAATGGAATATTCCATGCCATAGATGTCATGTTCAGTATATAAATGGGGGTTGGCCGGGGGGTGGGAATCTGCAATCACTGCTCCGGACAGTGCCAATTCACCAGGCGGTGAGAGTGACCCGTGTTGTTGTTACCGTTATTTTTCCTTTTCTGTTATTGTTTCTATTAAACTGTCTTCATCTCAACCCATGA
>VUYV01000511.1:102360-161895 GCA_008711295.1 Anarhynchus alexandrinus
GGGGGGGATTTGTGGCTGTGCCTTAGTTTGGAAATTAGAGCTGCCTAAATATGATAAATATAAAAGGTAAACACACCTTAATGATAGAAATCACCCCATTAATCCTGTGAGGTTGTTGTTACAGGCTGGGCCTGAAAATTCTGCTTATCACCCTTTGAATTCTTCTAGTGGTACTATAAAACATGCATATTGCTATGTTTCATGCAATTTGAATAGTTGTGTACTATTTCTGTTGTATTCTAAATGTTTGCTAGTACCTTTACAATGCAGTTTTAATAGTTGTGTACTATTTCTGTTCTGTTGTGTTTATTTCTAAGTGTTTGCTAGTAGCTTTATAATGAAGTCATTAATTAGGGCTGGGTGTCTAGCAGAAAACCATGTGAAAGGTTTAACTTGCCCTGTATTCTGTAGGGCATTAAATGGTACTTTGCCAGGTGCAAAGCTGGTCTGGTACCACAAAAAAAGCAGACAGCATCACCAAAACAGCCCAGCTGCAGATAACCTCAAAATCAGCGGATATCTTGGTTTGGGGTTTTTGTTGTTGTTCTTCTTCCCTGGCTTTTTGCACAACACTACTTTTTGTTTTTATTAATCTCCCACCACCATTCTGAAGAGCAGATGGACACAGCTGGTCCTTACCTATTCTGTTGCTCCTTGTTAAAGGAGAAGAATATCCCTCAACACTCCTCGACTCTAAGCATCCCTATATAAGTTAATGTTTTGTTCATACGTAGGTTTTACTTGCTAAAAAATACATATCTTTATTTAAAATCCAGCCTTTAGGCAAGGTACATAAAATCTGTAGAAGTTAGTTAGTATCTCTTGCCGAGAAGACTTCTGCTTAGAGTGTTTTGAGGTGTTCTCCAAATGCTGATGATGGCTTATAGTACTACATAAACCATCAGCCAGTGTGTCAAGCCATCTACTGAGGGCAATAGCAATTGCTTGTCCGCCAAACTGTGGTGTTTGGGTTGGGTTTGTTTTTACCTTTCTATCATCATAGTATACTTTGTGCAAATCATTTGGCTAATTACTGCTTGGCTTTGACCTGTTGAATTTCTTTTCAGTAGGTCAGCGTCCCCTCACTACCTAACTTCAGTCCTTCAGCAGAACCACGGCCGATCTCTCAAAGGTAAACATTTCATTTTCCTTTGTTCTGCTCCCCTGGCTTTAGTTGCAAGCATGTGCTGAAGCCCAGCTGATGTTGTGTATGGACCTGCTCTGAAGGGCCTGCTAGATTATGGAAAACCTGATGTAGTAGAACCCATGCTCGTTATATTAGCCACTTATGTATTAAGTATAAGTCCATAAGATGAATTTCAAGATGTAATAGGGGCCATCTTGTTCCACCAACAAGTTATATGGACTACGAATACAGGTATTGATATCATAGGCTGCAATGCTGCTCCTCAACCAAGTTTATATCCCTCTGTGTTTCCTGCAGCAGTAGTGGAGCAGGTGCAGGGCAAAACAAGTCATGTCCACAACCAAAAGCTTTTATGTTGTATAAATGTCATTTTAACCGTAGTCACCAAAACTTGGTGGAGGAAGGTTGGATTGGACCAAGTCATGCTCAGGATACTACTGTGGATGAGTGATCTCTTCTCACCACGGCAGGAACTCAGTAGCACAACACACTTCCCCATCTAGCAAGTTAAACGTAGGTGTCTGTAGATGATGTTTCAGAAGGTGGCCATCCCTCCTGGTTGTCCCTGCAGTAGCTGGCACTGACGTTAGGGCAGTTGTTCGGCACTTCCAGACCTGCCCGAGGGGTGGGCTTGGCACCGGCAGCAGCATGCGACCTGAGCAGGGGAGGCTGATGTAGCTACGCTTGTGCTTTGGTAGCACAGACGAACCCAAAGTGGTATTGCTGCTGAGAAAGAACACAGAGTTTGGGCTGGTTTTTGCTGTTTATTTTCAGAGAATCCCTGCTGAAGTGCAGCATTGCTGTCTTTCTGGTGTCCCCTTCCTCAGCCCACTGGGGTATACCTATTCTTACAGTAACTCTTTATGCGTTTTTTAGTTTGTTTTTGTCAGTTGGATATGTGACTTGTAAATTCAGGGGCTCTGTGGCTGCCAAGAAAGACAAAACTATTGAAAAAAAAAAAAAAACTCCTGAGTGCAATGGGATAGATGTTAAAGTATGCTGGTTTTAAAATGATAGACAGTGAAGACAAGGGGGAATGTGTACATTTTATAACCTGTGTTGGAAACAGCAGCTCAGTCCCCTTCTGATGTTGGTACAACATTCCCAAGGTGACATCTTCTTCAAATTTCTCCTTGTCCAGGGATGATGTTGGGAACCACCTTATTGGATAAGGAAGCCAAACCGACAATTCTGCAGTCCCCCTCCCAATACTAACCCTCCCCTCAAATCCAGTACCATAGTTAATGCATATGATGGGTGGGTGGGGGAAGAAATGCCATCAAAGATGACATTGCTGATGTTTCACTTCAGCAATTCCCACCCCAGTTCCAGTTCAGCAGGACCGAGAGCCCGTTCTGCTCACTGCCGGCACCTTCCATGCATGTGTTGTCCTCCAGCCTCGCGTCTCCACTCACCATTCACACGTACATACATATGTACACCTCAGATGTGGTCTTTGGCTCTTGTGAGCACTCACTGTCTCTTTGCTCCTCTTTTACCTGTTTAGTCCACCATATAGATATAGTCTTACATATTTTTCTCCTGTATAAGGAGAGGAATATATAGCCTCTCTCTCCATCATTCATAGCCGAAGTGAGCACAGCAAGACCTTGCATTTCCTTTTTTTTGTTTTTTTTTTTCTTTTTTTAAAGTGCAGGAGCGTGTCCTGAAATGAGTGGGAAATGTGTGCTTGTTTCTTTTCCTTTTCATCTGTTTCTGGTTAGAAATGTCACTCTGCCATAATATCCTCAAGGTGCCCTTTTTGAGATGTAAGCAATCCACTCTGGGCGGCAAAGGATGGAGCTTTACAGCAGCGCTTGTCACCTTCGCTAAAAGCGCCGCAGTTCGCCTAAACCTTTTAAAGTGCCTATTTATTATTTAGATCCTCATGCTTTCAGTTCAGTGCCCTTTCTCCCCTCGTCTTCTCAATTTCTCCTGTTTGACTTGTTGTTAGTGTGAAAACTACTGCTGGAGGAGAGAGGTGTGCTGAATTAGTGCTGCGTTTCACGGGCGCGTTCGGTCCTCAGCCTTGCATATTCACGTGACCAGGGGATGAAGCTGCTGAGATGCTTTGCTGTGCCATACGCGTAATCTTTCTCTCTCAACCGGTACAAACAAAAGCCACTTGTTGATAAGTACAGCAACAGCATTGTCGTATGAATGTCTTAATTAATGTCGCTGATTCTTGGTTTCAGCTTTGGTAAGTGCAATGTGAGAATTCGGCTTTTGAATATCATAGTTAAGATATGAGACTGTTCTGTAACTGGGTTGCACTGAGAGTCACGCTTTGTCTAAATTTGTACGTTTTCCTCCCCACACCCCCCCCAGCTCTTTATTGTAGGCCAGTATATGCAGATATATGTTCGAGGGACCTCATTTTGTCAGGCTTCCCTGTGATCTAACGTTTTGCTGCTTCTCCTTCACAGAATCCGATATTGATGCTGCTACTGCAATGATGCTGTTAAATACTTCCATTCAACAAGGGATGTTGGACTGTAAGCATAAGCCATTTTACTCTGTTTTCTTCTCTACCCAGTAGCTAAATAACGTTTCAGGAAACGAGTATGGTCTAGTTTCCAAATAGAGCAGTAAAGAAGCGATTCTGGTTTGAGTGTTCCTTCTGCTGGCATTACAGAGTTTTAGAAAAGACACCTTTTTTTTTTTTCCAGTTAATTTTGGTTTTCCTGCAGAGTCCTTCCCCTGCCCTCTTTGTGCTAAATGGTGGAAGAGTTTATGAGCTGCTTCCCTGTTTTTCCAGCTCCTAGTTGTGATTAGCTGAAAACCCTTGTCCTCTGTGGATGACAGTAAATGTGCACAAGATATTATGACTCTTAAATGCTCACATTCACCTTACTTTGCTGTCAGCCACCGTAGTGTGCTTATTTTGCAGGTGACCTCATTGGAGTTTTTGCTTACTGGACATCTTTTTTTCAATAGGTGAGAAACCTCAGCCTCTGAAGACACCTAAGAAGAGGAGTTACGGCAGTGCATTCAATCCTCCCAGTTCCATAAATATGCAGGAAAATGATTCTGCAGCCACCAATATCGATCCGAAGGAGGATCACAACTACAGTGCCAGCAGCATGGGTTCCCAGCGCTGTGCATCTAGGTCCAGCGTGTCTTCCTTGTCCTCCCTCGACGAGGTGTACGAATTTATCTCCAAGACCAGCCACGACGGAAGCGACGGCAGCGAAGGATTTCACAGCGAAGTGGATACAGACGTTGACTCTGAAGATGACCCTCTTGGAGACAGTGGCTATGCATCACAACCTTGTGTAGATACCTCTGAGGAAAGTCAGCCTAGCAACAAAGCACTCAAGGAGTTATGTCAAGAAATCGATGAGGAGTTGAAAGAAGCAGCGGGGTCTCTGCTGCACCTTGCTGGCATCCAAACGTGCTTGAGTTCCCTAATAAGTACTGCAAAGACCCACTGTCACAAGCAAAGGAAAAAATAGTATGTTTGTCAGTGTTGAATATATACATATATTTTTTTTAATTGTGGCAATACTCTTCTACTTTTACCCTTCACAAGGGAGATCAAAGCCATAAGAGGACTCATTTCTTTTTTATTTTTGGCGCTAACTATAATTTAGCCATTTATTTTTAAATCACTGCCTAAAAAGAAAAAAATTATTTAATCTTCTCAAATTAGAAGAGATGCATGACTTGTGAAAGCCTGAAAGCATACTTCTTAATGATCACTTTTTAATTTTATTTTTTTTTCTTTTTAATAGTTGATTTTTATTTTTCTTTTCCCCAGAGATATGTTTGTTCAGATGCACGTTGTGGATCATACTTACATCCCTGCTGTCCCCATCTGCAGAGGTGAATTTTGCTCTGTCTAAGGGCTCTGACTTCCATGTAAAGGATTAAAAAGGAGGAGAAAAAAGAAAGAACGGGCGGAATAAAAGGGTCCTGGCCTTGGTTGCCTCCTCCCACCTGTCCTCTCTTCACTCTTCTGAGACAGGTCCCGGTGGAAATGCTGGTGAAGCAGCTCCGAGTGGCTGCAGTTTTCAGCCCATCTGACACAGCGGCTGAAAACCTGCGGCACTCCGGGAGCTGCTTTCAGCAAGATGTGAAGTACCCCCTGGAAGAGGGGGGATAAGGGGTAGCTGAGGTGGGTACCACCGGCAGTTTTCTTTCTTTTTTCCCTCCTTCCCCCAAATCTGCCGTGTGCAGGTCAGATTCCTGAAGGAAAACAGGGTTGGTTGGTTTTGCTTTTTTTTCATCTTAAGACAAATTGTCTTTTTTGGGGCGCGTTCTGTGTGTCCTTTTCACGCAGATGCATGCGTGCATATACGCACCTTGGATGTAGCCAACAGTGAAAGCTGCCACATGCCAAGTTTGATGTTGTCCTCGTGTTTCCACCGCTGTTGAATACGTAGTAGCTGCATAGTCCCACACCGTCTACCCTTCTGCTCCCCTGTGACGATTTAGGGGGAAAAAAGAACGCAGCAGTTGATGGTGGTGACAGCATGGATGAGGTGGAGGCTTTAGATGAGGTGGAGGCTTTAGGTCATGAACGGCTGCTGGAAAGGGAATGCCTTACGCCCCTGATCTGAGACAAAATAGAATAGCTTCCTTTTGGATCAGCAAACCCTGAATTGCTTTGGGGGTTTTTGCCCCTTCCCCCCCCGAAACACGTGTTGTTTTTTGTCCCCTGGGCTGTCTGTACCTTTTGTGTCCCAGATCACTGTGCCTTGTGCTGTGTGAGTCCTATCAGCCTCCCGCTGCATACGGGGCGTCTAATGGGCAAGGCTAGGCTTCAGCCCTTTTGATGTACACCGTAGCTCCGGAGGACCTCTCTGTTTAGGGAAGAAAATCCTTCATAACTCATTTTTGCAATAAAAGAATCCCTTTATAGTTCCCAGACATCCTTTGGCCAAAAATGTTTTAGTGGTGTGGTGAACTTTTTTCCTCTTTTTTTTTTTTTTTTTTTATTTAGTGTTTTTTTTTTTCTTTTTTTTGTTGGTGATGGTTGGGTTTTGTTTTTTTTTTTTAAGTTTTCTGTTCAAAAATGGGTAAGCAGTTCTGTTGGAGTGGGTTTTAACAGTACTGTAAGTATAAGGATGCCTTAAGTATGTTGCAGAATCGTATACAACTATCAAAGGTCATCTTTCCTGTTTTAGAAAGGTAGCATGATGTGCCATAAATGTTCTTGCTAACGTGTTAAGCTATTGCTTCCAGCAGGTGTTGGGCAAGCTGGTTGAAAATTAGGAGCAGAGCCACCTAGGAAACCAATGTCCACTGTTTTGGTTGTTGAAAACAGTGCTGGATTGAGCCAAACTTTAACCTTTCCCTAACAGGGTATTTTTCTGGCTGCCTGGAGGCCTTTCTTCGATCAGTGTGGGGGTTTTGTTTCTTTGGGTTTTTTTCTTATTTGTTAGTCTCTCAATGAATACTGCCATAAACTGTTCTACTTTAAATATGAACACAGCCATGCTGCTGAAGGTCTGTTGCTCTGAGGGCCCGTTCCAGTGCCTCTTGAAGACAACGGTGGTGCTCCCGCTGACTCAATGGCTGTTGGATCAAGCCTGAAATATTTGAGGTTCTTTGTCTTTTGGAATCTAAAGCCAACGTTATTTTTTGTTTTAAAGCACAAACACTAGGAAAAAAAAAAAGTGTGGTTTTTTTTTTTTTTTCCTTTTTCCAATTATTTCACTTTTAAGTATGATTTGTTTAATTTCTTGAAAGGGAAGAAAAATACTCTGCTGCATTTCTGCTTTGTGTGAACCCGTTAGCCCACACCCGTAACAGGGCAACATGTGTGCAGGCGTGTATGTCTTCTGGATATCACAAGTGGTGCATTAGCCAATTAGATCTGATACCGGATGTGTTACTGATGGATAGTAGGGGTAAAACTCGCCATTTAAAGGAAAAAATAAGTACCAACGCAGTGGTTCTTAGGATTTTGGGATGTGGACTTGTGAATGCTTGGTGGAACTGGTTTTTGCTCATGGGTTGCTTTTGTACCTCGATGGGAAACTGCAAAGGGCAGAGTTTGTGTCAATGCTAAAACGAGGATTGGGCTGCACGGAAATAGCGTTAGCAGCCTGGGATTTTGCGGGGTGCCATGATTTCAGTTGCACGCTGTGGAAGAGGGGCGCTGCCTGGCTCCCACTGAAGGTGGTTGCAGCTTCTCTGTAGCTTCCAGTGAAAACTGGATTCAGGTCCCAGTATTCTGGAAACTGCGGTCATAGTCGGCTCCGTGGTTTGGATTGGTTCTGAATTATTTTTTTGCCTTGGATACAATTTGAGAAGGTTAATACTTAGTAGGAGTGTGGCTGTGCCGCTGTTAACCCTAAAGTTGGTGATAATGACTTCAGCGTTTCTGAAGGGATGGGGTTGGGATGCTAACAATGCATTTAATTACCATATGCAACGAGCAATAAAACCATACTAATTAGAAGTTAACGGTGAAAGCTGCATCCATCCTCACAGCTTTCAGCCTGGGAGGACTGGAATTGTGGAAGGGGGGAAGCGGGGCCACACTCTCCACGCTTTGCCCTCTTCCCTCTCCCCTTCGCAAAGGAGAAGGCGGCCGATCTGTGCCCCTGCCCTATTCCACCGCGTTGTCCCCACGCCTCTGCCTGCACATTTTGGCAGGCAAAGGCTGCCAGCTCAGATGCGGAGCACCCCTCTTGGTAGTGGGAGAAGAGCTGCCCTCCTTTCGCTCACGTACCTAGCATTGGGTTTGGGTTTGTTTGCCACCTCAGTTAGAGACCCTGGTGTATATAGTATAAATGGAGTATAATTAAAAGTTATTTTGATCGTTGGGTTTTGGGGTTTGGGTTTTTTTTTCAGTGACGTATGTAAAATGTTCATGCCAATGGTTGACTCGGATATATTTTGGCAAGAAAAGTATTAAGGAGCCACATTCAATTCTTTAAATACAGTGAAGAAGTGTATGAGACTCATGTACAAGGGAGAGGCTGCTCTGTTCAGGATAAATCTGGTGTAAATACTGTATGGACCTGTCGGATTCCAATACTAAATTACTGCTTTTGCAAAAGTCACATCAAATGTTTTAAAATCCAACTGTAAAATGGAAGTTGTATGGTTCGCAACTTTTCATCAGCCTGAAAAGTAAGTACAAGCTTTGGTTAAAGCAAAGTACACTCATACACGTTAATAATGGTGTAGTCAAAATATTTATTGAAAAGAAAAGGTAGAATATTTTAAATGTTGCACCTGCCATTATATCTTAAAGCACATTCTTCACACCTAACTGCCAGTGCCATTATCAAGTCTGTTTTATAAATGTACATTTCCTCAAACTAAAAAGTGCATAATTAAAAGTATTATGTTACTGCCATATAGTGATATAAAACATTTTATAATTGCCAATTCATTGTAACTATTATTTATTTAAAAGTGAATTGTAAGAATGCTTTCTGATCAAATGAACCAGAGTTGTTTTTAAACCGTTCCCGTTAGCTTGTTTCTAATGTAGCATAAGCAATGTCCTTGGGTTTGTTTAGAATAACTTTGCCAGTAGGTGACCAATTCTAACCCTTATTCCTCCAGTTTAGTCCTTTATGCGTTTTAAAGACGATTTACAGAAGTTTAGTTTTTTGTATGCTAATCTCTGTTAATTAAAATGTTTATAAAGTTTATTTTTACCAAAGAGATGCAATTCATTATGACAAAATATTGCAGAATAAACTTTGTTTTATAACATTTGTGACTTTTCTGCCCACATTTTTCATTCAGATGATCAAAGGGGCTTTTCTAAAATAAACAGCATTGCAAACAAGAAAGCGCTGTGTTCTCTCTTTATCTACAGACCCTGGTCTCAGATGGTGCTCCAAGTCCCCTGCCTTGCCATTTAAATCTCTTCCGCAAGACTGAGCTGGTGTAAAAAGCTAAACGTGTAATACACTGTACGTCTCGGCTTGGTTAAGGCTCTTGCATGCACGTGGGAGTCATCTGTACAATAACAGAACCCTATCAATCCACAGCAGGATTTGCTCACGGTCACGTTCATCCGTAGCTGGCCCGTAATATTTGAAAAGCATCTTTTTTAAGGCCAAGATTGCACCCTGTAACCTGGACCTCCAGGAGTATTTTGACATCTTGGAAATTGCTGAAATACTGCTGCGTACCTTCTGCCCTCCTGCGCAAAGCATTTGTTCAAACAGAAATAACTTGACTGTTTTTCTGATGAAAAATCTGTGATTATTTACAGTTCTGTGTCCATATCGCTGTGGCCAGGTTGCTTGTGTGATACTCAAAGATCAACAGTGTAATACAGGACAGGTAATTTAAAAAAAATGCGTCCCTGGATATAGCTGCGTAGATTTTTGTTTGGTGTTTTTTGCACCTGAGAGGCACAAGTACCAGCAGAGGGAAACAAGATGCGACGTGACACTTATCTCTCTTAAAAGCAGACATTGGTCTATCTTTTCTAGTTTTATTTTTTTAACCTACTGGTATCCCTGAGTTAAGTTTCCTCTGTAGGATCTGATGGAAACGCAACAGTTTCTTTTGCAATACTTGAAGTGATAAGGTAGATATTTTTAACAAAGACATGTCTTCATCACTGTATCAAATAATATTTAAATAGCAACTTACAGAATATATATGTGCTATTAATATCTTTGATTTAGTGTTCATCTTAATATACTGATAAAAGAACAACTGCTCTAATTAGTTTGGACAAAGTCACAGCTATGTATCACATGTTAATGATATCTTTCTAATTGTTATTCACTATATTGTGCGAAGAGACCCTTAAGTTCGTTGTTAAATTTCCCAAGAGCGTTTTCCTCTGGTACGACTTTGCTGGAAATTACCTTCTGTATGGAGGCACAACTCTGGAAATAAAGCATTAAATGAAGCAATTATCCACTTACACAAGCAGTATTTTAAGGACATTTGTTGAGGAAATACTGAATAGATTAGATTTCTTTTGGGAAAAAAAAAAAAAAAAAAAGAGGCTGTCTAAATTTGACACAGAATATGGTTATACTTTCCCAGAACTTGAGCTTTCAGATACCTGTAAGTGTTCTTAGTTTGCACAGTCAGAGTAAATACACGATCTGTCGTGCTTCAGGGTAATCACATATGAGTGTTAGTCCAGCAGTGTTCCTGGGAACTTTCCCAGCATCTTTGATGCTTAGAAACTCTCTTCCCTCTTTTTAACTGCAAGAGTCGTTCTTGCACCTGAGACAGCAAAGCTGACACCTTTGCTCGAATTTTGAGTCTTCTCATCAGCTGGGTTTCTTGTTCTCCCTTTTCTTCCAGAAGGCTCTCCTGAAAGCTACCTGTTCTTACAGTTATAACCTACTTACAGCTAACATAAGATTATTAACTACCCTCTGCCAGTGTTAGTTTAAACAGCTCTTCGTTAAACATCAGAGTGTTTGTTTTCCTATTGCATCAGTACAAAAGTAATCATCTCCCTCCTTAGGCTCTTGACTTATTAAACAAACCACGATTATTTGGTTTCCGTTTGGAAGACATAATCTTCACTCCTCTTAACCACTCTTCTGTACATCAATTGCAGTTTGAATTCAGCCTGCTGGCACGTGCATGAGAAGAGCTACAGATGCTCTTGTAGAGCGCTGGTGCTTTTTGTAACCTGGCCTTAATACCTTCCTTGACTTTGCAGCACCACTCATGCGTGGCATGTCCTGGGCTTGTCACGGCCTCTACCACGGTCGCATACAGTTGGCTGATCCTGTTGTCAACTAGTATGTCCACGTCTTTGTTCTCTTCCCATCACTGCTAAACGGTAAAGCCCCTTTTGACAGAAAAAGTTGATAATTTGTAGCCTGGAACTTGATTTAACAAGATCTGTCCTGATCCTGACTCTTCATGATCTCTCCTGGTAACCTTCCTGCTCACCAGGAACTCCTTTCTGGTGCAGCCTGTCCAAATAGAGGAAGAAGGACAAGATTTGTCAGCCATGATCTGTATTTCATCACTGCATGTTGCCGTTCAGCTCATTTTGCAGTTATCTACAGGGTTCAGTGTTTTCATTTAAAACAGTGGGGACAGATCAAAGGTGTCTTTGCCTCATGTCTGAATAGGAGATGCTACATTTGCCGTTGTCACACTTCATCTGAGTCATCGGAATGACTACCCTCAACCAAGTACTTGCCTGTGCTCTTTCAACGTTTAGTGAAGGGCATCCAGTTTCCTAAAACTAAGTGTGTCTACTTGACTGCTGCTTTTAGGCTGGTTGCCATAATCTCCGTTTCCATAGTATCTTGACTTTCCGAGCCCTAATGGGCAGCCCACTAGATTAGACTGAATACCTAATTTCTGTACCCATTCCAAAGATGCTGGGTTAAGCACTTGGGTATTTTCATGCCTGGAGGTGCAGGTCGGTCCCTAACAGACCAACCTCAGCAGCACCGGTGTGCTTATGTGCTTTGTAGCTGGTAGGCATGTGTTTGGAAAAATCTCTGTAGGTGCCTATATCAACCTTTACACAGCATCGCTTTTAAAAATAGATTTTGTGCCTCAAAGGCTTTTTTTGATTTCATTAACTTGGTATCTTGGTTTCTTGCTGAGAGCCAGTAGGTTCCCAGTTGTTTTAAATGCTAAAATTAGCTTAGCAAACTAAATTTTCAGTTATTTTCAGTAAGGGTGTATTTTATTCTCTCTCGTAAGCTTTGTGCATGTTTTCTGAACTGCTGTTGGAGGTTTCTGAATACACAGTCAGACCTCCACGAATTACAGGCATTTGGCTTTTATTTTGGCTCTGAGTAATTTGAAAAGATTAAAAGTCCACCTGTTGAGTTTGACTACGGTGTGCTGGCTGAAATGACCCACTGTTTCGCTCCGACTCTGCGAGCCCTTCCGCGGGGCAGGTAAGGTGTAGGCAGAGCTGAGCCATTTCAAAAGAAAAGATGTTTCCTTAAAATCTCTGAGTGGCTACGCAATTCTGGGTATTAACTCGAGTGTGATCGTGTTGTACGCTACCTTAAAAAAATGATGCCGCCGTGCTGCATGATGTCACCTTGACCCAATCATAACCCATTTTCTGTGAGCATAATGTTAACTCCCTAGAGAAGCATCGGCTGAGTGACAGCAGCATCCCATGCAGCCGTTGCTAAGCGACAAGATTCGGCTTTCAGCAGGATCTAATTTTAAAGTATTTAACCCTAGATCTGTCAAGGCTCATTATTTCCGATGTGGTTGTTAATCCCTACTTGTTGGTGTCCAACTTCGCAAATACCCTGGTTCTGGTAGCATTGCTGGTTTATTTATCATATATAGTGGCTCGTAACGAGGAGAAGCATAAGCAGCCCCGGGGTAGATCTTGATACCAAATTTCATTTTAGCGCTGATCTATACACAGAAATACAGGATGCAATTAGGGGTGGAAAATAGTGCATTGTCATTCTGTGAATCTTCCTTTCTTTGCTGGCTCGCGCAAGTGGCTCTCACCTACTTTCTCTCTAAGGGATGCTGGTTTTCAAATGAATGAGTGCTTATGGGTGGGTAGCTGGCAATAACCATCAAGTTTCATTTTTTAGTAATATTATGCGTCCTCTTACTTCTCGCTGAATTTTATCTAGATTAAGAAGCTTGTCTTCTTACCTAAAACCATTCCAATAAACTACTGCCATTCTGAAATTCAGGGTTTTTTTAATACTGGAAAACTTTACTTCTTTTAAATCATTACATAGAATATTTACAGATCATGATGAAGTTCTACAGAGTTTGGGGGGTTTTTTGTAAGTAGTTTTCTACGTTTTATTTCTTTCTAATATGTAGAGGCCTGAAAGCCTATTCACATATTCTACAAAATAAGAAAGAAAATATTTCTGACCAGCTGTGTCATTCCTTGATTAATTACTACACGTGTCCCTGTAAGTGCGCTCAAGTTCACTGCTAGCTTCTTAAAGGTATGTGATATTTCACTCAGCTGAAATAATGCTGCTTTCACTGGTCAGTATCATAACCACACACACAAAAAATAAATGCTGGAACCACACCAAAAAAACCAACCATAAAATGTAATAAAATGGGGGGGGAAGATCAGACCATTCATATTTTTAAAAATGCTAATATAGTCTGTATCAGCCTCATAATCCTTCCTAAGATTCTTTCTCCTCCCATTGTTAGGATTCAAAACTGACACTGCTTTGCTCCTCATGCTGTTTCTCCCTCCCAGTTCATACTAATCCGCAAAGACAAACCTGTCTCTGCCAAAGCACTTTTTCCAGCAGTCAATTTGATCATAATGCTCCCCTGCTGTTTTTCGATCCTCCCAGGGCGTCCCCCCTTCCACTGCTTCAAGTTCACGTTTCCCATTGCCGCCTTGCGATGTACAAATAACTGTTTTATCGCCTTCTCCTTCTGCATGGCGTGTTGTGCCTTCTCCCCACGCTCTGTCGGTGAGGAACCCTGCCCCATGTCTCCTCCATCCCTTGTCTTTTTCCACGACAGTCTTTACACACCAAAGACCTAGCCCTAACTCGTTCCAAAAGTCCAAATTATCTCTGGAGGTGCCACAATCTTTTTAAAAATAAAAAATAAAAATGCTCACAAACAGGAATGGTTCTGATTAAAATGTTTCCTAAAGTAGTGGTAAATCTGCCAGATGTCTCTCCTTTCTCTGCTCGTGTGTTTGTCTCTGGAGATTTGAGAAAATAAAGATAAATCTATGCCATCTTTGCTGCAGGTAACAGCTCCTGGTTTGTTGATATTACTCGCATGGGTGAGTCAGGACTTCTTTTAAAGGTGTCCACAAGTGGTGTACATGAAAGAGCATCCACTTCCGACTGCACAATCTTCATAATGCTCCTTCTCAATCTGGTCTTTTATCTTTCTCTATGAAATCTGGCAATTTCCCTCTCAGGATTTAATGTACATTGCATAATGTATATTATTCTTCCTTCTCCAGCACACATGCAAGACTGTAGAATGTGAGTGCAGGCAGTCCTAGCTGTGCCAATGTTTCTCAGCTATGGCCCCTGCAAGTGCAGAAGGGAAGAAAAGCAGGAAACGAGGCTGTAGAAGACGTGTAGACCTTCAACAAAAGATGGCAGAGCGAGGGAAGAGGTTTCCTTTTCCTGGAAGAGGGGGAATTCCGCATTCAAAAAAAAAAAAAAAAAAAGGAAGAAACATGAACTTTTTCAGCTGCTACTAAGTTCTGCTGTTTTATGGAGCGAGTAGCGGTAAGGATTTGCTGTGAAGATGCAGAAGTTGCTGCTCTTGCACCAAGGGCTGGTATGTGTTCTACCTGAGTGGAACGTGAGCTGCAAAGTCAACTCTGAGTTATCACAGGCAGCCGCCTGCTCAGTTTTTCCACCTTCTCCTTCTCAGCAATTTCTTTTTATACAAAGGCACCACTCCCTCGGCCGCGCACACACCCTATAGATGACTCAAGCTATTTATCCTATGGGCTGGGAAGGAACACAAGAGACAGAGAGACTTGTTTTCATCTCTGTTTTTAAATGCTATAGAAACACTGAAATTATGATAATGAAGACTACAAATAATTAAAAGAAACTGTTCTGTGACGTGCATATCTGTACATGCATATACTTTTTGGGGTGGCTACTTGGCTTTTTTTTTATTTTATCAGAACAATCAGATTTTGAAAGAGGTTAAAGGTTATATATAACAAATGGTTTGTTACAGAGTCACCATGAGAAATAACGAGCGCATATCGTGAGCACATATCCTGCTGTTCATACTTGCCGTTGCTAAGATAACAGAAACAAAACACCAGTTTAGGGTGTTTGCAGCTCCCGAGGATGTGGTTTGTGCATTGCTTGTGATAGTCTGATGACTGAAGATGGCTCCCTTCCAATAATTTTCAAATTTTTTCCGGATCTTAGAAACCCTTTTGTTGTGAATACTTGTAAGCACGTAAGTGATGACAATGAAGTTTATTTTCCCAAAGCACAGAAAACATCCTGGATGATTCAAAATATATTCTTTGTTTATTTCTCTACCTGCACCTATTCACAGGGTATGCGAGTACAAGTTCTGACTAATTAGACAGAGGGAAAGGCACTGTTTGAGCAGGGAAGGGAGGATAAATGACCTTGAAAATAGAACATATCAAAACAATCACTGTAATTCTTAAATAAATTATTTGTCTCAAGACAGCATCTAAAATTCAACACCCGTTATACTAGCTGCTGAGCACAGACATCAGAAAAGGGCAGCCTCTGTTCCACTGTCTATCCTTTGCTGTCCGTTCTTCCCCATGAAAGCCAACAAGACAAGCAAAAATTCTATGACCCTTGTAAGGGATTTCTTTGCTCAGCACAGCATGTTTTAGCTTGCATTAAGTTCTGCTGCTGTAATGTGTACTTATATTCACATGGGTGGATTTGCAGAAGGTAGTATTTGGGGGGTCCTGTAGCAACCACCCCACACTGCTTGGCATTTCACTCACTTGACCTCTCTCGCTCTGAACTTCTGATGACAGGATCAGTCCGTTGCAATTATATACTGAGTCACTGACAAGGAAGAATTACGACACCATGCTGCAGCAACACGCATCGTGCGCCTCTCCGGTGCAGTGGCTGAACAACCTTGCTCTCTAGGGAGAGATGAATATTAAGAAAATGCTTGCGAGGAAACGGCACAATAAAGACATTTTTTCACAGCTGAAAGTAGGGGAAGTAGCACTGCAGCTGCAATGACAAATCAAAAGGATGAATCTGAGAATCTCCTATGAGACATTAACAAAAAAAACCAAAACAAAAACAAAAACCCAAACCAAAACCAAGCCACATAACTTTTGTTACCTGCATGTTTGGGGAACCTTGACTTAAGATGTTCACCAAGTACCATCATGGAATAGTGATAAATTACAACATTGTATGTTCCTAACATTATAGGGACTCCAGGATCCATGAGAAACTGTGTAAAAGACAGGACCACTTTAAAATACAAGAGGCTGGCTTGATGCTTAAAATACACTGAAGTAGAGCTGTTCTGATGAGCCTAAAAATCCTGCAGTCAGCTCTCAGCCTTACAGGCTTTAACCAGTAAAAGCACCCATCTTTTGATTCACTCTGTCTGCTTGTGTTTTAAGAAACTGGCATTACCTCCTATGATAAATGCCCTATATAATGTACATTTGGATCTTGCCATTCTGGATGGATGCAGGCAAATCAGTTCTGTGTTCCTCCACCCTGAATGCTAGCTGCCCAGTCAGAAACACTGTTGTTGTCAGTGGGAAAGCGCTTCATTCTGCTACAACTAGGCACTGTAATTCCCTCAGCTCCCTTTCCCAGCTTTCAGCTGTGAAACTTCTCTCCCAGCATTCACAGCACCAGATACAAGGAGCAAATTTTATCACAAAAGCATCTTTGAACACAGCACAAACCGGGAGTACTGTATTTTGCAAAGTATGTTCGAAGCATTTCAAGCTAAGATTTCATGAAAGACATACCCCAGAAAATGCAAACCTAAAAATACAGGCTTAGAATAAATTGTAATTTATTTTTAAGGTTTTTAGTAATTTTCCAGTATAAAATTTACTGCACTGACATGTGAGGACATATGCAAGGTATGTTGCTGTTAACCCTGGTGTGCTGAACAGCAATTGCAAACTCCATTTACTTTGTTAAGAACTTCTGCAGGGGATACAAAATGGAGTGGAATCTATCGTGGCTCTAATGTTAAAAGCTAGAGCTTCCCTTTTTCTTATTCCAGGATTGCTATTTAAGTTCTTTTGGTCACGCAGAACAGCATGAATTGAAGCAATTGCATGAATAGTGACAATATGTGTTTTGCTTTTTTCCCCTTTTAGACTTCCTAAAAATGTGCAGTCGCTGTTCTTGGCAATATGGATCAGCGACATGTCCTCCAACATTAAGACTTCCTGTGGAGATACAAACATACTTACTAATCTGGCCACCATATCATATTTAGTGCTTGCCAAGTCCACTACTGTGATAAGCAAAAGAATAGCACACACCATCAAAGCCTCAAGACTACGGAAAAAGATTAGCTTCCATTACAGGCACCTACTATCTACTCCTACTTAAGGGAAACAGAGAAAAGGAGGTAAGAAAATGATGATTTAGCATCTCTAGCACTACCCACCACTGAGGAAAGGCTATGAAGACACCATGCTGAAATCAAGCGGAAAAAAAATGATACCATGGAAACTGAACAAAAATAATAATTTGCTGTTACATCTCTATCCTAGACCAGGAAGCCCTTAACCTGCAAATCACCAGATGCTCAGCATATACTGGTGAAGTATCATCACATTTTTGCCTTATTATTCTTTTCCTTACACATCTGTTTCCAGTCATTTTCAGAAACAAAATCCTGCATTAGCTGGATATCTGGCAGGACCAAATACACCTATTACGAGGTCTTCAGATTCTGCTTAAAGAGTACTGATGGTACATGCACATTTAAATGTTTGGCAAATCTGAGGATAAAGGAGAAGAAAATAGGAGATAATTAGCACAGCCTAAGCAATCTCTAGAGGAAGAAGGCTGAATCTGAAAGAAGGCTCTGAAACAAAGGGACCTACAAGCTGGAGGCAGCAGAGAAGCCCCCCCTCCCGGGAACTACAGGGTGCAGATACTCAAAATAACCCCCAAGACTGTGAAATTTGGGTTTCTGCAGTTTGAGAACAAACTGATGGCACTGCAGTAATACACGATTTACCCGTGTTCCCCTTCAGTTGGCTCTAATGGCACTGAAGACTGAATGTGGTAGGAAGAGCCGAACGCTGGCACCGACAAATCCCATCCCTGCCACTCACTTGTTGCCAGCCATGAGAAGTTAACTGCCTTTTGTTTCATTTCTTAACCTATGGATCTGCAAAAAATGCATTTGCCTCAGTTTCTGTGGGTATCACGTGTGTTACGTTAAGACACAGTGTGCTGTGACGGTGTAACGCACAAGGCTCTGTGCCGCAGGCTCGTTCCCCCGCAGGCAGGTAACAGGCCCCAGGCCTGACCCTCTCCCCCGGCAGCACATCCCCAGCCCAGGCTCCGCCGGAGGATCAGGCCCTCAACCAACCGCCCTCACACAGGGGCGGCGGGACCCGCCGGCCCTCTGCGGCCCGGCCCGACCAGCCGCCGCTCCGCGCCCCGCGCTGCCGCAGGCCCGGCCCCGGGGCTCCCCCTACCGGCAGCCCGGCCTCGGGCGGGGAGCCGCGGCACCGGCCCCGGCACTCTGCCCAGTCAGGGGGGCGGCGCCGGGGCATCCCCCCGCCGCTGACCCGAGTCGCGATACGCCGACATGACACACCACCTCCCCCCTCCCCCGGGCGGAGGCTGCTCCCGCGCGCAGCCGGTGCTTTTTGGGCGGGGTGGGGCCCCGTAGCCGCGAGGCCGCGCAGGGCCCGGCGGCTGTTACTATGGCAACAGGGGCGGCGGTGAGCGCCTCACTGGCGTCACGTGGCCCGGTCCGCCCGCCCCACCCCCCCTTGCGGCCCCGCCCTCCTCCGTGCCGCCATCTTGGAAGTTGCGTCAAGATGGTGGCGCCGGCGGCTTAAGCTCCGCCCTCCTTCCTTCCCCGCGGCGTGCGAGGCGGCGTGGTGAAGTCATCGCGCTCCCGCCGCCTGAACCCGGAAGTGCGTCTTCCCTTGGCGGGCGTGCGGGGCTAGTGGCTGCGTTAGCGCCCAGCCCAGCCGGGTCGGCGGGGAGATGGCGGCCGCCGCGGAGCTGCAGGGGAAGTACCAGAAGCTGGCTCAGGAGTACTCCAAGGTATCAGGCGCCAGAGCCCGTCCCCGATGCTCCGTGAGCGGCGGCCGCCGCCCCCTCCGCCGGCGCCGCTCCCTGCGCGCGGGCTGCCGGCCGTTCCGCCCCTAACGGCCGCCCCTCTCGGAGGGGAACGGGCCTTCCCCGCCCGGCCCGCGGGGCTGCCCTGCCCCGGTGCCGCCGTGGGGCGGCGGGCCCCTGAGCTCTCCCGGCCGGCTGCGCTCCAGCCGGAGCGGGGGGCTGGTCAGCACTGAACCGCTGTTTTTTGTGGCAGCGTGAAGTGTTTGGGGTCCAAAGGTTGCCTCTTCTTGAGGATGAGGTGAAGGCAAGCTTGGGCAGGCGGAGGAGGTGCGAGTTTGCAGGTGCCGGGGGAACACAGTATTGCCGAGTGCTGGCTGGGTAAGCTGGCGTGAGGAGCAAGGTGGCCTTGGATGCAAAGCATCCAGTAGGACAAATAATGGGTTCACCTACACCGGGGAAGCGAAGCTAGTAGTGCTTTCCCTTGCTTCTCCACTTCCCAGTCAGGCCTGAGGCTTAGTTATCTCTTTGGCTGTGAACATTTGTTGAGGTCCTGGTCTTACTGAGTTTTCTTTGGTGGATGTGGGAGGTTCAGTGGTGTTGCAGGGTCTTAGAAGTGAGGACACTTGATTCCACACTTGGCTCATGTCTGTTCCCATTCTCCTGCAGCTGCCCTAGGTGACTTTGCTTCCTGTTTCTGGTGCTGCTTAAGGGAGTATTTGCAAAGACTTCTGGCCCATAGTGGAGAATGCTTTTCCTTTCCAAGGTGCTCAAGATGATTCCTTAAATTGGGGAGCCTTGCTTAATACAGAACTCTTCATTCTTGTTTCTTCACTAAAAGGAAGAGGAGCCTGTCCATCTTGAATGGTATAGTTCTTCAACGGTCTTGAGAAAAAAAGCCAGCACTTTAGTTTTGTGTAGCCCAACATCAGAGTATTTGGCACAAGGCACTTGACTATATTTAACACCTTTCTTTAGATTACAGAATGATGTTTCTTTAAATACTATTCTTCTTGGAACTGCTAGTAAAAAAAAACCATACAGAATCTAAATTGTTCACATATACATACGCTTGTTTAATGCTTCCACAAGATCATTTAAAGAAAACTGTATTCACTTGGGGTTTTGTAGGTCACAGAGTTCATATTTCTTGTTGCTTTCTACAGTGGCTCTGCTGTACCTTGGAGATTAAAAATGTCTCAGGATAAGGTAATTGAAGGACTTTCCTGCTTGATTCCTGAACGAAACTTTGCAATGCAGATCTCTTGACTATAGCTTCTGAAAGTTCCAGCTGCTGGATCCTCTTCTAGTATCACGGTCTCCAAAAGCTTTCTTTGAACTTCATCTTGCAACTTTCAGCCTGTGATGTTTCATTGGTTCTTTGTGGAAACTATCTTTTGGTATTATCCCACTTCATGTGCAACAGCTCCAGGGCATTGTGAGATCACCTTTGTAGATAACTCTCCTCTTTGTGCAAATGATCAGTTGTTCAATTGGCTGTTTATTGTGTGCAGGTGGAACCAGAGAGTAGCCCTGGGAAGGTCTCTGTGTGTTCACTTAATTGCATTGTTGAAGCCAAGGACAGAGGTAGACAAGAGCTGGATAGACTCAAGGAGAGCCAAGGGAACTAAGTGCCAAAGGATCGCTTTCCCTCTCAGTTTATAGAGCAGTCCAGAAGAAGGATGTATCTTTTCAGAGTATCTTCTTCCCCTCAAGTTGCAGCTTCTGGCTTTCTCACACAACCCTGATGGAAGTAGTAGTCAAAAGGCTCTTACAACTTGTGACAGCCTTTGGTGGATCACACTGCAACTTGGGTATCTCAGTGCAGCACAACTGAGCTAGTTCATTCTGTGTTTCATCACTGCACCTGACATGTTCCTGCATTAGTAGCTGTGGCAGAAAAAAGGTGTAGAAAACTACCACACTGCTTTTTCTTACTAGGGAAACTCTGTGCTTGGAAGTCTTCCTGTGGTGCTCTTGCAAGTTTCTTCTCTTGCCTTTGTGGTGCCTGAGCAGCAGAGTGGGAATACTGCAGGGCAAAAGCCTGTGCTTAGCAATGTCAACTGACTTTTGACCTTTCAAATATATTCAGTCATCAGACTGAAAAGATTAGCCATTGCTGTTATACACTGGATCTTGTCTTTTATGCATCTGGCAGAGGTATTCCCAAACACTATACAGACGCTTTTAATTTATATCTGCAAAAGCTAGACTCAAACATGTCAAGTGAATACAAACTGCTGTTGAAGAAACCAGGATTCAAGGAATGGAAAGATGGAACTGTCAGTATCCTCATTGCTGCAGGGTAGAGGTACTCTATGAAGTGACTAGGAAATAGATTTCTTGAGTATCACTTTTCACCACAGTGATTTTAGCTCAGATTTGTGAACTATAGAAGTAAGTCTTAAAGGGCTTTTTCTTCTATGCTTTTTATGTGTTTCCCTGAAGTGTTTGTCAAGCTTTTCTCTCTGGATTATCTGCTGCTACCAGTAAAAAGTATTTATGCGTTAGAGTATAGTTAAGGTCTTCTGAATTGGTACAGACCTTGACTTTATTGTGAGCTCTGCTTATGTTCCAGAACCAGTCATAAATAGTTTTGGGGAGAAGAGGGGAGAGACAGAAATAGCACTGAATACAAGCAGGAACTTGATTAATCAAGGAAGAAGTTGCACCT
This sequence comes from Anarhynchus alexandrinus, assembly GCA_008711295.1. Lineage (NCBI taxonomy): Eukaryota > Metazoa > Chordata > Aves > Charadriiformes > Charadriidae > Anarhynchus > Anarhynchus alexandrinus. The sequence continues at coordinate 123,848 of VUYV01000511.1, forward strand.
TTTCCATATTTGTTCATTGTTCTTCAAACCTTAACTATACTTAAGTAACTAATCTTCCAAGTTAATTATTGAGTAAGAATTATGTTCTATTTCACCAAAGTGTTGAGATGGTAAAATAACTTCTTGTTTCTTGGCAATTCAGGCTTTGAATTGGATGTTCTTTCAACTTGCTACCACTACTGTCTACCTGAACAGAATACTTTAAAAAGCATGCACATCTGATGCTCTCATGAGAGGATGTGATGTTTTATGCATGTTCTAACAAATCGCTTTTATTTATTCCTTTGTCTTGCTTCTCTTATTTTTCAGCTTCGAGCTCAGAACCAAGTACTGAAAAAAGGGGTTGTAGATGAGCAAGCAAACTCTGCTTCTCTGAAGGTAATCTCTAAAAACTGCTCATGTCAGATGTATTAAGCTGTGACAAAATAGGTAAATGGAAAGGATAAATGGGAATACATTTTACTTGAAGTATTGTGATTAAAAGAAGGAACTTGATTTAGTAACAGGATTTCTGTTCTGCAGCTAGTTTTAATTTGTTCTCTGTAGGTGCTGACTTTGTAAAAGTGGGAGGTTGCTTCTTGATGATTAATTTATAGAATGAAGTACCTACTTGTGTGATTTGTGGGCAGCTCAATGAAGTGAAATCAGTTTTTTAGTTTAAAAGCAATACTTTTTGCCTCTTCAGTGTTCAAATAGTGAAGAAAGCAATTTTTAATGTGTTCTTTTTTTAATGTGATACTTTCTTTATTGCAAGTATGTGTGAAAGTAATTGTGAAAGTTTTAAAATTAAACTTTTTGGCCATTCAGGAGCAAGTGAAAATGAAGGATCAATCGCTGAGAAAACTGCAACAAGAAATGGACAGTTTGACCTTTCGAAATCAGCAACTTGCCAAGCGGGTGGAGTTACTTCAAGATGAACTTGCATTAAGTGAAGCTAGGGGCAAGAAGAACAAGGTGTGTGCTAAAGGCAAAAAAACTTGCTTAGCAGATGTCTGCTCCTCACCCATCACTGTCTTATCCTGATTTCTAGCAGTAGTTGCTTTGTGTCAAGGGTTGAGCTGAATGTTTTTGTCAGAACTTGTGTTACTAGCTGATGTTAGTGAACATACCCACAAAATGGGTATTGATACATATATGCTAAATAGTTCTGTACTCTTTCTAGGCTATCAGCTAACTGATACTGAATTGCTGTCTCCCTTTCTAGATATTTATTAAGTGTTCAAACAGCTGGGAAAGGTCTTGGAGCTCTGTGATTAATCTACTGTTATGAAGAAAACTGATCACCCCTTGCTTCCTATCCCTACCTCCTTGCTTTGTAATTTTGGTGTTGGTGGTTAACTCTTCAGCCTGTGATTGTAGCTTTTTCTAGTCAACTTATTTGAATCTTGTCAAATGCTTTGAAGTCTAAAGTTTTAGCTAGTATTCCTTATGTTATTTCAAAATGACAGAATAATTTCAGTACTGCAATCTTTCTTTGCCAAAATGCTTGCTGATTAAACCTTGTTATACCATGATCTGTCTAAGATCAGCCATGTCTTCTGTAGGTAATATCAGAATTCCAGGGGTGGTGTGCCTGGACTTAAATAATTCTCAACTATCCTTTGCTACCCTCCTTTTATGAGGAAATCCCTCTTAACTACTGTCATCTTTTCCTCTTGGTTAGCTCCCAAAATGCTGTAGCTATCAAGACTCGCATTAAAGAAACCATTCAACTGATTAGTAATATGATCATCTCCCTTACTTTTTCCCTAAACTCTTGTGCATTTTTTTTTTTTGCTATCCAGTTCCTTGACAAGCATAGTACCTCTGACTTACGTTATTCATGCACCATAGTAGATTGTTCTTCAAAATGCAGTATGACCCTTCTTTTCTTTTATTTCACGTTACGTAACTTATTGCTTCACTAGACATGTTTCCAAATTTTGAAGGACTTCAGCCTGGCTTGAGTAGCTTTGCAAACCATTGCCACTGACTTACTTTCCTGTTCAACTGTCAGAAGGCACAGTTCTGTTTGTGGTTTTTTTGTTTTTGTTTTTTTTTAAGAAGTGTTTGTACTACCTTTTAAATATGTTCCCTTTAGTTTTACCTATAGCGCCTCACTGACTATGTACGTTGTATTGAAAATACCCCTACTAAATTCCATGTCACCCTTACTTCAGAGACTTGCCATTGGGAGACCATGTAAGTCACATCTAAAACTATTTAGATTAAGATTCGGATAGACAATCTGTGTCAGACTGCAATCCTTTTAGAAGTAGGAGAACATGTGCCTGTATCTCAGGGGTTGTAGTTCATAGGCTGACATCAAATGCAGAGGTGGCTTAGCTGTCCTAGCTGTCGCAAGCACTTGAAGTTTGGTGTTAAGTTTAAATGTAAACAGTCTCCCTTCTGTTTGGTGATGGTACTACCTTTGTTCAGCAGCGTGGTAGAGCAGAGAAGCAGTGTGGGGTTTGCTGGTGGTCTCTGAGTCTTTTGGGCAAAATTGGTGGAAGAATGAAGAAACAGTTGGTGGAGAGACGTCTGTATTCTCAGGGTAGTTGGTGGACGGTGACAACCCTGTCTTTTCCAGTGGCACCTTGTGCTACAGCCTGCTGTGAGATAATGCACTTTCAGTGATTATTCCTGGTCCCTGCTGAAACCAGACCAGCTTATACCTGAACACTCTATGGGGGTAGATGTGCCTTACACACAGCTACCAAACCAAATCAGCCTGTGTGCAGGCTGTGTATTACTGACTGCATGGAACCGTGCCAGATTCAAATGATGTCAAATGGGCACCTGCTCATACAAGCAGTTTCATGTGTGTGTGAATGTGACACTTGAGTAGAGGCTTCCCTGCGTCCTTATCAAGTTAGCATTCTAACACTGTACAGCGAGAATGGTGTGAAGGAGAAAGCGCAGCTTTTAGGCTCATGCTGTGCAATATACTTACCTTTTGTTACATTAGTCAATGTAAGAAAGATAGGTACTCAATGCCTCTATTGGGAATTAGCAATGGGAAGTGTTTTCATATACTTGGGGATGGGCTATGGGATACTCCCAGAGACTTGGAGACAATGAATGCATTTTCTTTCAAAAGAAAAGTACAGAATCCTCATCCCAGTTGAGTCAAGAGCAGAAAAGTGTCTTCAGTGAAGATCTGCAGAAGAAGATAGAAGAGAATGAACGACTACATATACTCGTGAGTGAAACTTTTTTAGCCTTTCTTTTTAGTTCAGAAAACCGGTCACACAAAACACAAAGATAGAGAAAATAAATTGCAATCTGAAAACTAGTGGGTTTAAAAGATTAGTTGTATGCAAAATGGGATTAGATCAGATAGCTTGTTTCTAAAGATGTTCACTGGACAAATGAGAAAGTGTTTTGACTTCAGATTCTTAAGACAATATGTGGAATAACTCACATGATATATGTTTTCTTATTTAGTTTTTTAACTTTTGGTGCCACTTAGCTACTCTACTGAAAATAGCCACATAGTTGGTGCTGGGTGGAAACTTCTTTTTAGTTCACTAACTGTTTCAGAATTGCCTTAAAGCTTAAAATACTTTCTGCAAGTTGCCGTAATTAAGTCGGGAATTACTTTACTGAAATGGAATGCGTTTTACTTTGGTTTAGAAAACTTGAGAAAAACCTTACGGCTCAAGTTTAATTTTTCAGGTGTCTGCTATTAATTGGCAATGTATTTAAGGAATGCTTGGTACTACAAAACTTTAATAAACACAAAGTACTTTCTTCCTGAATCTTTTATCTGTGAATATCATCATAAAATTTCTATTTATCTGAGAACTAGTACTTGTTATTAACCTGGACTGGCAAATTAAATTGGTGTAACTCATAGGACTGGATTCTGTAGTAAAATGAAACTTTCATAGGATCTCTGCTTTTCTTCTTTTAGTTCTTTGAAGCAGACGAGCAGCACAAACGTTTAGAAGCGGAGCTGAGAACTAAACTTGAGGTTTTGGAAACCGATGCTGCCCAGCATCAAGCTGTGGTGGACAGTTTAACAAGGAAATACACAGATACAGTAGAAAAGCTACAGAACGATAAAGCCAAATTAGAAGTAAGGAGTTTTTCTGTTACTTGCAAGTTTGAAAAGTTTTTAAATGAAATGTCTTGCTATGTCAGTATTTACATTGTGAGATTATCTTCTTGCATAAAGATCAAGTCTCAGACACTAGAAAGAGAAGCTAAGGACTGTAGGCTTCGAACCGAAGAATGGTAAGTGTTTTTATTTAATATAATAAAGAAATGATTTAAAGAAATAACTGCTATAAAAGATTAACTGGATTATTTTTAGAGAATAATACCTTTTAATAATAATAATTAAAAAAAGACTTTTACAAAACCCAAAATACTGGGCAGCAGCACATTAATGTCAAGACTGTGCAGGTCAGGCCCCTTTCTTTCTGCTGTCTATGTAACTAGACAATCAATACCATAGATTCAGCTTTCAGTAAGACAAGTTTTGTTGCCAAGCTATTTTAAGTAACTGTGAAGTTGAAGGAAGCTTAAAGAATTTATTTGTAATGGAATGCTATTAAAAGTAAAGAAACCACTGAACTTGTATGAAACAGAGGTATGTGAGGGTTTTTTTACAAACTGCTTCCAAAAACAGAGTTTGGGTAAAGTATGCTGTGACAACTGACTGAAAAGAGTTTCAAAAATCCCCCTTTACTCCAAAAGATTCTTGAATAATCACTTTTGCTTCAGGTATAACATGCTCAGCTAGAATATTTTAAAGTTTTTGTTGAAGGATTGTATTGTTAGTTTTGGAATACCTTCATTGTCTTGAAGACAAGTTGTAGAGAAGGGGAAGAAGTTGAGGACTGTGGGCCTAATCAAACTAGGGTGCACTTCCCTGAAGCTGATTATTAAGGTGCATTTTTTAAAAACATATGCGCAGTATAGATCTTTAATGGATAAAATGCTTACTGAATGATCAGATGAAGAGTTCCTTTTTTCAAATGGTAACCTTGAAGTATGTATTCTAATTATTTTGATAGATGTGAAGATACTTGAATTCCAATAACCCTCCTCTAATACAGGTCAGGGTTTCATTAAGAATGATTTGCAAGAGGATGAAAGCTGTGTTTTGCTGCTGTTTGCTTTTTTTTTTGGTGGTGTTTGAAAAACAGTATAGTCTTAATCTGCCACTATTCAGTTCAGAGCTTGTCTGTTGTGTTCTATGATGACTGGGTAATTAATGCCATTGTAAGAAATTGTCCCTACCATTTGAGAAGGCAGGCTTTTTAAAAATAATAAAGCCTGACACTTCTTTATTTTAAACAGTGAAATCAGTATCTAATGAACATGTGACGGAAGATGTCTTTGAGAGTACTGCTCTTCTGTTTTCCCCACTCTTTCAGGGGAAGGAATCCATTTGCCTCTGACACCCATGCTTTATTCAGGAAAGCCAGGGGATATGAGACTTGACAGCCTGCATGCCTTGAAAATTAAAGGGTGGATGTAAAACAAGACATATCAAACTACTCGTTTGCCATTCCTTTATAGTACAAAAAGGAAACATCCATACTTTTGCAGTTTGTCTTTGAGTTTATTTTCTATCACACCCAATGCTACTGCAGTTCATGCTGTTCAGTTTCTATGCAATTTTGGGGCTACTCTTAAAGAAAAATGTTTGTTAATGTGCATGAGCTACTTATTGGCCAGTTTCTTCATATCTTGCTTGTCTATTTTTGATTCTTTTTCCTTGTTAGTTCTGATAAATTTCCATGTATCAAATATTCTTGTAAAAAAGGAAAAAACTGTCACTTTGACATCTTCCCCCCACCCTTCACTATATGTGCAGGAGTTCTAGATGTCAAACAGGAAGCAAAACAGTGAAGAATTTGGGGGCCTAAGTTGGGTAAGGTGTGGAATTTGGTCTGAATCAATATGCAGTAATCCTTGTTGATATATGTATATAATGCTGGAATATGTTACTGTTCATCTCAAGAATCTATACTAATGATATTAGTAGTAGTAGTAATTTAGGTTCAGATCTATATACACAATCAAATGCAACTGAAGCATGTCTAGAGAAAAATCACTTGAGAATGCATCAGAAACATAATTGCCAAGTCTTGTGGAAATGGGCCGTGTCATAGCAGTATTTAAATATGGGGCTTTGAAAAACTTGTGAGGTATTTCTAATTGTGATGTGACATCGTTAACTGAATTATTGACAACTCACTACTTGCATATTGTAATACCGCATCGGATATGTAGTAACTAGTTTAAAGGTTCTTTTGCACTCCCATTTAAATTCCAGTAGAAAAGAATACCTTCATATAGCTTATACAATAATTGCAGAACTGGAAAATAACTCTGAAGTAAGTTGAGCTTCTCAAGAGTAGAATTTAGGATTTACAACTACTTATTGTATCTTTCACTGCATTTGTTGGGGATTAAAATACAAAGTCATATATTAAATACAAAGCAAAGGCGCAAAAATGATTCCTGCTGTCTTATTTCTGTCTAACTTCTGGAAAGAGACAGATACCTGTACACCCAAGGGTTGCTTATGGTGAGCTATGGTGTTGGTGATACAGATTAAATTTAAAAGGTTTACAGTGTGTGTGTGTGGTTTTTCGTTTTTCTTTTTGTTATTTAGCCAGCAACAGTTAAAGAATCTTCAAGCAGCTTTGGGCAGTAGACTGGAAGAATCCCTATGCATAATCAATGAAAAAGTACCTTTTAATGACACAAGTACGTATTGCCTTGGTCTGGGTTTCTTGTTTAATTTTGGGTATCGATCTGGAGGAAGTGCTCCTTAAAATGTATTAGCTGTAAGAAATGTTGGACATCTGAACAGACACTTGGAGATAATTGTAATAAGTAGTCATAATACTCATTATAATCTTGTTTAGTGGTCTTAAAATATCAAGTTTTTGTATTTATATATATCATGAAAATTAAAACTTGAAGGCTTTTGAGTAATTTGCAACTTGTCTTGCTTAGTGTTGACAAAATTTTGTAAAAGATGAAGGAATGCTGTCAATTTACTGCTTTCTTTGCAAAGATTTCTTTAGTTACTCATCTCAAAGAGTATTATTTTTGGCAGGGTATGTTCAAGAGTTACAGTAAGTTAAGATGGGGAAAAACTAGTGGCTGCAGAGATGTTGACTTAATGAGGCATTGCATCAATAATGGTCTACACTTAGTATTAGTGGGAAGCATGTCTCATGTCTGACCAGAGAATGCCCAGACTGCTTCTTATCTGTGGTTTGTCTCAGACTTGTTAATCTCTTCAGGGGAAAAAAAAACAAACACAAACTTTGGAATTTGGGGACTTTTACCTGAAGCAACCTTTTTTTGCTTCCTTTCCAACTACCACTAGATAAACTGAAGTGCAGAGAATTCCATGAGGTTAGGAGGGCTCAGCCATTGTGTTGTTTTGGATCAAGAATGGGTTAGTATGTGCCAGATCGTTGATATGTACTGGATGCTTTTATAAATAGCTTGAAAATTAGGTTGAACTTGGGCAGGCAGCAGTCTGTACTCTTCTGGCAGTGAGACTAGGAGGACCTGGAGTAGTGAAAAAGCTGAAAGTAGTGGAGAAGGAACAGAGAAGTGAAAACAGGCTGTTGAATTTCTGGGAGATTTTATTGGTAGCTTTTGCGTTTTTCATTGTTTAAAACTGGATGACAATGTTTAGGTTCTCTAAAAGGCATGCTTTTTTAGAAAGAATGGCAAAAAGGTTTAATATATGTCTCAAATTTACAGTTTTAAGAAATATTCTTGTTCTCTGAAAGCTGATTTGGTGGCGTGCTGCAGGGGTTCTTCCAAGTTCTCCACTGGGTTGGCAATCCAGTGAGCCTTGGCTTAGAAACACCAGAACGTCTTCTCTTTAGGAAATGTTGACTGTCATGCAGCATGTTATGGTTAGGTGTTGGTGCCTTGAGTTGATACCCTTTTCACTTCTTTCCTATTGCAAAGATCACTTTGCCTGGCATCTGCTGCGTATTTCTATTTCTCTGGTTTCTTTAGCTGATATTTTTTTTTACAGGTGGTTATCATTGTAGTGAGAACTTTGATACAAATAACTTGTTTATCTGCTCACTCAGCTGCTATAGCATAATGCTTTGCTTGTGTAGAAAACACTGCAAATAGTGGACAGATCTTTAGTGACAGAAGAATGAGAGAAAGTCAGGAAATGTTTGCTATGGATTCAAACTGTCTTGCTATAGGCTCTGTTGTTGGTTTTAAGCATAACTAGCAGCTGACTTCAGTTTCAGTAACAATCAAATGACTTGTTGACTGCTAAGCATGATTTCAAGAGTAGAAAGATAAAGTTTTCTGAAGCGTTTCCTTATGAGTAGGATTTGGTAATTTTGGACAGTGCTTTTTGTTGTGAATACAACTACCTCTTCCCATGTGTTAATTGCCAAATGTGAATGGTACAAAAGGAGTAAGAAGCTGTGAATTTCCTTTGTGTGCAAATTTTAAACTAAAATGGTTATTATTGCATTTTAATTGAGGATGGATGTGATTCCTTTTAAATCTGCAAAAACTGTGCCAGCTGTTCTCTGGGTTCAAATATCCCTCTATCTCTTTAAAAATTGTGCCTGCTTGTAACTGAATAATCATTCTAATTGCTCTGTAACAGAATGCTGGAAATAAGTGGAGAGTACATTTTAATCTAAATTATCAACAAATCAAGTACAAACAGGAGCTTTTAAAAAAAAAAAAACAAAAACAAAAACAAACAAAACACATGCAAACCATTAAAAAAAAACATATTCATCTTATTTGCCAGTCCCTGAAACATAATTGAAATTTGATTATAATCTTGAATTCTTCAAATCGTTGGGTTTGTTTTTTTAGATTTTCACTCTTGTTTTTCACTCTTGTTAGTGATGAATGCTGTTCTTTTGGGCAAGAGGATTCTGCTCTTACCTATCAAATTTAGTGTGTTCACATGGTTAAATTTGATTTACAGTCTGAGGCAAGTATGGAAGTGCTTTCTGTCCACCTAGTCACAGTTCTTAAGTGAGGATGTTTAGGCCTACTTTATTGAAGCCAATTGTCTGTATCTTTTTAGTTAACGTTACTTACATGAACTGTAATATTTCTGCAATGAAATCTTATATTTAAAAAAAATAATTACTATTTACCAATAAGTATCTCTTAAAAAACAGTATTTAATAAATACATATAACTCAATTTTTGTCCTGTAGGATCTAATCGATACAATGCTCTGAATGTACCACTACACAATAGAAGATACCAGGTAAGTACTTTCTGTGGCTTTGTATGTAGAGATGCAACTTTCTACACAGATACTGGATAAAACCAGTCATTTTATTGACCCAAAATGGCAGAAGATAGCCTGTCTTACTACTATCATGATATTCCAAGGAAATTTCTGTCCACAGAGCCTCTGCGCTTTTCAAAGGTAATCTACACTGTTCTTGTGGCAAGGAGTCAAGTTGTCTGCTCACCTTGCTTCACTAGAGCTAGTCCATTGACTACTGGCTGATGATCACCGTAGGTATTAATTCAGGCATGCCTTTTTGAAAAGAATGGCAAAAAGGTTTAATATTTGTCTCCTATTACAATTATGAGAAATATTCTTTTACTATGCCAACCTGCAGTAAGTTAGAACATGAACATTTCATTTTTGAAGTTAGTTAAAACTACATTACTTTAGAGGTCTTAAGGTTTTTTGTTGAAAAAAGATAGTTTTGGTATCTTTAATTCCTTTGTTTGGAATTAGTTAGCATTAGTATTCTGTGAATAGCTAAATATATCGAGGTCTTTTACAGTAGTAAATCAGATACCTTGATGCAGTCAATATTTTTCTGGTTTTACTATCACTGAGGATGGGCTCCATAGCACTCGGTGTTTTTTCTCTTTGCTTGTATGATATATCTTGAATCTTCAAGTTAGTGCATTCAGATGCCACTGTAGAAAGATTTCAGACAGCTGCTTTCTCCTTCCTTCAGAAGTGCCTATAAAGAGACCTTGTTCCTAATATGCTGTGAGAACAGGTGACCTGCTGTTCAGTTTTGTGTTGGAAGTAGACTTAAATCAGCCTGTTGCTCAGTACTAAGAAAAACCTGAATAACTGTGTGGAGAGTTTCTCCCTTTTACTATTTTCTGCTAGCGCTATGTCAGCTAGCATCATGCTTCAAGATCTGCAGTCTTGAAAATGTTCCAGGACAAATTTTTATGGCTGGCTTTGCCAGTGGAGGCAAAATGCTAGTGTATTAGCACAGGCTGCAGTGTAAAGGACAGCAAAACAGTAATATTGTCTGTTTTCCATCCTTGCATAGCTAATTAACATACACAAAGTGAGTATGATGACTGCATTAATTTCTCATCACCATCCCTGATCCATAATCAAGATTCACTTGATTTAACACTTCATTGAAGCATTAGGAATACATCCCTGAAGGATAAGTCATTCTTGGCTGAAATGTTACTTTGACCTTGTTCTCTCCTCCATAAATCACAACAGTGTGGTTTTCTTCTCTGTTGTCTTTGCTCTTTCAGAATGTTCCGTTTTGGATTAATTTATTAGATACCTCTCTACTTCACTAAAGCCACAGAACAGCCTTATTCATAAGCAGCAACTCAGTTCTCTCCAGATGAGAGAATAACAATTGAGTGTTACTGGTTAGAGAAGTAGACACCTTTTTATTCTGGAAGAAATTAAAGTTAGATTTTCTTAGAACCAGGTGTTACAAACTCCTCACTATCATCACACTGAAAGAACTGAACTGTTGTCAGGAGTTAGTCTGTTGGTGTTTAGAAATCTTAATTTCAAAGATGACTTCCGTAATTGTACTAACCTGTAAGTGTTCTTATGGCCTGTAGTTTGAGAAATGCAGCCAGAAGCAAAGTATTGCCTGTTGTATGAAATAAAAATGTAATTTATCATCACAGAAAAACATGCCCTTCTGTGTGGCATTGTAGTTTATGAATAAACTTAAAAAATTAAGCTAAAGGTAATTGCTGCTATGTATTTCAGGCTGAACTAGTAACACAAAAGAAATCATTGATAACAATTTTTTTGTATCCAACCATACAATTTTTTTCATATGTGAATAGATACATGTCAAATACAATCATTTTATAACTGTCTTTACAGCTGAAGTTACGAGACCTTGCTGGCCAGGCGCTAGCTTTTGTTCAAGAACTTGTAACAGCTCTTTTGAACTTCCATACGTACACTGAGCAGAAGGTGCAGATCTTTCCCATTGATTCTGCAACAGACACTATATCACCGTTAAATCAAAAGGTAAAGCTTACAGGTTTCAGCTACAAGTATATTCAATTATGTAGACTTCATGGGTGAATAATGCAAACTTCTACCACCTTTACTGGAATGCTATGAGCGTGTTCCTGGGAGGCAGCCTGTCCTGCATGAGAAGTCTTTTCTACCGGGTGAATTCTCTGAATGTGGGTGAAGCTGCAGAGACTCCTCTTCCCCTATGCCTCTGCTACAAGAGCAATATGCTCTTCCCCTATGCCTCTGCTACAAGAGCAATATGCTCTTCCCCTATGCCTCTGCTACAAGAGCAAATTCAAATCAAGGCTTTGCTTTTTAAGTGCTAAATTAAAGTCTGTTTGTCAAAAAAGTTTGTCTGACTTATTTTAAAATACACAAATACTGTACTGCTAAACAGATGCTTGTCTTGGTTAATGCACTGGGGCATGGGAGTTTTTGAGACAGAAGATCATGTGTTTAAAGAGTTTAACTGTAATGTGAAGTAGACTGGATGTAAGGTAGGCATATGAAGGAGAGAACTTGAACTCTATTCCCTTGTCAAAACCCAACTTTATAATCTGATTTTGGGCTATTTGTGTAAAGACCTTTTCTGTAAGTGGTCTGAAGCTTCAAGTCTGCAAAGCATGTTGAAATTATTACGAGAAACCTGACCTGTCTCTGTCTGTGCAACTCCATGGGAAGACTTTTCTGAGAGTATCATTCAGAGCTGTTAAGCTGCATCTTTTGACTTCCTATGCCATGAGGCATGGAAAAGAACTTTGTGCAGAAGGATTTGTGTGGGGATGCATATATGTATGCTTAAAATTGCTTTAACATCTTGAGTTGTTGGCTTCATAGTGCAAGTGGACCTATGTGCATTTAAGTTGCTGGATGACAGTAGTTTCTTACTCAGACTATAATTTTAATTTAGTAGTCATTAGGGCTCAGACTTAAGCTTCCAAGATGGACACGATTTGCGTTCATCAAATGGCTGCAATGCATGTAGTGGCAATGTTAACTACCACCAAACTTTCCTGTTCTTTGGAAGACCTCCTTTATTCTCTTTGCAGGCAACAAATATGCTTGTGAAGGTGTTTATCCACTAGAGAAATCCTGCTCTATTTCTCAGTTGTTTCAACTATTTGAATCAAGAATATACTTTTACAGAGGTTCAGCATAGATCTTAGTTTGAAAACAACATTTTCTTGCTCCTGCCACAAAGGTACTCAAAATTGCATATCCTTCTTGTGAAAACTATGCAGCTTTGTCATCTTCCAAATTCTTTGGGGCAGGAATTGCATCTCCTTGTTTATGTGGCTCAGTGTGGTGACTGGATTCTACAGACACTACTGCAGTTTATACTAAGGGAATAAAATCAGGTTTCTTAGACGTCACTTCTCACACATTTTTTTTCTTAATATCCTAGTTAACACTTCTTTGTGGTTTTTCAGCAGAGAAGTGCTTTCACACAGCTGAAACCTGCAACTTAATCAGAACTGTAATTTGATTCTCCTTTTCTGATAATTGACTCTGATTCAGTAGTTCAGGCTTTGTTTGTTTTCGTAATTATGTCTCTTGTACTCTGCCCCATTGTGTATTCATGACCTAATTGCTTCAGTGCATGCTACCTCTCAGGGCTTTTGGGGTGACTTTGACTTTCCAGTGGTGAAGCATCTTTTATCACTCACTGAAGCTGCTGTTGCTCCTGTGTTTTTGATGAATTTATCTATTTGCTTGCCAAGTGTTCTCAGTGTGATCTTAGCGGCTCCACTGAGTGGTTCAAAAACCTCCCCTTAATGTGGTAGAGAAAATGAGACAAGTGTCAGGTAGTGGCTTAGCACACTTGCACTGATTTATTTTTCCCTAACTCCAGGTTTTGTCTGGCGCTTTCGAGCTATTTTCCCCACCAAACACTCAAAGTAGATGTGGACAATTCCCTCCCAGGTTCAAGTATTCCTTTTCTCTTTAAGTATTGGATTGCTGGGTTCTTCTGGGTCTTCAGCATCATGCCAGATAACTCCAGTCCTCTCTCTTGCAACATGAGTCAGGAGCATTCTGCATGTGTTATTTCTTCCTCCTTAGATTTAGGAATTTTCCCTAATTCCATCCAGATTTGTGCATGCATGAATGAGAGCTTGGCATCTCTCTTCTCTTGTTAACACTGTTACTGCACTATAATAAAAGAAATAATTAAAATTTCTCATACCCTATTTGCCTGGGATCTTTAGCTACTATTGTGGTATAAATAATCAAAGGTGAAGGTATCTTTCTGTGGAGTAAAATAAAAACCAAGATCACTTTTGACTACCTGTGTCAATCTGTGGAAAAAGCTTTTTGTAGTACTGTGGTATCAAAACTGAAAGCTGATGGTACTGTTACATTTTGATTGTGTGTAAGACTAAACACCTTTGTTCTTAGTTATACTTTTTTTTGAAGGCTAAATTAGCCATAGAATTTATTTAAACAATTTTTAGCAAAGTCAGGCAGTTCTGTGAGGCAAGAGTTTCATAATTGCCCAAACCTGTCATAATTCTGAAAGTAAGAATTCTTCATTTGATTAGTTACTGCTCTATCCTTTGTGTTGGCATAAGCATGCTTTGACCCATGTTGAAAACTGGACTGGATACAGATAAAAGACTAAAACGTATCTCTTGCTCCCAGTTTTAACTCGGTTTAGTTCTTCAATACTTTGCGCAGCACAGCATAGCTGTGCAAATGTTTGTGCTAATGCACAGGACAAGGGCTGAGAGGCACACAACAGCTGGATAGTTTATTCTGGTGGCTTAATGGTGCATGGATCTAGCCTTAATTTGATGGGAGTTGAGCAAGGAATGCAAGAATGCTTAAACTTAAAAAGCAGGGGTTTGGTGTGCTGTGCATGGCAGTTAAAATGAGATAGAGTGCTGGGGCAAATCCCTAGATGGGGTTTTGCGTGGACTTCATTGTAGCCTTCACTATTTCTCAGTTTCCCTCAAGGTGTGTGTTTGTGTGTCCTGTTGAAGAGGTTGCTGTACATCACTTGACTATTATATCTTATATATCGACGTACTGGGGATCATTTAACATGACAGGTGCTTTGCTAAAGTGAATCGTTCGATTGTTAACTTGAAACAGTTTGCAAGAGCTTTCAGCAAGCACCATTTTAAAATCTCTCTGTACTCAGTTCTCACAGTATCTTCATGAAAATGCTTCGTATGTTCGCCCTCTGGAGGAAGGAATGCTTCACTTGTTTGAGAGTATTACAGAAGATACTGTGACAGTCCTGGTAAGATTTCTTATTTTTAGTGTTGAAAAATATTTGTACAGAGCAAAAATACTTATGTGTTGTGTTTCCTTCTAGGAAACAGCTGTGAAATTGAAGGCCTTCTCAGAACATTTAGCTTCCTACTTATGCTTTTTAAGAAAGATTCTTCCATATCAGTTAAAAAGGTACTTCTGATTTGATAGATCAAATTAAAGGGGCAGTGAGTGTCAGGCCTGCAGCATTGTCAACGTCTACAGCTCAAATATCAAGTCAACCCTTAAAGCTTAAAAGGCAGAATTTTTTTTTGCGTGCTGGTTTATGAGCCTTTGGGTTATGCATATTTTTTTCAGCTGGGCATTAGAGCTAAAAACATGTGTGTTAAAGCTTTTTTTTCCCACCCTCCAGATGAGACTTTAAAGACAGCTGCATAGATTTTTAATGTTTCTTAATGTTATTCAATAGCATTGATACTATTCAGTTATGATATACTAAAACTGTTCATTTCTTGAGCGTGTCTGAAGATTACTTATCATGCAGTAAATACAGCAACGTAGTAGAACTTGGCCAGATGCACATCCATTCTGCAGTGAAAATCTTTGTTCCCAAGTGGGTTGAAGGGAGGTGAATTATTAGTGCAAACGACTGCTTAAAAAGAGGGTTTGGGTTAAGGAAGAAGAAAAAGCTTGTTTTATGCCTTCTTATACCTGTTCCCCTGCTCCTTAGGAAGCAAGAGGTAAATTATATATGGTAGAGGAAAAAGTCTAAACTGATGAAATCAGTTCCTTGCTGTGAATGTAAACTGTTACTGGCTTGTGGCTCTTAAGAGTGGGGATAGTACACGCACACAGTAGTTTTCATGTATTGCTAAGTTACTCTGATATGTTAACCTTTCTAAAATAAATTCCTAGTGTATTGTTGCTTTGGACTGGGGTTGTAGAGAACACTAGTTATCTACTTCAAAACTCATGAACTTGTTTTTTAAGATAATTGCTCGCTTTTTAAAAAAAATAATTCATATATTCCTAGTTTGGAAGAAGAGTGTGAGTCTTCTCTTTGCACAGCTGCTTTAAGAGCTAGAAATATGGAGCTACACAGAGATATGAAAAGGTTGACTGCAGTCTTTGAGAAGCTACATACATACGTTAGTCTTCTTGCGTTACCAAGTAAGTGCCAGTTTTGACTCCGTTGGTTACATTGTGACTGGAAGGTACAGTTTTCTTTTTAGACCAGATTAAAAAAAACAACCAAACAACCAAAAAAACCCCCAAACAACAAAAAAACCAAAAAAAACAAAACCACAAAAAAAAAAAATCCCACTTGTATGATAAAGGGAAAAAAGGTTAACACTACTCTTTATTTACAGTCTGAACTATGGGGCAAGTGAGTTCTGCAGTGTGCTCTGTCATACTGGACTCTCTTTGATCCAGGCTGGGAGTCTGAGTGCTCTATAGCTTCTTTAATGCTCTGTACTTTTCCTTCTGGATAGACATGGGCATGGTGCAGGCCTGAAAAATACCAGTCAGTTGCATGTAGCACATTTTAGATAGTCAGAGTTAACTGTAGAGGAGAAGAAATGACTGTATGTTTTTATAGTACAATTGACAGTACATCTTTTGTCATCTTTTAATCATGAAATTGTTAATAAACTACATTTTATTACTAATTACCACTTCTAGCTCCACCTTTTCTATTAAACTACAACTCTCATGGTAATGACTAAATAAAATCAGGTAAAAAATTTGTGTTTATGTGTGTGGGGAAACTATATCCAAATGCATCCTGTAAATAATAAGCGGAAACGGTTATTGTATAGCTTCAGGTTATTTCAGTCTTCACTCTTCAGAAGGACCCAGATGGTCCTTCCTACAACAGTGAGCATGTAAATCTTTGTGCATGCATAACTGCTTTTTGAGACCAAAAGAGTTGATATTTGTAAAATATGAATAAAACTTGGGAAACTTGGAAGTCTTTTACCTGCCTACTCTGGCAAAATTTGGTGTGTGTAGATATATCTCTAATATTAAAGGAAGGGGAAGTGTTAACTAAATGGATCTGTTATGATTCTTTAGTTCTAAAGGTCATACCCCATGCAAATGTTTCTAGTAGGTGGAAATCAGATGATGAAAAATCATCTTCATCATGGTTGAATCATAATTTTTTTTCCTTCTTTCTGCATGGTACCTTTAGGTACAAAACCAGAAGGACTTCTTAGAACAAATTACAACTTTGTGTTTACAAACATTGCTACAAGTCTTCATGGATTTCATGATGTTTTGAAAGGTGAGAGTACAGGAATAGTGGTATGTTTCAGCTTTGCTTTTTTCTGTTTAACATAGCACTCTGTAACAATGTTAAATGTGTAATATGTGATAAATCTGGTTTCTTGGGCCTTTACAAATTAAGATAAGTAGTTAGCAGGTTTAGTTTCTTATTTTAGACATGCATGCGTGTTTTTTCACTCCTCCATTCTATTAGCTTTGTTCTTCTAAGTTGCTGGAATATTTAATTGTGGCACTCTAGATCTTCCTGAGCAGCATTACTTTAGTTACAGAACATCATTGGTCTAGTGGAACTAGCATACAGAGTGAAATGACATTAAATATACATATTTTCCTCCACTTCCGTACTGTTGACCTAGTATCTGCCTTCAAAGTGGGATTTTTTTCTTTCAGTTTTTAGGTTGATTACTATTTTTAACGTGAGTATATAACCAAAGCTTACAAAGAAGTCTGTTTTCCTTTTGAAACTTAACTTCCTTCTTGAAAATGGCTTACATTCCTTTTATCAGAAGGATGGATATGTTACGTTTTCAGTGAAATGATATTTGATTAAAACTCAGACTTCTAAAACACTGATGTTTCTGTATATCCTAGAATTTCTGTACCATGTAGCTTTTCCCAGGTAGAAGATAATCCATATAGGTGAATTGTTTTGATCCTAGTCAGCTGTGTAAACATTAGGCTTTTATAGTTTTAAGCATCACTTTTTTTGTTTCTTCGTCTTTTAGTAATAATGTCAATAGTACTGCCCCATTTTGCAGTGTCCCTGTTTAAAAAAACCACCACAACTATTAGAGATTGTACCACAAACAAAATGAGAGACTAAACCAAGATTTTTGTAACATAAATAAGTTTATTGATAAATACCTTCTACCTCTTAATATGGTTACTATAATGTAAAACCAGCTGAACTTACACTTTATCGTAGAATGTTTTGGGTTGGAAGGGACCTTAAAGATCATCTAGTTCCAACCCCCCTGCAGTGGGCAGGGACATCTTCCACTAGACCAGGTATCAAAAGAAATAAAGAAAATGAAAGCAAAGAACTGAAGAAAATTGTCAATAGAATTCATTAGCTGGCAACAGAAATTATGTGCTCCAGAATGCTTGTGCTACAGAATGCTTGATTTGCCACTTCT
Organism: Anarhynchus alexandrinus; assembly: GCA_008711295.1. Taxonomy (NCBI): domain Eukaryota; kingdom Metazoa; phylum Chordata; class Aves; order Charadriiformes; family Charadriidae; genus Anarhynchus; species Anarhynchus alexandrinus. Next base: position 141,725 of record VUYV01000511.1, read on the forward strand.
GTCCTCCTTTCCTTCCCAATCCACACTCAATTCCAACTGCTTAAGCTTGCCTCAAATTATAACTTCTGGTGGTGATGGTCTGGGATTTCTGCATTCTGTAGCAATAGTACTTTATTGTAAAACAGGTGCAAAGTGTTCACTTCCCAAATAATTACTTATTTTTGATTAAGCCCAGTTGGGAATGTTTGTTCTTACATGATAAATACTTGAGTTTTTTTAAAACTTCAGTGCTGTTGAAATCAGTGTATTTAAGCTAAGATGTTTTTGTGAATGACTTTCAAAAAAATTTTGTGGGTTTTTTATTTTTCTCTCTGAAGACTGTTCTGTTGATTTTTGCCTGAAAGAATTTTAGAATATAGAAAGTAGTGTTCTAAATTTCTGGTAGTCTTTTAGATTTGCTCTGACAGAATTAAAATACTTTTCCCTTCTAAATCATGTAAGGTTAAGACTCAGATATTGAACATGACTAAAAATTCTACCTTTAGTGTCCTGATGTAAACATACAGAAATGGAAAGTATACTTGTGCAATGAAATGCTATGGATCCGCTACATAGCTACGACTTTGGGGATACAGAGTACGCTTAAATATGCATCTTTATTCTGCCTTATGTAACAGGCTTAATGCCTATTGCTTATGATGACAAAGTTGTCTAAGGCAGAACTAAGAGTATCCGGAATAAACTTTTATACAACTTGCTTAAAAAGGTGAAAAGCTTTTGAAGCTGGAGGTCATAAGCTGAATTTGAAAATGGTTGCTTAAATAGACAAAAAAATGTAATTTGACATAAATGTGTGTTTTCTTTTTCTAGACATTTCCAAGCACTACAGTCAGAAAGCTACTTTAGAACAAGATGTTCCAACTGCCACACAGAAGCTCATAACTACAAATGACTGCATTTTATCCTCTGTTGTGGCTTTAACAAATGGAGTGGGCAAGGTAATGGGTATTTTTGTTTCAATATAATGCCCCAACTTGTGCAGGTATTAAAAAAAAAAAAAGTCTTAGTTGAATGATTCGGAAAATCTAGGCATGCCTCTGATATTAAAAATCTACAATATCAGGTTTGTTCTAACATATTTTCAGGTTACAAGATAAAAACAACTGAATGGGTGATAAAAGTAGATACCGTAAAGAGGATGCTTTGCACTAGTAAGGTCTAACTTATGGGGAAGAGCCTGCAGCTTGTTTGAATTTCTTGTTGTAAAGTCCATTTTCACTAAATAATTGTCATTCTCTTGAAAGAGTAATTGCTTTTCTGAATCTTTTTGGTCAACTTAATTTGAAAAGTGACTTTTCTTGATTTGTCTAGATTGCCTCGTTCTTTAGCAACAACTTGGATCACTTCACTACTTCGTTGAGCTATGGCCCTAAAGCAGGAACAGAGTTCATCAGCCCTCTTTCAGCTGAGTGTATGCTGCAGTACAAGAAAAAGGCGGTTGCTTACATGAAGTCTTTGAAGAAGGTTTGTTCAGCTCGCATGCTTGCACAGAAAAAGCACAAATCAGTCGATAGTTGGTTACGCCAAAGGGAATGCAAACTAAGGATTTTCAGTATTTGGAATAGATGTTCCTCTGAGAATATTTGGCTGAGCAAATGAAACCCTTAGAGCAATAATGCTATTGAAAAATAGAGAGCATAGTTACCCTCACAACTGAGGGTATGTGCCAATTCCGCCTTTACCCATTTCCACTAATTATTTCTGTGCCAAGACTCCAAGGAGAAGAGGGTAGCTGCTTATTTAAATTTCTTCTCATATTCACCAGGAATATGAAGTGAATTACATCATATCCGTATAGTTGCATTCACTGGAAGACAGGGAGAGCAACAGGGGAAAAAAAAGCAGCTGAAAGGAGGAGAAAATGTGCTGAACCAAAGGACTGAACACAGATCTCCTGTTGTCTCTGTTAAAATTAACAATGCAGTGATGTTGCATTAACAGTTATCATTAAATCACTTAATGCAGTGTCTGTGAAGTGGACCTTAAGATGCATTTGGTCATTAAGTAACACCTGGAGTTTTCTGAGCACTTTTTAATCGGGTGTGCATTTTGGGGCTGTATTTTTTTGTGAGCTTAAACCGTTTTTTTTTCTACTGGCTGGTAAACACTTGGAAGATGTTTTTCTTCCTTTACTAAAATAAGGAAGGCAATAAGAACATAAAAGTAGAATACGTATTCTGATCTACAGTGAAACACGTTTTGAGGTTTCTTTATCCTTCTGTAGCCTTGTGCAGCTTCAGTGCCTTATGAAGAGGCTTTGGCTAATCGCAGAGTTCTTCTGAGTTCCACAGAAAGTAGAGAAGGACTTGCACAACAGGTATTCTGGTATAAATTTTACTAATGTATATGATGTGTATTTTATAAAGGTAAAGGAGTATAAAGTAGTCTCCACGTATTTGTGTGTGTGTTTGTTTGTATATATGTATGCATGTACTGAAACTTAAAATTAGACTGCAGATGTCGTATTTGTAGAGTTTGAAAGTAAAACTTATCCTTGTCAGGCTGGGTTATCCAAGGCTTGTTCTCCTGCACCTGCAGAATGTACATGTAGTTATAAGAGACAGGATTATGCCATTGATGTCTTCATTTATAGATATAAGAAGTAAGGCAGTCTTTCATAATTCAAATAAATGAAAAATAAACACAAGAATAAGGCATACTGAAATATTCATTTCTAATGTTATGTACTGTTTTGAGTGCTTTTTTGGACTATGCAGGATTTATTAGCGCTGGTTAAGAGCAATGATTTTTCTTTTCAGTTAAAGTCTATTAATAGATTACAGGAGTGGTGGTTTGTCTTTCTAAAGACCAAACCATGACAATAGTATAGAACAAGAAAATGCTCGTACCAGGCACGCATCTTTCAAGTATTCATAAAATTTTTCCCTGCTTTGATTTTTCACCTAATATGGTGTTGCCAGTTCTGAGCTGTAACTTTGTGATGCACGTTTCAGACTAATTAAATAATGTGGTCATTTTTGACTCATGACCACAGTTAAGTGTACAGCTTAAATCAGTAGTTGTTTACCTGCTGCATTATTCATTAGCTCACTTATATAATGGTTTAAAATAACACTGTCTTCAAACGTTCCCTGTGTGTGACTCTTTTCCCCTTGTGTTCAATAACATGGACTGTAAACTTTCCCTCCTGAAGGTCCAGCAGAGTTTGGAGAAAATTGCAAAACTTGAACAGGAAAAAGAACACTGGATGTTGGAGGCCCAGCTAGCTAAAATAAAGCTAGAGAAAGAAAACCAAAAACTGAAGAACTCTCTTAGTGGACATTTAACTGAAACTATACAGGAGCGTTCTGTTTTGCCAAATGTAGCTGAACAAAAGAAGGAAACCACAGAAAAGGGTTCGAGGGAACCTGTTACAAGTACTAGTCTGGTAAGTGACCTTTTTCCTTTAATAGCGAAAAATCCACTTTCTTTAGTAGTAGTACTGTTTGATCAGTGGAACACGAATAATGAAAGCTTTTAGACTGTGAAATGCATTCACACTTGGGCTCTTTGTATTTGCAAAGCTGCTTGCTAATACTTTCTGCAGAGTTTGGAACCTCTTGGCTTTTGAGACTTTGGTATCTTTAATATCGTGGAGACATTTTTGTAGTTCTGTACTTGTATGACTGAGGGGGAAATAACAGATGCTTAACTACTAGATTTTTCTGACTAGTAGTCAGGAAGCCTTGCAAGTAGTATATATCTCAGGTTGGCTCTGAGTTTCCAGTACTTTTTTCATCTGTAGGTATGTTAAAGCAAACGAAAGTAGGTAATTGGTATTTTTAAATGGGTTGAAAGACTTACTACAAGTTTGTGCAATATAACTTAAACTTAACTTGAAGCCATTCAAGTTTTCAGTACTGTCTGGAACATATATTTTTACGTAATCTTCATAGGCACATACAACTTGGGCTCAACAATTGCATTTGGATATGGCATGCATTCTGTACTTGCTCTATTACGTTGGGTAAATGTCTTTCCTCTTTATTGCTAGTATTTAAAGAGGTTCGCCTTTCCTCTGAATTACCACTTCTGAAGTGGTGTTAATAGGGATGTCATCTGTAAGAAAGAAACCATCTACTTAGCTCAGCACTCAATAGAATTGTTGCCTTTTTTTTTTTTTAATTTTCTCACCACTTTCCTGCTCCAGGATAAAAATGACCTGGGGATTATTTTGAAATCCCCAATTTTGAAGTAGACTGGCATCTTAAGTTCTTGGTCCTGTATTTGATTTGTAAGAAGTTTGAGGAGAATGGCTTTTTTTCTAGCCATGATGCTTAATGTAACTCACAGGACAACATATTGTGTAAATATTTCCCATAAACTTAAATCTCTGGTTCTGTTGAGGTCAGGAGAAACACTCTCTTGACTCTGTGATGACATTCTTCCATTGAACTAGCTATTTGCATACACCCCTCTGCTACAGTTCTGTTGGTGCTTCACACTGAACTGTCAAACTGGAAAGAAAGGAATTCAGAAGCTAGTCAAGAAATCCAAGATGGGTTTCCTTGCTTTTCAACGTGAACAGTAATATTTCAATGTAGTAACTCTGAATTAGTTTAGTGTAATCAAGCAGTTGTGTAATCATACAAGCTAGCTGCATCTTGTTGCTTTTACCCTCTGTACATCGTAAGGCAAAGGATATATTTGGAGAATTGGTGTCAGCTTTAATTTGGTTCAAGGTGTTAATGTATATTATTACCCTTGTTTGTGTTACAGGTAGAAGTAGTTACATTTGGATTTAGTTTTAACTGTTGCAGGATTATTTCTTTTTTAATGTCCTTCTGTGACTGAAGCCAAAATGAGTTCCAGCTATAGTATCTATTTTTGCAGTTCTCACTTTAGCATATTTTCTTCCTTGTTCTAGATTGGAATGTTGACTATAACTACTGATAATGAAAAGGTAATCTGTTTTAAACATTATCGAAGTACATCTGGTAAATACTTCAATTCTGATTCTGTTAAACTTATTCCAGAGGTCTAATTACTGAGAACACTGTCGTATAATGGCATGAGTCACCCATGTAGTCTGTACAGTATATCTTCAAGTTTCTGAAATCAATTTATTTCTTAACTTACTTCTTCTGTTTAGTGAACTGTTATCTTGTATTCATGTAAGCAGTTTGGAGCACTGTGAGCTGTGGTCCCAGTCTGCTCTCTGTAATTTGAGGAAAGCATTGGTCTGTTTGTACTTCAGTAACCCTAACTGCATTCCGAGCCTCAATTCTTAACTTTTGAGGGAGGGCTCAAGCTGGGGTAAAAAAAAAAAATAAAAAAAAATAATCACTGACTGTAGTGCCTGGTGTTTAACACCGAAGTACAGGCTATCCCAAACCAGAGGTCACACCAAAGAAACTTCGAACTAGCTGTCAGACTAGACGTTAACTCTTTTGTTTAGCACTGCTATAATGTAATTCTTGCCCTAGCAGGAATGTAGCAGAGTAAGGTTCAGTACTTTCCCTTTTCTGACACTGCAGGGAACTGACGTGTATGTTAGTTTACTTGTCCTTTTCTTCTGAAGGTATGATTAAGAAGGGGATGGGGGCCAGATAATAACTGAGACAAGTTTTTAAAAGCTACTGCATAGTGCTAAATGAAGGTAATGACAAGTAATGTGAAAGCTGCTTCTAGTGGGTTACTCTGTAACTTATAGTAAACTGGTGAGTTGTGGGCTTTTTTTTTTTTAAAGTTCAAATGTCTAAAGAAACTTTTGGAAAATGCAACATTAGAAATAGTTTTGACTGTTGTGAGCTTCTGAAATGTAGTTATGCGAAGGAATTCTTCCTTGTTGGGAAAAGTCAGTAAGTTTTTTATGTAGGTGAAAGCAGTCTACTTCTGCAGTGGATTTGCATCTTCATCAGAGACTTGATATTAAATTAAGGGAACTTCTTACATCTTCAGTCAGCTCGTTGTCCTTTAAGGAAGTCTGACAGTACAGAGTGACAAATTGCAGAGTGGTCTGCTGTAACTTGTCTCTTGTGTTTGGGGTATTTAATGCTTTTGGGTAGAGCAGCCAGAGAGAGAGTAGAGAGTCTCGGGAGTTTTGGGTAGAGAGTAGAGAGTCTCGGGAGGGAAGAAGAGAAGTCAGTATAGAGGACAGCATGATGCAAGTGTTCCGTCTAGTAAACATAAATATCTGTCTGCTTAAATTTTTGCTTTGCCAGGCTCCAGATGTTGAATCTCGTGAAGACCTGATAAAAAACCACTATATGGCAAGGATAGCAGAACTTACATCTCATCTGCAGCTTGCTGACAGCAAATCAGTACACTTTCATGCTGAGGTGAGCATGCAGGCCGTGTCTATATTGAAAACAGTAAATCCCTTTTTGAACTTTCCACAGGCAAGTGCTTTGACAGTGAGTTTAAATATATGGAACATAATGCTTCATAAAAACCTGTTCCTGGAATATGTGTTTTGGCTGTGGTCTAGTATGCATAAAAATGGATACTGTAGAAAGTTGTTGTGGTTGGTTTTTTTTTTTAAATAAATCCTTTGGCAGCCTTGTTTTGGGTGTATTAAGAAGTACAATGTGTATCATGTATAGGTTTGTTCATATATGCTGAAGCAGCTGGCTTTAGTTACCAAGCTAGTTTTGACTTCACCTTGAAGTGATGCTGATGTCATTCAAAAATATTTGAGTGTATCATGAAGTGGTGAAAACAGCTCTCCTCTGAGAAATTGGTTCTTAGGCATAAGTTACGTTTAACTTCAAGAATTAACAAGGGGATTCATTGTATCTGACTTCCTGTTTTCATTTCAAATTGTGAGGTAATTTTTCTTGAAAGTAGTGGCCATTTTGATTTGTGTAATTAACTGATGTGGAATATAACAAAAGCTCCAGGTTGACAGTGCAAATCCTCTTAAATATTTTTTTTTAATAGTAGATAACATATGTATGTATGTATGGAGGAACCATCTTTGATATTTGAGCAATGTATGAAGCGAGTTGTTTGTGTTGCTTTTTACTTATGAAATATTTCCTAGTATTTATTTGAAAAATACGACATTTAGAGGATTGGCAATATGATAATTCTGTAAAACGAAAGAAGGATTTAATGTTAACTATTTCACTTCATTTGCATTTAAAAATGTGCACAAGCTCTGACTTAACTTTCTGGAAATTGAAGGATTATAGAAAGATGGAAACATCCAAAGCAATCAGTTAGAGACGGCACAAGGCAATACTCTGGAACTAACTTTCCTCCCTTCTACCCTCCCTATCCTGTTCTGATCGACAGTGTCGAGCACTTGCCAAAAGACTGTCTCTAGCAGAGAAGTCCAAGGAATCGCTCACAGAAGAATTGAAACTAGCTAGTCAAAACATCAGCAGGTTACAGGCAAGTGAAATGTTGTATAATGTAGTAGATGCATTTCGTAAGTGTGTGTAAGGGGGAGTTGGAGGAGAAAAATTATGACCATTGAGTATGGTCATGCCTTTACTAGTTATGTGATACAAAAACTCTAATGGTATGTTGAGAAGAGGCTTAAATAATACACTTCAAATCCCAGGTATAAAGTTGAACATACTTTCAAGGAAAAGGTTATAGTAGCCAGGCTTGTGTGTTAGCACATTTATGTCAAGGCTTTTTATGAACTTTATTTACGTCAAAAGGTGTGGTTGTATGACTTCAGTGGCTTGTTTCCCTCTGCAAGGAGAGGATTACTTTGTGTACAGCCAGTACTTGCATCTGCTCCTCAGAGTTAGATGTGATATTGACAAGGCTGACTACATACCAGTCCATTTAACTTAGAAACAGGACTAGGAAAATGATGAAAGTGCAGTTTCCTAGATGATACACTGCATTCTTAATCCTTTCTAGCACCTGGGACTGAAAGTCTTAGAAATGCCAGGGTGTTTTCTTGAGATGGATAGCTTAATAGTAAGCAAAAATAACTTTGGGATAATCTTTAAGAAGCTGTTGTTAAAAATAGATAATAAACTCTTATTCCAGACATCCTGTGAATGTCCTGTCCCTTTGTCCTTCCCCTCCACACAGTTCAGAAAGGAGCCAATAGTAAAATAAAGTGTATATAAATATTCAGTGCTTAAATGTCTTTGTGTTTTGTTCATATTTAGTTCATATCTTTATTGTTCACCTGTCTGAGATGGTGAGTACCTAAAATGCTCTATACAGACAGTGAATGATATACACTTAAAATTATGAACACAAAGTGCTCTTTTGGTTTGTTCCCTTAACAAATTCCACAATCAATACCCAGCTCAACATTAGATGATCGTCTCCAATTACATATTAAACTTCCTAAGAAAAGATAGCAGGCGCACCATTTCTATGTGTAGTAGGCTGCATAATATTGAATCGTAGAACTGTTTAGGTTGGAAGGGCCCTCTGAAGGTAATCTTGTCCCCTCCTTTGGTCAGAGCGGAGAGAGTTCAGATCAAGCTGTTGAATCATGAGTTTCCTGTACAGCCTTGCTGGCCTTCTGCCACGGTTGCTCAACTTCCTAAGGATTTGACTGTTCTTTGCTCTGTCCTTGATCATTCAGCTTTCCTGGGCCCCTTTAACTTCCAGGGCAGTTTTACCTGGGATCTTGCCAAGCATACCTTGAAAAAGCCAAAATCTACTCTTCTTAAATCTCAGGTTGCTGTAATTCTACTATTCATCTTGCTTGCTTCCCTCAGGATCTTAAATTCCACTAACTCATGGTTGCTGCAGCCAAGGCTACCATTAGCTTTCACATCCCTGACCAGCTTTTCCTTATTTGTGAGTAACAGGTCCAGCAGAGAGCCTCTCTTAGGCCTATTGATCCCTAGTATCAAGAATTTCTTTACCACACTCAAAGGAACTCTCGAATTGCTTGCGCCCCACCTTGTTGCCCTTCCAGGAGATGTCAGGGTGGTTAAAACCCCTCACGAGGATCAGGGTCTGGAGTTGTGAGATCTCTATCTGCTTGTAGCAAATGCCCCCCATATCATCCTTGTTAGTCTCTTCTGATTCCTACCTGTGAGATCTTCATTGTCTTCAAACCACTCTTTCACGTAAAGCATGACTTCTCCCCTTCCTATCCTGTCCTTCCTAAAGTGTCTGTATCCCTTCATTGCTGTGTTCTAGTCATGCACACTATCCCACCATGTCTGTCTAATGCCAGAGGGATCATAGCTCTGCAACTGCATGTGGATTGCTGATTCCTTCAGCTTTGTACGCCACCTCTGTTCATGTATAGGCTGTGCTCTAACCCTGTAAACTTTACTTGTTTCTTGGCTGGAAGCAGTGTTGGAAAACTTAGCTGTTAGTCTTTTATGTAAGCCATAAAAACCTGGGGGGGGGAATATAAAGGAAGCAGAGCAGAAGTAAGGGGAACAGACCATGCATGAGACTTCAGGTAAAAGAAAAACAGCTATTGAGTTTCTTGCAGCAAGTGATTTTTCCAGCGGTTTAGCTTAATTGCACACATTCAGCATCAACAGTATAGCTTGCTGAGTGGAGATAGAAGTTGGCTGCTTTGCCAGTTGTCAGTAATATTCAGCGAAGTCTTCTGGTTATTTTTTTTTTCCCCTTAGGATGAATTGATGACAACAAAGAGAAGTTATGAGGATCAGTTAAGTATGATGAGTGACCATCTCTGCAGTATGAATGAAACCTTAACTAAACAGAGGGAAGAAATTGATACGCTAAAGATGACCAGTAAGGTAAGTTGCCAGGTGTTGACATCAGGCACTGGCTGCAGTTTGGAGATCTGTGGGTTGCATTTGGCGTTCCTGAAGTATTACCCTTTCACAAACCAATTCACAAGCTATAGTTCTTATTCTTGGCCAGTTGGAAAGAAAACTCCAAACCTGGTCCTGCAAATTTTAGTGAAGAAAAAATTCTTGCAAAATGTATATGTGGGAAAGAAGAAACACTTTATGTCACTGCTTCAAAGTAGGCTTTCAAAGTGTACGTTCTGGATGATTGGCACCTTTTTTTTGTTTATATCTGGTGAAAAGAGAACTACTTGCAAATCCATCTAGTGATACCGCGTGTTTGATTAGCTTACTGACAGGAGCTTACTTCCTGCACTCCTGTCTTGTTTGTGGCATACTCCATTCTTGGCAGCTATTTTTTTTCTCTGTGTTATTTCCATATTCTAGCTTTTCTGTCTGATGTATGTAGGAATGAAGACTTTGCCACTTAAATTCTTCTGTGACCTTAAAATGCGCACTTAAATTTTTTTCCAAGCAAAGAATCTATCCATTTACAAGTTTACAAGAAACAAGTTTTTGACTTCTCTTAATGTTAATGATGAAAAATACAGAAGTCTGCTGTTTCAAGCAGTTAGTGCTAAAACCATGGTATATCTTACTCTGATGGTTCTAGGGAGAAACCGATCCTGTGAAGGCCTTTACCCTTCACTATTCTGGCTGTGAAAGTTAGCATTATTCTCCTTAATTGTGGAATGCACAGAAGCAGATTTCACTGAAGGGTTAAAAAAAAAAAAATCCATGTTTTGATTAAAGGTCCCATGACAGTGATTTTTTATTTTTTTTTTAATCTCTTCGACTTTTCCCCTCGTGTGTAGAACTGTTTCTCTTCAGATGTCTGAGTGTTTTCACTTGCCATTGCAATCTTTAAAACTACTTTTTGGTGTATAAGCTCTTGGGTTTTTAGAGGGAAGCTCTTGGCTGAATACTGACAACAACACTTCATGTTTTTATAGAATGTTTTCTGGAATTTTTCACTTGTCATACTTTTAAGACTTGAAGTGGTACTCTGTCTGTAAGGAGGTAGTTCAGAATCTCACAACAGTAGACATGGATTTTCAAATGCTACAAAACATAGCTAGCTATTCGGTTGAAATCAAAACAATGCAGTTAAAGCCATTATCATTTGGAGAGAGTTGTTGGTTAGATTAAAAACAAATGTTATCTTAAGGAAATAGGAAGACAAGAAATTGCCAGCAAGTAACTCTTGCACAAAAGCTGATTTTAAGCTATGTTTGCATTGTGGAATTGTTGCAAGTCAAATGTGAGTTGGTTAGCTGTAGAATAAATTCTTTTCTAAACTAGGAATATTCTGTATAGACCACATTAAAGTTAAATTTGTTTTGGAACAAAATTATAAGGTGGGGAATTGATTTTGATTTGAGGCAATTATTCTATAAGGTCTATATTTGAAATATGACTTCAGGGTGAATTATGATTTGACTTGCCTTCACTGCCCTTACAATATTAGTGGTGTTAATACAATTGAATGTCTTGGGACATAAACATCTTTTTTTTCCACGGGTTTCAATTGAGGTAAGGTGCTGTTGTGCTTACTTGAAATACTTGGTACTTTCCACTGTTGTGTCTGTAAAGATAGAGGGATTTTCAGAGCAAGCAGTTACAAGCTTCCATTATTAAAAGCCTACGAACTGTTTATTTTTATTTTTTAGATATATTTTTCTTTGTTTGCTGTAGACATAAATTATCAGACATCGGGTTTTTTATGTTGTCTGTATAGATTATTTTTTTTTAATCTGAACTCTGTTCTGTTCACTTGTTTCTTGTTGCAGGGAAATTCTAAAAAGAACAAAAATCGATAGCTTGCAGCTCATCAACTGTGTTCGGAAGCTGCTGCTGCACAGGATGCAGTTAGTGAACCTTCACTGTCCAATTCTTCCTTGTTACAGGAAGCAGAGGTGGTATTGGGTCTAGTAAAAACTGATTTGGTGCTGTAAATGGCTTTAAAATATTTAGAACTTGTGACAGATAGAACTTAATGTTGGCTCTAAACCAGGAAATACACACTGTGGATAATTTATATAGTAATTACCTTCAGTTTTTACTGTGCACTTTTTAAAACTAGGTTTTAATTTCATGTAATAACTCCAGATTTTGTATATTTTCAAATATGATTATGCATTAACAAATTTGGGTCAGTGCAGTAGTTGTCTATTTTTGAGTTATATGTTAAATTGTCAACATGTGTACATTCCTTGACTTGTTAATAACAGTTTAAAAATTAATTTTGAGTCTCTTTTGGCCATGCAAGATGTGCAGTTACTGTGAGTGTCTTATTCCTGTTCTCAGCCCTTTTGAATTAATTGGAATTGTAGCTTTAAATGATTTCTATAAATTCACACGAGTAAATGGGATCACTTTTATTTGAAACTGCAATAGTGGAAACTTTTGCTGCTTGTATTTGGCACTTTGGATTTTGAAGTAAAGAGCACAAATAGCTGAATTGGGATACTTCTATGAAATTGCTTTAAGCCCTTATGTTGGCATTTGGTTTACACATACATGTATATATTGGTTGAAATAGCTGTTTAAAGCTAGAGGAAATTGTGATTGTAATTTGCCCCAAAAGAGTAAAGCAATATATGTGTGTAGAATAGATCAGCTTACTGTGCTCTCTTACAGTAAAGAATATCAAATACATAGAAGATTTAAACACTGAATTTGCAAAAAGTCTTCATGGAATTAAGTCCTGATGGATTCAGTGGGGGGATGCACGTGGCTTTTCCTGTGTTTTGGGAAGTTTATGAACTTTAGGACTCTTCTAAGATTTCTTTTTTTAAGTGAAGTCTAATACCATGAGAGTTCACAGCATTGGGTTTTTTGTGTTTTTTTTTTTTCTTTCATTTTTTTTAATCAAATGCTGTGCTGCTCCACACTTTACACTGATCTTCTGTTCCATAATTTGCATTATGGCACTTACTGGAGTAAACCCTTATGAGACAAATAACGGCTGTGTTGATATGTATTATTAGTATGTAATAATAAAATCAACTACACAAAACCAGCTTGACTTTTTTCTTGATTCTGGTTATACCCAGGTTGCACAATGTGGTATTGTGGTGAGATGTTAACAGCTATTCCTGGTGAGGTGAGCTTAAGGAATTAAGCCGGTCTAGTTACTCTTAGGAGTGCTTCTCTCTGCTTGAGCCAGACTGTTCCTGTACCTAATGTGTGCAAAGTGCACCGAGTTGGTGTTAGCATTTCTCACCTTCTTGTCTGCTGAAAGCAACCAAGCAGTGTATCTGTATTGATCGCAGCTGTGGAACTGTTCTGATACAGTTTTTCCTTTTAAAGGCAAAATGGATGTGGACATGAAACTGGAAAGGAGATGGGGAGAGCCTGCACGGTTTCTTACTAGCATCATGTTGAGTTAAAAACTACATGGTGGTGCTAATAAGGGTTGGGAAGTGTTTACTTTCTCTCTATTTTATTGAAGCAGATACAGCTTCAACTGTTTCAATTAGGGTTGGAAGCTAATTGCTTTCTTCCAGTTCTTTTGAAGCTGCCTTTTCTGAGGACTTTCATCTTGCATGAAGGCACTAATTTATCTTATTTTAATTCTCTGGATCAAATTGAACTTCTTACTGATGCTACTTCTCATAGGTGGCTGCATTCAGAGAAAGGTTTTGCTTATGCCATTTTTGGAAGGACTAAGTAAAAATATGCTTTGAAGATTGAGCATTTAAAAATGTGCATAAAAAAGTTAAATGTATCTGTTACCTCAAACAGTTTTTACAACAGAGTATACACCCAACATCGAAACTGGAGTTGATATAGAATGTATAGGCACTTAGGTACAATTCCAATGTATGTTAGTTTATCAGCATTTTTCCTTGCAGTATCTGTTTGGAAATGTATTTCGGTGTCCCTCTCACCAATCAGCAGTAAATATGCTCAGGAAGAGACAATTTTGATCACTGAAGCTGCCTTCAGTTTTTCAAGGAAATGTTTTCAAGTAAGTTCCAGACAATCATAAACTATCAATACACAAAAATAGAATCGTGGGGGGGAAAAAAAAATTGAAATGGTATTTTGGATACTGTTGTAGCAGTGCTGTGAAGGGGCATAGTATATTACATTTAACTTGGTGGCACTAGAAAACGGAACAAGTGGAAAGGCCTAACTAGCTTGTGCTTATCTGCTAACCAGGTGGTTCTGAATCAGTTTCTGAATGTCTCAAACTATCTTAGATATCTCAGTTGTTACTGAATAATGCTATGCTATTAAAAAGCTGAAAGTTGGCTTCAACATTGCAGTGAAGAATTCATCTTTGAGACAAAGTCTTCCTGAAGTATGAATTTGAACTAATTTGTCTATATGAAATGGTCTGTGCAGATTATTATGGATTGCACAAAATTTGGGCAAGGAAATTGTACTAATACTGGAATTAATGTTCAAAAATTTACAGTGTGAATACTCGACTTCCTAGTTGATTAATCAGGAAACTAATGACAAACTGTTGTAAATTAGGAAAACCTTTATAAAATCAGGGTTAAAGAAAAATCCTAATGCTATTTTTTTTAATTTTAGATGGACAGTTCATTGTAACCCAAGTTTCTAAAGCATTTTTAGAGTGCTTAATTCATGTCTCTATAATGCTGGGCACCTTATGAATAATCTCTCATACTCATGAATAAGTGACCAATTCAGATAACAGAACTGTTTCCCATGAATGGTTTTAATAACTGGATCTTCAAAAATTCTTTCTGAACTTTGGTTTTAACCTATACTAACACTTTCAGATTTCAAAATGTTTAGCTATCCTAGATTTCTGAAAATACATCCCCAGTAACTACTCTGTGTGTTCAGAATAAATGCTTGCTGTAACTGAGAATGAATTTAACTTCAAGATTGCCCTCTTAAAAACTGCTTCGTGAGTTTTGAAAGTACCCAAGAAGCACCAAATACACTGGCTATTTTAAAAGGCCTTAAGCTCTTATAGGTCAGAGGCTTCCCTGCCTGAAAGATTAACTTCTAAAACAGGATTCTTAGGTTGGCATCGTCATAAGCTGTGCAAAGGTGTTATCTCATTTAAATAACGACGTGATTATTTTAAACTGTTACATACACAACTATACATCTGTGATTTAAATACTGATCATCTTAAGTGTTGATTTAAAAATGGTGGTGTTCGCAATGTCTTTTGCTAAGTCCTTCAGATCAAGTCTTAACCAGCTCAACATTTCAATGATAGTGGTGCCAGGATCTTCACGCTAGATGTGATCTAGTAGCGCTCCAAGCAGCACCAGTATCAAGACTGGAACACTTTGCTTTCCCATCGTTGTTGAAATCCATATGCTATTCATGCACAGGATATTTTCCCTTTTTACCAAGCCAGCTTCACTTCTAATTTGTACTTGTAATCCTATTGCTCTTTCTACTCTACCTTCCCTCACTGACAGATGAGTTGAATTTTTGGTGGGGAAAGGTCTTTGGCCCAGTATGTTTCCTTGATGCTGACTTTGGGCACAGCTGGGGCCCATCGCTGTTCGACAGTGCTCACTGCAACTCCAAAGGACAGATTTGCTCAGACATTGGAGGCATCAGTTGCAAACAGGAAAGGAAATAAGCTTTTTATCCACATATCACCTATTACGAGACTAGAGAAGTTATTTACTGGCTTGCTTGAGCAATGTGAATGCTGCTTTTTTTATATATAAATCCAACAATATATTAAAGTTTGGAGAACCATCTGGCCCTGTAAACTGGGCAAACCTGTTGTTCTTTAATACAGTATGTATGTAAGGTAATTTGAGAGCACTATCTTAGCAACAGCAGGGTCATAATAAAAATAAAGCTTAGCGCAGTAAAAAAACTGTAATTGCTACCAGAGGTCTGATTACTTCCTCCCACAAAGTCTAGCTGCAACTCTATTAAGAATGCTTGTTCTGTCTTATTTTGCATTTTCTGCTTCTGTTACTACTTGCAGTATTACTCAGCAGTGAATTAAAACCATGTTTGCTTAGAAGGGGCCATGTTTGCCCTAATTCCTGACTATTTCTTTTAATCACAGGATGAAAAACTTGCTTTAACTATATTTGTGTCTGCAGCGCTGCTGGCTTGGTTACAGATAGGGACAGAGGGGGGCTTTTGGGGACCTTTATAAACAAGGGCTGATTGGGGCTATGAAATCCACCACATGGAAACTCGCCTGGGGGCAGTTCTCATTGTCTGCCTCTGCTGTGTGTGTAGGCAGCTTTAGACATGTCGATGCTAATTCGGAATCACTCGGCCTTCTTACAGAAGCTTCCAGTGCAAATACTTGCATCGCTGCAGTACCGACGTTACATAGTTGAGCCGCAAAAATAAGAAGCGTATGATTCTTGTGGGGTTTAATTTGCACGGCATGCCAACAGCCCTGGAAGAATTTTAGTTTTCAAACTTTTTATATGTGAAACTGTAGAGAGAACAGCAGAGATCATCCTTTATTTGTACTGGTTTCAACTCTTAATTAACCCTGTAAGTCCAAAACTTTATAATAAACGACGTCTTACCCAAGGAAGCAGCCTTTGAAATCCAGTTCTGGTGTCAAAATTGTATTTATGGTCTTCCATAAACAACACAGCTTGGTCCTGAGGGGAGTTAAAACCACAAAATTAGACTCCAGGTAATTTCCATTCACGTTAAGCATTATGTATACTTTCATTAATTGACTTGGAAGCTAGTCTGAGGTGGAATGTAGCTTCTTGCAAACTTTCTCCGTGTAAAGTTCATTGCTTCTGAAATTAGCATGGGAGGACCTTAAATCTCCACACACCCCTCTCTACTACAAAAGGAGACTTCATCCTTGTCTGCCTTCCCACTAAAGCTTCAAGTTTCCTTCCTCTCGGGCTTAGAAGGCTTCAATTCGTGCTTAAAAATAGTGAATACAGAACACTTTATTCAAGAAAAAAATATTTTAATGACATTATTAGCTTGAAAAAGTCTGAACTGAGAACTTCAGTGCAGTTTCATTTGGCATAAGGAACAGTGGTAGTACTGGAATTGGTGCTACACCCCTTACGTGCCTTCTACTTAACTGACTTTCAAATTGCATATAGCATGTACAATGTTGGACATAGCAAATATTTGCCTTTGGAGGGGGGGAGATCAATTTTACCAAAAGTTTCTTCTGGCCTCTGGAAAGTCAGGTTTATTTTCAGTCCAAACAAGTAGACAAGAACAAGTTTCTCTTAGATTTTTTTTCGATCTAGCCCAGGAGGTCAAGAGCATTTGAAGCCAAGAAGCACTCAATCTCTCACAAAAAGATGAGTATGCTAAATTTCTGTATCCAATTTATATGTAGTGAATATACTAAACTTGTGAGGTTTTTTTTAATAGCAATACTACTAAGTGAAAATGAATTTATTAAATGAGAGGGAGAGAAGAATTTGACTCTTGGTTTTGCATTTTGGTTTGAATTCTCAGTTAAGATGGACTTTTGCAGAAATTTATTGCTAAAATAAAAGGCAAAGTAGTAGAGCAAAGAGTTAAAATAAGTTTAGAAACGAGTGCTCTTCTGTCTCCAATTAAGAATATTTGGTTCTAGCGAGATGGGAACTGACAGGTTTCACTTTTGACAAAAGAGTCATAAAAAATAAACATTATATATAAGGGGTAATTTACTGCAAATAATGTTTAGATAAACATAAATATAGACAGCAATGCAAACTGACTTGGTTAGCATTACAAAATGTTGAATGAGTTTAATAACTGCCTGTAGCGATTTATAATACTGTATGTGAAAAAATACTCTTCAAACTGTATTTACAATAGAAATAAGTTTAATAGTTCTAATTTGTTCTGCAGATGCTATTCATTAAAGTCAAATTATATTAAGGACTTTTACATCGCTGTATCAGTTAAGTTTTTGCTTTTTTTTTTTTTCCTCTGCTCATTGAGTTTATATTGCACTGAGTTATTTCAGAGGAAGAGAAAATGATAGCAGAATTTACTGGAGAAGAACAGTCTTGTCTTGAAAATGTATACATTTGTCTCAGCAAAGGAAAAATCTGGTCTGTTTTTAGACAAATGCTGAACTTGATAAGGAGATATGAGTAAGTAATACCATTCCCACTTGAAAACCATTAGAGAGGGCAAATCTGGAATGTAAAACAGGCAAAAAAATTTATTGAGTGTTGTGCAGGAGTGCATGAGAGTCTGAAGGACTCATTTTGAAGTATGTAGAAAATACTAGAAACTAGAAAGTGTCTCTGATTTCCTGGCTTTTTGGTGAAACAGGAGCTATAGATCCTCTGGTTCTCTCTGCCAAGAGGTTGGGGTGTGTCCTGGGAGAAGGCAGAAGACTCACTGGGATGGAATTCCAGAGGAAAGAGGTTGGGGTCGGGTTCTGGCACCTCTGGGGCTACGTGCTGGGATGAGGGTGGTGTGTGGAGCTACCTAACCCCGTGCTTGCCAGGGCTGTGGCTTTGCCATCTGAGCCCGGAGGCCTCGGGCTGGCAGTACTGAAGAAACACATATAAACAGAGAAAAATGTAAATGTAATGATTCACTGGCTTGCAAGTTACAGGTTAAATTATGGTGAATAAATTCCAGGCTATCGGAAGAAAAGACCACCGCCCTTTCTTTCCCCTCTCCTGTCCATATAGGAGATGCTCAATTCTTTCCTCTGTGCATTGCTGTCCCTTATGCAATACTGGGATGGAAATATGAACAAGAGCAAGATTCTGTCAGAAGCTGGTAGGTAGCAAGCCCTCAGGTGAAACTACGTATTATCAATGTAAAATTCATTGGGAGCATAATTTTAAGAACAATTATCTTACTTGTTTTGAAATGATAAACACTCATGAACAAAGACCTGGCTAACTATAGTGGGCGCTGGATTTTTTTTTTTTAATTAAGATAATAAAAATGGAATTTTTTAACCCAAGAATGGCCAGTGGTTTTCCTAGTGCAATTTTTGTAATGGCATTAGGCTTACAGAAGAGTTTATTTGTAGGGAAAGCTGTATTGAATATGTCTATTGCAAATGCAGGCACCCAGAGCCTGGATAGTATTTCCCATGCATAGAGCAAAGTAATTGGATTGCTTAATTTTCAGAGAAAACATAAGAAAACTTTTTAAAGAAGATAAGTAGGACAAGTAAAAGCAATTTACATAAAGCACATCCCTCCTTATTCCCTTTAAAATACACGGGAAAGTTCAACAACACTGAAAAGCAGGGGAGCTAAAGTGGACAGATGATGCTTTACGAAGGATTTTTCATGCATTACGCGAGAGCCGGGAGCTCACCGCTGGGAGTGAGCTGTCACTGCTCTCCATGGCTTTTCATACGGGCAATTCAAGTGTCCCTGGCATTCAAGTGGCAATTCAAGTCCCTGGCAGCTCTGCTCCATGCCCCTGGGAATGCTCTAGAGGGTTTCATAGGTGTTTTCCCCTCTTCATCCTACCCATCCAACCTACGTTCTATCTACGTGTTCTGTCCTTTTTGGAGCAGACTTTCTGCGTGGTACTGTGTCACATCTGGTAGATGCACTCTAGAGACGCCCGGTGTAACAGATAAGAGGAATTTCTATTATTTAAGATAACACGACTGTATTATCCTGTTGGTAATTAAGCCATTTCCCAAGCCTTGTGCTTATATGTCTTTGGAGGAATTCCTGTCTCGAGAGGAACTTTGAAGCATAAGGTAACCTGTCCTCTCTTGGAGCTGGAAGGTGTTTGCTCGGAGAGGGCTCTGCAGAGAGTGACCAGAGGGTGCGACCTGGCCTGGGCTTGGTCTTCCCACATTACAGCTTGGTCTTTCCATAGCTCTGCTGGTTTTTCGGATGGCTTGGCAATTTGGATGTCCTACCTTGAACAAAAAGAAGTGATGCTTTACCGAGATCTGCAGGGTGTTGTTGGAAATGCTGTCCTTCTGCATCAACAGAAATCTTTGCTGTCTCGTGCTTTTCAGACCCGTTGGTCATCCCACCTCACGCCGTTGACTTTACTGGAGCCTGCCTCAACCCAATTTCCAGAAAAGGCTGTCTCCTTTGGCATGACTTTCTGCCAACGTAAGAATGTGTAAAACGCTCTCACCAGCTTCCCACCACATGGAAAATCAGCCTTGCCTCACCTCTGTTGTGTGGTAGTGCCTTCTATCCTCAGCAGAGGCTGCCAACATCATCCCCCCCAAACCTGTGCCCCATGAGGTCCCCATCGCTGTAAAATAGCGGTAGTTCCCCTCTGAATCTCCCACTCTTTCAGTTCCTCATCCCTTTTTGACTGCAACTCACGTTCTGCTGTTCTCTTTTCTGGCTGGTCCTCTACCCATAACCTTCTTTCCTGAGGGTTGATTAACCTTCATTAAAGCACAGGTACTTTTTGTTTTTGTTTGTTTGTTTGTTTTTCTTTGAGGTGTCCCTTTCCCGGCGCGCGAACATTTAGACACCAAGAACCCCTCGGCCCTTTTTTGACAACGTTCAAATCAATGAGGGAGTCATCCTGGAGTCCTTCTACATGGAATTA
>VUYV01000511.1:162690-199177 GCA_008711295.1 Anarhynchus alexandrinus
TTTATTTCAAAGTACAAGTGGTGAAAAGGGGATGGCTTCACACGGGGTCCCCGGAGCTTTGAACCGCTGTGGAAATCGGTTCAGCGGGGTTCGGGTGACTGGCATCCCCGCAGGATCACGTTCCCATGACTTTTGCCTTGTTGGGGAGGAGATTGGGGCGAGGGAGAAGTTGGTGGTTTTTTTTAATGCTTGAAATGAAATGAATTCCTGGAGCCTTTCTCGTGTTTTCTAGTGGTTCAGCTGGTGATGTTAAGCAGTGCATGTAGGCGCCCGGGGTTTGCAATCATTGCTGCAGAAATCCCTCCCGTACGTACAGCGGGGCACGGGGCTTCGGGAAAACAACTGGAGCGGATGCAGAAGGATGTGCCTCACAGGGCTGAAACAATTAGACAGCACTTACTCTTAGCACAAACTCTGGAGATGTTTTTTCAAGCGTACTGTAGGTGAGAAAGGCTATGGAAAGTTTCCACTTCCTGGTTTTGAATAAGTTTTTGAATAAGGACTCACTGAAGGAGCGATTTTCAGTCAGTTGGGTTTTTTTTTAAAGATGTAGGTGTTCTGATACTTCTGGCAAATAAGAGCACTTCTGAAACGTGCTAGGAAAAATGCTGACTAAGGTATTTTATCGGAGCCCAGTGAAAGTTAAGTTACAAAAGTCTACGCTTACCTTCCCCAGCAGGGATGTTTTTTCTCCGAGGTGGAGCGCCCCAGAAACCCTCGCTGATTTCTCTGCAAACGGGACTTAGCTTTTTTGGGGAGAGTGCTAATAACTCGCTGGGGAGGAGGGAAGAGAAGTTTTGGAGCCTGAGGCTCTTAAATATGAACTATTCATTTTGCTGTTAACTCACTTTTCCCTCTCTGGAGGCTGAGACTCTTCTGTGTCTGTAAGAGAAGAAGAAAAAGGTAGCGGAAGACAAAACCTTGAGTTGCCCGGTTTAGTGCACCGAAAGCAAAGAACACCTGCGGCGAGAAAATCTTATGAGAGAAGATTAGCTGCTTTCTTGACTGTATATATTAGCGGAGGAGAGCTTAGCACTGCTCTCTGTAACTAGTTGGAGTTGAGCACAGAAGTAGTTCGTACAACAGGGAGCATGGCTGGAAATTATACTTAACTGATGTTGGAGTGGTAAATTACTGGGGGAAATTCTGCCCAAAGGCATGTATGAGGTCTGTGGTTCATGCTGAGATTCAATTATTCTCCCTATTTGCTTTTGCACGTATAATGAATGTTGTTTTCTATCACTTTAAAAATTATTGGGGTTTATAAGCTTAATGGGCCAGCTTGTTGGTACTTCTGCTCCAATCCAGATCTCTAAATAGCAAATAGATGTAAACTTTTAAGTTAACCTGTGTGTGAACGTTAACTCCAATGTGAAATGCACCCGATTGCGTGAATAGAGATGCACTCTCATGGACAGTGTTTTACTTCATGTTTTGGTAAACAAGATTCCTCTAGTCCACCACTCTTATGTTTTTGATTGGTATAAATATGAGCTGAAGTCTTTTCCTTCAGAAAGGCAGGCTGCCCCCACGTCTCTCATAAAAAGCTTTTGGAGAGGAAGCCAAATGAGGCTTTTTTGGGGGACTGCGTTATGAATTACACTTTCTGACATGACTGTCATCAGTTGCTATTAAAAATACCTCCATACAAATAGACAAAGAAGAATTCAGTTGTGACCCTCCTTCTCGTTAGTGCTGGGTATTCTTATAAGGCTTTAAGGCAGGGAGAAGGGGAGTATCCCGCAGCTGAGGAGAGAGTTGGTCTGTCAGAAAACGTTACTAAGAGCTGTCAGGATGTACTTTTCATGTTTAGAAGACCTCTGCAAATCTTAAGTTGTGGGTCAGTCTCCAGGAAGGTACTAGTGTTTGTTTGTTGGGCACTAAACATGAGGTAGTTTTAAATGCAGATATAAAAACTGACTCTGAACAACAACAAATTAAAAAAAAAAAAGAGAAGAGTATTATATTGTTAGTGAATATGCTAAATATAGTATTTCTGCTAGCTTCCCTACTTTCTATTATTCACTGCTGAGATTAGTGGCAAGAGTTTTTGACATGTCCTTTTGCGTCGTGTATTCTGCGTGGCATTTCACCCGTCGTCGCTTCCCTTGGACACTGCAAACGCTAGCAAAGGACCAGGCTGAAATTTGTTTCTGACCATGACCAGTTTAATATTTTGACATGTGATCTGTGTGCCAAAGCAGTCAGGCCTTTTTCTTTTTTTTTTTTTTTTTCATCCAGAGGGCTGCTTAATCCTAAAAAAACCCAGGCTGTTGATTTTACAGAAGCACGACAGCCACCCGTAACAGCATTTCTCCTGCTTGGTAGCATATTATAAATCTCTGCCTCTGCCCAGAGGGAGGGGTTTGGGATGTTAAACTCCTTGCCAGAACCCTCTGCAGTGCTGCCGTGACCAGAGTACTTTTGTGGGATGTTTGTGCGTTCCTAATAATAACATGTTTCCTAAACACGGTTAAAAATTGCTTCAGTAGATGCAGTAACATTCCATTAACTTAGTGACCTGCAGAAGGACTGTAAATAAAAATAGACTTATTTTCCTGTCTCTTCCAGGCCAGAGCACTGTGTTGAGGGTTTGTTGGCTTTTTTTTTTTTTTAACTTAAAAAAAACCCAAACCTTCTGTACAGTAAAATGTCAGCTAGTGTCAATAAGCAGTTTACATGACATGAGACTCTTTGCAACTGTCCATTGGCTCTCCGAAATCTGCCTACGGAGTGTAAGTTATGCAGTCACTATGGTGATGCTGAAGAGGAGTGCGATTCAGAGAGGATAAAGCAGAACTGGCTGAGTAAACTGAATGGGAGTGGGAACAGAAGCACCTTTCAGGGGTGCAGCAGTGCTGCTCCCCACCGCTCGACAGCCCGGCAACCTCCGCCTCTTCCCCATCCATCCATCTTCTGACTGGGGGGTTTCATTTGTGGGGAGAAGAAAGGCCCTGGGGAGAGGTGTGTTGTATACGTGAGAGAAACGTGCATATATGCATAGTGAAGTGGATTAAAAATTATTTACATATCTTGTATCCAGATAATAGGAAGAAATAAGTTATCTACATAACCAGATAATAGGAAGAAATTAAGTGCAACAGCACGGAGTAGTCAATCTCCAGCTACAAAACATTTAAGGGTCACAGGCTTGCAACGAGCACTTTCGAACATGAAAAGAGAAAGTTTTCCCAATCCACAGCTACGAGTAACTATTTTGTTTTGAGAAGATGTGATCGCATCTTGCATCACACCTTGCAGTCGCATCTTGCACACGGGTGACATGTCTTAGAAAGCACTGTGATATCCAGGAAGGAAGAGAATAAAAGCACTGAGTAGTTAATATTGATTTGATCAGGTTTTTTATTATTTCGTCTGAACTCAGAGAGTTTTCTTCTGTTAAAGATGTTTGGTACAACATAGAGAACCATTTTGTGGTTCTTGGGATTTAACCCTGTTCTCATTTGAGTTGGTAAAAAATGCTCCTACTGTCTTTGATAGCAGATTGTGTCCTCTTGAGGTTTATCCTGACCATCCCCTGCTTGCCAGCAAATGGGGCACGAGCATGGGTACACCCTGTCCCGCCTTCTGAGCTACCAACCTGCAGTCCAAAGATGCACAGAAACATGCGCTACCAGACATACGTTACTTAGACCTGGCACAGTCTGTCACCTTCTCAGATAGGAAAACCACCCTGTGAAAAGGAAAACACTGGACATATGAGGTGGGACTCTTTTCTGAGTCTCTTCTGGAGGAACTGACTGAGAAGTTAGAACTGATGGACCCGAGAAACATGCTTAGACTTGTGTGGAGTACTGGTGTTTGCTATTCTTGTGGTTAGATGTGATGATATACTAGAGATAAGTGCCTTTTTTGACACTTTTGTTACATTTTTAAAAGAATAACAGGTTATAAGTGTACCTGTTTCTGACTCTTTCTTATGTACCAGAATTATCCAGAGTTGGTGGTGTGATGCAAGATGTGATGGCATCTCCTCGAAACAAGATAGTTACATATAGCTGTGGACTGGGAAAGCTTTCTTTTTATTTATGTCCCTTCCAACTCTAACCATTCTATGATTCTATGTTAGAAAGCACTCGTTGCAAGCGCTGTGATCCTTGAACGTTTCGTAGCTGGAGATTGGCTTTTGATTGACTTCTCTGTGCTGATACATTCATTGATTCATGTGTTTTGTAACGTGTCTGCATACTGGCTAAGTCACAGCAAGCAGTATAGGAATTGCTGCAGGTAACTTTATAGTTCCCTTCAGGTGTGTGAGGTGGCCTGTGGGGGAAGAGGACTACTATTGTTTTTTGTAGCTCAATTCCTTGCTGCATGCACTGATGGAGAAACTCTTGAGTGACTTTCAAGAGTGGCTTCAGGTCTCCATTCCAGGATCTTTCCCAATGGCACTTAAATTAGACTTCTATTTCAGTTTATTTTATTTATTTTTAGTTTATTCTATTTAGTTTATTTTATCCCATTCTGAAAGTTAGGTTCGTGATAATCAACTCTGCAAAGAAGCCTGGAGAGGAACGGTGGTGTGGATCCCAGGTGACTGTGTTGCAGTGATTTATGAAAATCTCCCAGTTCCTGTAGAAAGCATTTTTGACACATCCCTGTAAAATCATACAGACACTTCCAGTAAAATGATGTCGCTAAGCTTTCCTGCCTTGATTTCTCTTCCCAACGAAGAAAATACCCAAGGAGCAAGCTGGACTGACTCACCCGTGCTGGTGCGACTGCTGGAGCGGGGCGAGGGAGGGTGTGGGAATCGGGGCTTACAGTATATGGGGAGGTCGGTTGAAGCCGATCGTGTTACACACAAGACCGGTCATGCATGCTGCTTTGTTGTCTTTTTGGGGCAGCTTTGAAATTACTTCACATCTGAGTGTTAGGGAAGGTCTCCTAGAATGGATCTAGACATGAAAAGGAGTTTATTTACAGTGCATAGCACAGAATCACAGAATGGTCAGGGTTGGAAGGGACCTCTGGAGATCTAGTCCAACCCCCCTGCCAGAGCAGGGTCACCTACAGCAGGTTGCACAGGACGACATCCAGGCTGGTTTTAAATATCTCCAGAGTCGGAGACTCCACCACCTCTCTGGGCAGCCTGTTCCAGTGCTCTGCCACCCTCAAAGTAAAGAAGTTCCTCCTCATGTTAAGATGGAACTTCCTATATTCAAGTTTGTGCCTGTTCCCTCTTGTCCTATCACTGGGCACCACTGAAAAAAGACTGTTCCCATCCCCCTGGCACCCTCCCTTTAAGTATTTATAAGCACTGATAAGATCCCCCCTCAGTCTTCTTTTCTCCAGACTAAAAAGACCCACGTCCCTCAGTCTTTCCTCATAAGAGAGATGCTCCAATCCCCTAATCATCTTTGTAGCCCTCTGCTGGACCCTCTCCAGCAGTCCCCTGTCTTTCTTGAACCGGGGAGCCCAGAACTGGACACAGTACTCCAGATGCGGCCTCACCAGGGCAGAGCAGAGGGGGAGGATGACCTCCCTCGACCTGCTGGCCACACTCAAGCAGCTAAGGTTTGGGCGATGGGATTTGTTTTGAATAGCCCCACTAAATTTTCACATAAACTGGAAGGTCCCCACCGTCTAACCTCATTCTGTTGTGAGCAAAAAGAGGAGCTACTTCTTTGAGGAAGACCCACCTCAACCACAGCCCAGAGGCTAAAATAGTTAATAGAGATGTGAATCTGGAAGCACTGCTGCTTTTTTTTTTTTCTTTCTTTTGAGACCTTACCATAGGTTTTCCCTCTCGTGTGAATCTCATATCTGCTACAGCCTTTAAAGCATGAGAAGTGACTGCGAGAGGCAGAGGAGCTGGCAGTTCTTCAGGCCTCCTTCGTTAGGTGCCTCTGCGTCGCATCCCTCCCGAGCGCCGGATGTTCTCCCGGTGCGCAGAGAGCATCGGTGCTGTAGCTCTCGGTACTTGCCCGTGTGGTGGGGAGTTTCCCACATCCCAAACTCTGTGACACCATCCTCTCGAGAGGCTGTTTCAGCCTCTGCCATATCCTTTTCCCCAGCAAGGAAAGGAATCGTTGTCTCCGCATGGGCACATACTGTGATGCGTTGTGCTGATGCCCTTAAAAATGTTAATTTTTTCATGCTTTTGTGTGAGAGTACCGACCACCTTATTTGTAAACTCTCCTTTGACTCAAGGCAGAAACAAGTCATAGCGAGAGGCGTTTGCGTGGGTTACGCCTGCCTTTGCTCCGGGGACGTGCGCGCTGTCAAAAGCTGAAAGCTTTAATTCCTCCAGCTCTCGGGGCCAAGAGTAAGGAATTCCAAATTAAACAGATTAGCTGTGAGCTCCGAACTTCTCCCAGCTGTGCCTGTGCCCCAGAGAGCGAGCAATGTAAATATAAGTTCACATTCCACTTTGAAGTCGGCGTATATTTTTGACTGTTACACCAGTTCCTTATTTTCTAAAAGTAATGAAATGAGTAATGCAGTGGGAGACTTAATCCATGTATATATCCCAAATACCAGTGAAAGCCAAGAAATTCCTATTTCCTGTCAGTTGTGCCTTTTGCTTATGTTTATTTCAGAGGTATACGTTGAGAACTTTTTTTTGTGTGTGTGTCTAGGAGAGGTAGAGCAGAGTTAAATAAAAGTGCAGCCATATGTAGTCTCAAAATAAAATTTGAGGCAAATCAACATAAATCAAGCAGTATTTTACGTAGAAGGTATGCTTCAAGTTTTTTTGCATAGCTCAGTAATAAAACGGTGATACAAAGAATATGGCTGTAAAATACAGAGACAAATCTGCTGTATTTTACTCGGATATCACAAGGGTTTACAAACGTTTAGGGTATTTTATATACCATATGTGCTTTATTGCTTAAACTGCAGAGAATTTGTACTTTCCTGCGAGACTATTACACTTTATGGCAAAATGCTTGAAGAATCGTCTACATATTTGTACAAGAAACGGTAACGACTCATATGGTACCATTATGGGACAGCTTCACCGCAACACGCAGAGCTTTGCATTACATTTCTATATAGCCTATGTGCAAGGGACAATGTTGTTTCTGGAAATATAATTGAGGTGTAGCAGTGTATGGGGTCCGTAGTCGTTCTGGAAGGGTGGAAATCCAACGACCAGGTGTTGCCCACAAACAGAGTAGCTCATGCGAAGAGCTCGCCTTATTTTGAAGGGATTATTTAACTGTTTTTTTCCCACTGTGTGTAGGTAAATCTGGGATTTTTTTTTCAGCTTGAAACAATTTGTGAGGTTGATATTTGCCCAATAAGTGGCCCATGCAAGTGGTGTGCGTAAGTTACGTGCTGAGGTGTTACAAAGAGAATTTATTTCGGGGATGTGTAGCTTAACAGTTTTGAAGCCACAGTGGCCTCTGGCGCTAGAGAGGCTTATTATAAGGAATGTATGTATAAAATTATGGTTTTCTGTGTGTTTTGGAATGTGAGTACTGTCTATTAAACATGACTTGCTTTATGCTTTGCAGAAGGGAGGTGTTTCCCCGCCATTCCGCATTAGCTGACCCCATGCTCCTCCAATATTTAAAAAAAAGAAAGGACTTTTGTGTTTAAATCCGCAGGGATGCGCTGGAGAGTTTTAGCTGGTGCCAAACGTTAGGGAAGAGCCTGGGAGCGAGACGCTCAGGGGGTTCACTCGCGGACTGCGCTGGTTCGGATGCTGCCACTTCCCTGCCGCGGGGGAGGCGACGCAGGGCCACCCCGCCAGGGTGGTGGGGACATCGCTGGGTGAGAAGTCAGCATCCTCAGCCAGCTGAGGACCGCGCCGTACCTGGATGGAAAGTACCAAAGTCAATACCTTGACTTGCACCTTGGAGCGAGGAGGAGGTTGTTGTTACTGTTTGGCCGTAGGAAGAGGTAACGGTATCCCCCAGCGAGGCACAACAGTTGAGCGGTATTTTTCGCTGCAGATTTGATCTGGGATTTTCGAAGCAACAAAGGACCCAGTAATAGCTACAGCCTATGAAATCTCTCAATAATAGGATAGAATTTCTCTTCCTTAACATCCTTGAGGTATTAAAATGAAGAAATTAAGCCGCAGCTACCGTTCATTAAATGCTGAGGGACTGAGTTAATCTGATAAATGGGAAGATTGTTTTCAGGCAGAAAAAGGAATTGAGATGGAATTCTGGTGTTCGCTGGAATTACTGCATTTAGGATCAACTGTTATTTCAGCCAGCTTTTTTGTTTGTAGTTTCAATATTCTAAAAATGGTATTTCCTGTCACATATCTGAACGAGATACCACACGTGCTTGTAATTTAAATGTTGTGGGCCGCGAAACATATGTGGTAATGGAGATCAATGGCATCTTGTATCGTTTTCCTCTTACCCAAAGCGTTTGGGTTCCATTTACGTGGGTCCCATGGGAGCTTTTTGGAGTCAAAACACATCTGTCCTAAAGCCTGGGTTTACCGCCATTTCGAGGAAGAATGTCCTAATTCCTAAGAAGGAATTTGGAGCCCTTTTTAGAACAAAAAAGAACTCGAGAGAAAGGATTAATTTATTGTGTTGTGCAGATATAAGAGCATCAGAGAACAAGCTACATAAAGTAGCATAACACTATAAATATTTTTTTTTCTTTTAAATACTAGAGGAATGATGCTGCCCATCACACACGAGAGGGTGCATTTCCTTTCATTAGGATGACATTATACAACCAGCTGTTAAAGATCCATTTGGATTTCTTTCCTCCTTTCCTAGTAGGCAGTTTTGGGGATCAGTGAGCAATAGCAGGGGAACTGCTATCTATTTCAATGCTTGCTGCTTGCATGGGTATCTTTGTTAACATCAGTATAATTTTTTGGGGAAAAACACATTTCTGGAAAAGTAATGAAAGGTGAAAGCTACAGCCTCTGACAGGTACGTGAAGGGTATTGTAACTGCAGATGAGGGCTCCATCTGCAAAAGTGGTTTTCTTCATGGACATTTATTGACTGAAGTTAAATATTTGGCAGGTGAATTTCAAACATCTTTGTTTTGTAAAAGAAAAAAAAACCTGCCCAATAATCTGTAACATCACATTTTAAACAGTGAATAGCAACAGACATTGGGGGTGGGAGGGAAATCAACATCTGGAAATAGTAAAGGACACTGAAAAACTTCATTTCTAATGAGAAAGGGAAACGGGCTGCAGAGTGTGTTCTTTACTGTAAACAGCATTTGTATTTACTTACATTCCCATTTCGTGTTCCCTTTTGCACTCGCACATCTCGGGGTTTTGTGATTTGCCCCTTGAGCGTGGCCGCGGCCGTACCGAGTCGCTGTGCCTCGTTTCCCCCGAGCTTCAGAACTCGCCCTCATTTCCCCCGAGCTTCACGCTGGGTCCCTGCATCGTC
Organism: Anarhynchus alexandrinus; assembly: GCA_008711295.1. Classification (NCBI taxonomy): domain Eukaryota; kingdom Metazoa; phylum Chordata; class Aves; order Charadriiformes; family Charadriidae; genus Anarhynchus; species Anarhynchus alexandrinus. Next base: position 172,043 of record VUYV01000511.1, read on the forward strand.
CCTGGAGTCCCTCCGGAGGGAAAGGCTTTCTCTCCCCTCGCTCGGCGTGGCGTTTGCTCTCGCTGGCGGTCCCTTATCTCCTGTAAATGCTGGAGGAGTTTTTAATGGCAGCCTTTGAGGCTGCTTCCCAATGCTCTCTGTTTACCAGCGTGCCCCGCAGTCCTGGCTGTTGGAGAAAAAAAGCCACGCTCCGAGTTAGCGTCGCGTAAGCGGTCATTAACAAACGAGGCTTGTTAAGATGAAGCAAGGTCTGAAAACTTCGAAACTTCCCGATCTAGAAATAATCAGTTATATACTGCTGAAGGAGCAGTGCCGGCAACCAGAGGGAAAGGAGGAGAAGGGTGTGGGATGGGAGGAAAAAATGATGACCAAGTCAGAGACCAAATAGCTGTGATTTTTCTTTCCATTGCTGCAGTTTATTTTGATGAAGTGATTGTGTGGGTGAAGGATACACTGGTAGTTGTGTGTGTCTGAGCTATGACAGTCATTTGTAACTTGTTTGCTCCTTTTCTCTCTCTCTCTAAGTGGAGAGGAGGGCGCTTGTAAAATAACTAGCATAGTGCAAATATTTTTACTGAACAAAAAGGTCGAGAGTTCAAAAAATAATGAAGGACCAGAGTCCTTCTCCCTTGCGAGCTCTTGTTTGCTCGGCAGCGGAGCAAGCGGGCTGCGCCACCCTTTATGGGACTTTCTTAAAGGCTATAAACTGGTCAAGAAATAATGGGCAAATGGTAAAAACAATGACTTGTAGCGTAAGATTTCACTTGGCTGAACTTTGGCATCTCTAGAAATGAACTGTTCTCTAAACGCTACAGATAAAGAATGGCTTTTGCGGTTAAGCAATTATATGCTGTTGCGCCGTGCAATTAATAAATGGCCTAACTATGGCTGGCTGTGCACGAAGGGGAATAGCTTTAAGTCATCGTTATCTAACTATAATTACGGAGTAATGTATGTGCAGGTGGTTTTGTCTATATGAACTCTGCCTTCCTTGTGCTTTCAGGCAAACGTGAATACGTTCTGACATAACAAGAATAACTTTTTATCAAATGAACGATGTTTATATGTGCCCTGTGGTGCTTCATTGTACTCGATTCCTCCTCAGTCATTAGCAATTTATTGCTCACTCCTTCAACAGTCAAGAGCAGTGGGGAGGAAAAACTTTGGGGATGACATATATAAGGATACAGTGAGCATTTACATTTCAGTGCATGATTTAAAACCATGAAGGCAAGACTAATTATTTACTGTTTGCAGTCCTGCTCTGAGGACATCTAGCCGAGCCCTTTACCAAAGATACTTCATTTGATCAAGTGTAGTTTATTAATTGGTTTAAAGACCTGTACTTTTTCCAGGCTGCCAGCCAATTCAGTGCTTAGCAGATGCGTGTGTTGTTACTTGGCCTTGACTTGTGTTTCACTGGTGTTTTATCTCTGGTGGATGCTTGTAGTCTACCCTTCAACAGGGATGCATCGCTCATCCTTTGGGCTAACTTTCTTGTTTATAAGTCTAATGCTTTTCCACACTCCCTCTAACCTGTGCAGTCTCTAAGAGCCTAAGTCAGGGCTGAAGGAACTGACGTGAAGCAATTCCTGCCCAGGTCTGGAAAGCGTCTGGGACCAATCTGCGCATCCTGCTCCTGGCAGGAGGCACCTCAGATAGCAGCATGGAGCCGGTGGTGAGTCACAGGCCAGTTCTGGTGGCCACGACACGCTCCTCGCAGCTTCTCACCTGGGGATGCTCATGCAACTGCCCTGTTGCCTGTGCCCATCGCAGGGGGAGAACGTCTGCCTTGGACAGACCTCAGGAACTGGCTGCTCGTTGCATATGTTATCTCGGTGGGCTGGTTTTGCCCTGATGGCTGTAGTATGTGTACGTTTGCCATCAGCACTGAATTCCTACAGCTTTTCTACAAAAAAAAAAATCCCTTCTCACCCTCCTCATTTTGTTTTTGGAAACAGCTGCACCATTCTTAGTAAAATGCTGTTTTGTTTAATGGGGGGAAGGAGGGGAAACCTCACCTGGAGAAGATGCCTAGTATGGAAAATCTCTGTCCATATTCCAAGCTAGATGTAAGCTGTAGAGTAGAAAGTGTTATGCAAGCGGTCTTGTACCACTGTGGGACTTTCAGCTCTCTCTGATCTAGAGGCTGCATACATCAGATGCTCTGAACAGCCCATAAAGCTTTGATGTTCCTTCGATTCCCAACCTGGGAGAGCAGTTGGGGATTCATGGGCAGTTTATCTGTTTCTACATGGCTATCTCAGATTATACATGTAAAACACAAAGTACACTGGATTTGTGAACTGCATGCACGTTTTGAGCTTCGTGTGGTTTGATTTTTATAAGGGCTGGGTTTGATTTGTCTTTCAAGAGAATTTATTTCTGTTCATGTCTGTTGTTTCTTTCTAGATGGTTTGCAGGTAGTACATGTGCAAGTGCCTCAAGTTTCTCCGACAAGATGTGTTCCACAAATCCAGCAAATTGGGTCACCTTCGATGACGAGCCGCTCTTCCAGTCACCTCAGAAATCAGTTGATAATCAGGGTAGTTGTAAAGCAAATGGCCTTAAACTCAATCTGTCTAGTGTGCATGAGTCTTCAAGTAGGTCATCTTCTACAGGCAGCACTCCACTCTCGTCTCCTGTAGTTGACTTCTACCTAAGTCCTGGACCCCCCAGCAACTCTCCACTTACTACACCTACCAAAGACTACCCGGCAAGTCCGTGCATCCCAAAGCCTGGGATTCACATCCTTTATCCCATCCCTGAATGGCCATCAAATGTTAACCTTCTTCCATCACCCGGGATTTGCTCATCCCTAGCCTCACAGAAACCGAGCAGCCTTCCCTTGAACACCTCGCCAAATGACCATCCATTTAAGACTTCAGTCTCCAAATCAACAGATGAAGGCAGCCCGAATCCGCCAGGAAGCTGCGAGGAGTTAGGAGAGTTGTCGTCGGCACCGGAGCGCTTCCCATACTTCCAGAGTGACTATGCTTTTTCCAGTCCCTTTTGGAAGGAAGGATGCTCGCTCAGCACGTCACCAGCTACTGTTAGCACACACAGGAAGGACAAAGCGCTCGACAGGAGCGCCTGTCATCCTAAAGACAAAGAAACTTGCCACGATCAGAAAAGCCTTAACCAGGGCTCCTTCAGCTATATCTGCGAGAGGCTTGAACACCTGCAAGCCGATAACTGCGACGCCGCAGGAAGCCCACCCGTCTCCAGCGCTCACACGTGGCACACGCTCTCCCCCGCCGTCCCACGCAGCCTCTTCAGGAGCCGGAAAGCGGATGGGTGGCCGTTCATGCTGAGGATTCCCGAAAAGAAGAACATGATGTCGTCTCGGCAATGGGGCCCTATTTACCTCAGTGTCCTAGCCGGAGGTGTGTTGCAGATGTATTACGAAAAGGGCCTGGAGAAACCTTTCAAGGAATTCCAGCTGCAGCCACACTGTAAGCTGTCTGAACCCAAATTAGAGAGCTATAACGTCTCAGGAAAAATCCATACTGTGAAGATCGAGTGCGTGTCTTACACAGAGAAAAGGAGGTATCATCCCAAAGTAGAAGTGATCCACGAGCCAGAGGTTGAGCAGATGTTAAAGCTGGGCACCACAGATTATAATGACTTCACCGATTTCCTTGTAACGGTTGAGGAAGAGCTTATGAAACTTCCTACCGTTTCTAGACAAAAGAGGAATTATGAAGAGCAAGAAATGACTCTGGAAATAGTGGATAACTTTTGGGGGAAAGTCACTAAGGCAGAAGGAAAACTCATAGAAAGTGCTGTCATCACGCACATTTACTGCTTGTGTTTTGTGAACGGCAGTGCCGACTGCTTTCTAACCCTGAATGACCTGGAGCTCCAGAAGAGGGACGAGCGTTACTTCGAGAAGGAGGAGGAGAAGAAATGGATCGATATTCTCGATTGCCATTTCCATAACTGTGTCAAAGCACAGGAATTTGAGCAATCGCGAATTATTAAGTTTACGCCCCCAGATGGCTGTAGGCTGGAACTGATGCGTTTCAGGACGCGGTATAACGGGCAAGACCTTCCCTTTTCTGTGAAGGCTGCGGTAGTGGTTCAGGGGGCATACGTTGAACTTCAGGCTTTTGTAAACATGTCTTCAACTGCTCCAATCCCAACGCGTTTACCCTCTGTGAAATACTGTGAAAACGTCATGATACGCTTTCCCGTTCCCACGCAGTGGATCAAAGCACTTTGGACCATGAACCTCCAAAGGCAGAAGTCCCTAAAAGCAAAAATGAATAGGAGAGCATGCCTTGGCTCTTTACACGAGGTTGAATCTGATCCCGTAATACAAGTCTCGGTTGGAACAGCAAAATACGAGAGTGCCTACAGGGCTGTTGTGTGGAAGATAGACAGGCTTCCAGATAAAAACTCAAGTAAATAATTTGCGCTATAAAATGATGGGCTTGGGTGAATGTCTTCACTGTTTTTATGCTTGGGTACCTCCATCAGGTTCTGTAGTTTGGGTTTTTATCTGTGCGGTGGTATTGGTAGAAGCTGGAATAACCTTTTGGGAAAAAGAGAATATAGCCTTTTTTTTTTTTAAAAAAAAAAAAAAGGATGTTTTCCTGCCTTATTGGATGGAGGCAGATGTGTTATTGTCAGTAATTGTTAGGAAATCATGGAAATGGATCTCGTCATTCTGAGTAAACCTCGAATCCATAGTAAGAAAGAGGGAAAGGTTTATGCTTTGCATATACCAGCTAAGCAATGGTGGGATGGGAAGCAAACACCAGCAGGTGACATGATTTGCCCACCCGGTATCACACAGTTAACAGAAAAAGTGCTATTGTAACTGTTGCGTCTTGGCTTTCTAGCATCGTTTAAGAAACGGTAGGTACATACGTAACTAGAAGGTATCGTGGTCAAACTTGCTGTCGCAAGTTGAGCGTGCTTTTGCAAAGGCTGTCGTCTGTTACCTCCTTTATGGGTTTGTGTATTGAGATTGTACCTTCATGGCAATAACTGCACTGACAAAAAATGCCTCCTACTTTATTTCTCCTTCTCTCAGGTGGTGGCACCTCACTAAAAACTTGCAGCAATAAAACCAGCTAAGTTTATAGTCGTGCACGTGGGAGCTGTTAATTTCCCACTAAGTAAAATAGTTAATTTACCTTAATTTAATGGAGAAAATATGATTTGTTGGGGGAAAGAAAATATAAATATATGGGTTTAAAATTCCAGTTTTTGGTCATGGTACCAGATTAATAGCCCCATGTAGTACTTTTCTAAAGGCATAAAAAATTCTTGAGGAATATATTATTCTGCTTCAAGTTCAGCAGAGTGAAGGCACTTGATCCTTTCCTTGGATATGCCTTATGTGTACTTGAGGCTTTGGGGATCTGTGTAAGACAAGGGCATCTATTAAAGCATTTTGCCTAAAAGACTTGTAAAATCTGTACTTTTAAGAAGGTGGTAAGTGTGTAGTATTAACAATGTCTTGGCCTATTCTTGTGGTGTCCTAACTGCCTGGACTAACTACCTCTTTAAAATGTCCAGAAAAGATGTAAGCTTCTTAAGTCCTGGTTTCAGGTATGCTAGTACTAAGTTGACATATCCACTCCCATGTTTTGACAGCTAGATGGGTGTGCAGGTGAGAGTTCTCATTCAAAACTATTAAAAATAAGAGAAAGGCAAAACAACTCATGAGGATATATATATATTTAATATTAATCTAACTGTAAATTATATTTAATCTGATCTGTTTAGGTTATGACTTTTTTTTTTTTACAGTTTGATATTTGAATACTTCTGATTGATTTTTCAGTGACATAAGTAACAGATCAGTAGAAAAACTGAGGGAATTGAAAATTGAAATGAAATGAAAAGGGAATATTATCCTGAGTCTATATATGAACTAGATTGGTTCTGGTATTAAAAGAATATTTGAAAGCATCCTGCATCAACATGCTAATGTGGCGGTTCTGAGAGTGTAATTTATTGCATGGCTACTGGCAGGTGAGAGCTAGTATTTTTACTAATGATGCTGCGTGGAAATACTGGTGCCTTTTGCGTGCAGATTGGTCTTGCTTAGGCGATGAGGTCTCTCAAACCTCGAGCAATTGTGCCTTTTGGTTTCTATTGATGCGCACCACAGGAGGAACAGCACAAACGTCGCTGTAGTCATATTCAGAAATGATGTCATGTTAACGCCATCTCTGGTTTTCCCCTTGTTTTGCTTTGGAAGAAGCTGTGGTCAGCTTGGACCTGTGGCTAATGCCATATGGTTCCTCCCGAGTTGGCTAAGCCCTCCCTTTTGCACGCTGCTTGTCACCTGGGTATCTCATGCTCCGCTTGGAGAGGATGCCGGTGGCTGCCAAGCAACGGGCAGCGGGAGAGCGGAGGAGACGCGGCATCAGCAGACGGACCAGCACGAGGCAGGGAGCCAAGCCAGAGCCAACGGTGGGGGGAGAGAAATGACAGCGAGAGGGAAGATAAGGGGAGGCAGTAAGGGAGGGGTTGGGGAGACTGGAAAATGGACAGGGAGGGCAGAGGAGCTGATGGAGAGATGTGGGAGAACCAGCGGGCAGAAGAAGATTCTTCAGGTTTTCAGAATCTGTAGATACGGGCGTCTTGCGCTCCAGGCATCAAGAGTTTGCACCGTGCTGCTGTGACCCATGTGTTTTCCCAAAGCTTACGGGACTGACTGGGTAGCTTTTAATATTCTTTGCTGTTTAATGTAGGCTTGCTTCTGCAAAATCAAGTCAGCAATTTAGTCAGGCAATTTTAAAGAAGATTATAAGTCTTCCAAAGTCTTTAATTCCCTGCAGTTCATTCACCTTAAGATTTGATGTGCACAATTAACTTCAGATTTATATTTTTGAAAGTAAGAACTGTGTTTTGTGGCATTCTACAGCTTTACATTATTTTCTACCAGTAGCTTAAACTTTTGACATTTGAATAATTTCTCCGGCTGAGATCTGCAAAATCATTTGTATCCTTGAAATGGTCATGCATTTGAAAAAACATTTTGGTAGTAATACTGCCTGGACAAATTTTAAACCTCTCTATCAAGCTTTCTGTGTGCAGTTAAGAGTTTAAAAATAGAGTTGTCCCAAGGCGTGCCGAAAATCTGGAGGCAGTCAAACTAATAGAAATATGTAAACTTTCATAATACATTTACTGCAGGGAGAAAAACATGCCAAGGCTTTTGCTTTCAAAAAGCCTTTGTCCAAGGCTTCTTAAAAAAAAAAAAAGAAGAAAGGGAAAAGGAAAGGTTGCCTACAGTTATAGTGTGACTCCGTTTATAGACATCGAAACACGTTAGTATCCGCTGGATTCTACTAAAGTGCTTCTATGGAAGAGTGCTGGCCAAGCGAAGTCTATGTGAGCTGTGAGATACCCTAGATTTTTAGAAGCTGCCTATGCTTATTCCAAGATATAAATGGAGAGTTTGTAGCCTGAGTCTTAACATTCTTTTTTTTTTTTTAAAAAAAAGAGGTGAAAAAGCTGTAGACTTTGAAGGGTTGATCCAATGAAATTTCTGGAAATTGAGTCTACATTTGTGAAATTTGGCCATCATATAAGGAAATGTAGAACATTTTATGATTTCAGCACAGTACTGGGGCCAATCTTTGCACTGGAGAAACTGTATACATCTGTATCGCCCAGGGAGCTGGGAAGAGACGAGACCTTGAAACGCTGTGTTTTAATCTCTTGCTGCGTAAATTTATGTCCTGTGGTGTTTCCTGCTAGGACAGCTCCATCCTTGGGTCATTGTGTAAAGCAACAATTCTTCAGCTGATTATTTCTCCTTTTCTTCTGCCTCGTGGAGCCACACTGAGGAAGCAGTGATTAAGCAGCTCAGAGAAATGGAGCCAGGGGAGCCTGTGGCTGCTGGCAGCCTTTAGCATCTGAGCGTGGACTCCAGCGTGGGAGGTGATGTGGCTCCCAGCAACCTTCAGCTGCCACTTTTTTGTTTTCTAAACTGTCTAGGTGGAAACTCCAAGCCATGACTTTGTTAGGTGGGCTCCATCCCTGCGCAGCCACCTCCCGGCACCAGCACCATTGCAAACTGCTTCTTGGCAGCGGTACCTTCCCACTCCCCTATTTACTGTGCATTTCTCCCAGAAGGTTGGATAAATGCACCCATTTAGATGTAGCTGCAGGAGTTGTTAACTTCTAACAATCCTAATGTAAATCTGTTCTTAGTAATTGTTTATGTTTTCATTTTCCAAATAAGACTTTTGGAACTAGACCTATTTTGGCAAAAATATAATTACTACTTAACGAAAATAACCAGCACCTTTCTTTTGCCTAAATTGCTTGGCTTTGTGAGCCTTTCTCAGACCAAGGTTGTTTGGATGCTACTCATACAGGTGGATAAGGGATAAATACTGTGAGTTAAATGCAGCAAAGTTAGGTTGTTTGTGAAGTGCTATATGAATGCTAAACGACAGTTTGAATCTGGTTTCATAGTTTTACTCTTTGTTTGTTTTGGCTTTTTTTGGTGGTTGTTCTTCAGAGAAAGAGACCAAGAATTTGGAACATCTTTAGGAAATAAGAGCCAAATTTTCAGATGTAAAACAGGAAAGACTTAGGTCTCTGAATTCACAAAACTCTTAACAAGTTGCCTAGACACCTAAACCCCAGGGCTTCTTTCTCCTGAGTTAGCCAGTAAAAGCTCAGTTATCTCCCCAAATAATCTGGTTGCCTTTCAGGAGTGATTCAATTCCGTCAAGCCAGATGGTCATGTCTCCATGATGCCTGACGGGCCACATTTTGGATGGCTGGGCTCACATCTGAATATGTTGTCTTAGCTTCTGCTGGGCAACTGTACAGATTTACACCATGTCTGCTTCATCCAACTTGTCTTTCCACACCACTACCTTTTCTCTTTTCTGGCCGACATCTTGCTTATTCAGCATTACAGGTGTTTTTGCAAAAGGATCTTGTACATGCAGCCTCTCTTTCTTCTTCTAACTCCAGTGTAATACAAGGCCTGGGAAACAATAGTTTCATGGAGCAGAGATGACAGGGAGCGGCCAGTTTTAGGTGAAAACTAAGGCAATGTTCACCGTCTTCTGATGTGTTGGTTGATGGCTTTGTTGTCTGACAGCCGATGGGAAGAAATTGCTCCATGCTCCTACCACAGCCCAGCAGTAGGCAGAGGAACTTCTCTGCAAGTGAGGTGGTGAGTAACTCCTTCTGGCATTGAGGTTGGTACAGGAGATGGATGGGCTGCGGGGAACCCTGTGTTTTGGGTGTAGGCAAACAGGTCCAGTGGAGGCTGCTCCAGAGGACCCAGAGCAGAACCCTTACCCAGATCCCAAAACTATCATCTCTGCCTTTGCAGGTTACCACCTAGGTGAAAGAAAGGACCTGAGAACTCATCGGATCCCAACACTGAGAGCACTTCATGGGTGTAGGTTAGCTCGAATATAAGCCCAGAGATTTTTTTTAAGTGCTACACAGCACTGAACCACAACTGTGCCATGTCTAACACAGGAGCCTTTAGCAGCAGGCCAAGAGGAATGGCCCATTTATGCCTTGGCTCAAGTGAACATCTACCATCGCACATTTACCATCAGATACCTGTGCAGGAAAATTCCAAGCGGTGGTTATTTCTGGATTCCCTTTCTCAGAAGGCAAAATAATTTTCCAGACAGTTCGCACTGCTACTTTGTTCTCCATAGGCCTCCCTCCCACAACAGGAAGATGCTGAATTTGATCTCCAAAAGCCTACACCCTTTTCCTACTACCACAAATGGACTCCAAACAAGATGCTATTGCTCTTGGGCAAACCCTTTCTCCTCAGATCCTTGGTCAACCGTAGACACAGGCAGAGTGTGCTGCTTTACTGGCCAGGCCATGATGTGCCATCTTAGTGTTGCAACTGCTGCTACGAAGGACCTTTTACTTGTTGCTGACATTGTGCAGTCTGCGCACCCCAACCAAGCAAACAGCACAAAGACCAGGTCAAGTAAGCGTGTTGCCAAGCAGCATCCCAGCACCACCACTGGAGAGTGGAGCGGGTCCTGGGGGCCAAAAGGAGCACAGCTTGGGTGGGTTGTGGTACCACAGATGGGGTGACGTCTCACAGTTTGGCTGTGGAATGGGGTGCTGCTTCTGGTCTCCTTCACCACTGATGTTGCTGGTTGCCACAGCTGTTGCTGGGACAACAGCAGATTCAAGGATGGAGAGGCTCACCCCAACAGGGGAATCGTTCTACCATGTGCAGGCAGTCTGAAAGAGGGACTGTGGACCAAGAGAGTGTTAGTGCAGGAGAAATGAGCTTGGACACAGCAAAAGATGACCAGCAGCAGATCATGGGCAAGGCCAACATCACAGAGGTATACAGATCTGCCTGTCACTGTGTACATCAGTGACAAAGCACCATCTCCTCACACTTGTTTAGTTCTCTTCCAACTTCCTTCTCAAGTACCTGGCAGGTGGTTGTAATACTTGTTTCTGACTTTGTTTCCTCCTCTATTTCAGTAATAAAGTCCCTAAGGTTATAGTTTTACCTGTCTCTGTGTACTGTATTGTTGTCCTGAGACTTTAGCCGCATGCTGTGTGTCCCTGGCATTGCACCCCCTTGAATAAGACCTTCACGGGTGTGCAAACCGGGTATCTTTGTACTTTAGTGCCTTGAAGGACTCTGTCCTATAGCGTGCTCTGAGGTGCGAGTAATGTCTCGCACATGCCGGTAGCACTGATTTAGCACAAATCACAGTCACTACCTCCACCTCCACCCCCGTACCAGCCTTACCGTGCAGCTCTGTGGGTGACTCTGAGCCCCATTCATGTGCAAGTGAACTACAGGGTAGGCTGTTACATAAAAAGGAGGTGACAGTGCTGCTGCTTTTGGTCACGGCCCATGGTTTGGGTGGTGGTTGTCATTTTTTAAGTGTGTGTGGGTTGTAAAGCGTTGTGCCTTGACTGGTGCAGCAGGCGGGTTGCAAAGTCTGCTAGGAGGGGTGAGGTTTTTCCATCCGATCTCTCCAGCCTGTCCTGCACAGTTCGGTTTCCATCCGTCTGTGCTGGCTGTGGTGATGGCCATTGCTGGGTGCCTACTTCTCCCCACTCACCTTAAGGGTGCCGTTGTACTATGCATATTTAGGGGAGCTTCATTCTCCAAACTTGGGACCTACATATTAGTTGCAGTGATCCCTACCAGTCCCTTTTATGGATCTCCCCTTGCATTTATGAGTGCAAGTTGTATTACCTTTTCCTACAATTTCTGTAACCAGTTCCGTACGAGCATGTGTTAGAGCTGTGCTTTGGTAGAGAGAAGCAGCTGGTTCTACATGGGGAGCGGTTGCTGGCTCTCCATTGTGATACGCGATTCTTTAAAGACATCTGGGAAACCTCTTCTGTGGTGCAGGGCTCTAGTTGGTGTGTATATAGCACTATTTTCTGAAATCCAGTTCAGGTTTTCTTTGAACATTACAAGCAGTTATGTAAAGAAGCAGCATTTAGGATAAGGATCGAATGGGATGTACTGCTGGAAGCCAGCCCACAGGGGATGCTTGTAAATCAGCCACATACAGAGTCCAGATGGGGAAGGACTGCACTTGAAGAGTGACGTGCCCCTTGTCCAAAGTGGTGGCTGTAAACACTGCTGTGTTTCTGTGTGCGTGCCTTTGGGGTCAACTGAACAGCGAGGGGAATGCTTACGGTCAGCAAACAGCATTTTACGCTACTGATTATGGTTGTTGCTATTAAACATGGAAAAAAGAAGGGGTGGGGGGGAGAAAAAGAGTTGGAGACCTCCTCATCGGAAGTTTAGGGGCTGATAATTCAAAGGACAATTCCTATTCCTTTCTCCCCTTCCCTCACCTTTTCTTCCAGGCAGTCAAGTTTTAACTGTGCTGTTGAGTGTAACAGCAAGGAAGAGGGAGAGAATTATTAATTACACTAATTATATAATGAATCAAAAGGAAAACAAAATGTTAAATGTTTTAGTCAGTACGATTAAGACAAGCATGAATTTCATGCTCTTTAAGCCTTGATTTTTGGGGACCCATTGACTTTATGCTGGACTTGGAATGAAATCTGGAGGATGGTTCATTGGATTAGACTTTGTTCTGGTGAAGTTGGAGACATGTGTGACAGAACTCTGCCCATCAAACTGCTCAAACATAAATTATCTCCTAAAATTAGAAGTGGGTTGGGCAGGCTGTGAGGGAGGTTGCAGGGAAAACCTGCAGCACAGACCAGGGGATGCTTCACCCAGCCCAAGGCTCCCAGAAGCAATGGAGATGCAGCTTTTTTTATTTATTTTTGCCTTACGAAATGCCCGTGAGCCTGTGGATGCGGCGTGTTATAGCAATTTTTTCCCACGGGATGGATAAAGCTTAGTATATGTTAACTCCATCTTCAGTATTTCCTTCATTCTGATAGAAATTGATTCCTGCCACTGGAGAAAGCCAGTGCATAAAGAATGGGACGTGTTTGTCTGAACTTTGAGATGCTGTTCAGTGTAATGGATGAAAACCAAATATACATTGCCAGGTTTGCCTTTGACAAAATACAGCCAATCCTTTGTCTGCTTTTCTTTCCTGCCTGCAGCCAAGTGGTAGTTAGTTGTCCATGCTGATGCTTAAAATCCTGGAGAGGAGGAGAAACACAGAATTACTATTTGCCCTGAAGAATTCGGAGAGGCAGCTGTGATATAAAGGATTCTTTTCATTATATTATATTATATTATACTGCTCTCATGATCATAGTGAACCTGTTGACCTCAGTTTCTTTGGAAAGCAGGCTTTTCACCCTGGTGATCCTGTGCGCCAGGAGGAGGAGGAGAAATGCTTTCCCTTACCATTGCCACGTATAAGGAACGTTAGTGCAAGTGATCCCTAGGATCTAAGGCTGGATTAAAGCAATTTAGAATACGCTGCACTACATGGGCAGTCCTTCATGACTCTGCTTTATAACATGACAGTTACTTTAGTCATACTTTTGTTTGGAAGAAACGGGGTATGTTCTTTTCCCATAACAAATCAAGTTAGAAAGGGAGGCCAGGTAGCTCTTGTGCTGGCAGCTGGGATATATCTTGTTTGAGCAGCACTCTGAGCGGCGCCTTTATCTTCCTGCCATAGACATACTGTAATAAATGATGTTACACAGGATAGCTGTAGTACTTGAAATAAACACTCCAGTAAAATTCCTACAGCAGAGAGCTCTGGAAAGGGTGTTTGTGGGACACAGGGCAGCATGTCTGCCTTGCCAAAGCTGGAGCCTTTTTATTTTTCTACAAGAGTGAGAAGCATATTTTTAAGGGAAAACAGATTTTTCCCTAATAGTCTGAATTTAGCAACCGATTCTTAAGTTTGTAATACTCTTCTCTCAATCAGAAGCTGGAAGGATCTGGTAAATCTTGTGTAAATTAATTTGTAAAACTGCCATGATTGTGAAAAGCGTGCTGAAGCAGACAAAAAAATGAGTAAGGGGCCACCTTCTGCCCAAGCAGCAAAAGATAATAGAATAATCTTTTATCATCACAACAGCTCTACATTAATAAAAGAGCTGTGCTCTCTTGCTGGCAGATTAACCTTGCACTGTAAACAAGAAAAGGTAATTAACTGATGGTGTGGTATTTTTTTTTTTTCCCCAAGGTTCAGATCATCCACACAGCCTGTCTTACAAACTGGAACTCGGATCGGACCAGGAAATTCCATCTGACTGGTACCCGTTTGCTACTGTCCAGTTCGTCGTTCATGATACCTGTGCCTCAGGAACAGAAGTCAAGTCACTGGGCATAGAGAGTGATCTGCAGCCCCAGAAACACGTGGTTCAGAAGGCTTTTTACAACTGCCAGGTATTTTCAGGGCTTTTTCTCCTCTTCTTCTTCCCCACTCCCCCATACAGCATTTGCAAGGCGAATGTGCTTTGTATTCCAAACGTTCTCTTGCATGCACTTGTGATAATGACTTTGAGCAAAGGAATCATTAAAAAATAATTCCTTGTCTGATCAAAGATGATGCTGAAAAACAGAACTGCAAATGCAGCATTGTTTTTCCTCAGTTGAGCTATTTTTGGGAGCAGTGGTTTTGAAATGTATTAAGTCTGGAAATGTTTTGATTCCGAGTCAAAGCTTTTATTCATGCCGTTGCTGCAGTTCACACTTTCGGTGCCCAATCCTTTGCTAATTCTACCTGTTTTTTTGTTTTCTAACTACAGGTTGAAATTGAAAAGAAGTGGATTAGACTTGATGGAGAAGATCCAGATAAGGCTGGCAACTGCCTAATGCAGTAAACGAGGACAGGAGGCACCGTCATAGCATATTAGTAGGAATCAATTTACATAGGAAATTCTATTGTTAGAAGCAGCGCAGTGACCTAGTTTAGGATAAACATGGTCATTGAATTTTTTTCTTTTTTTAGTGCTTTTGGGTTTGATTCTGCAAATCAGTACTGGTTTGACTGGCTTGAGTTCAAGTAAACTTCCTGTCATGGGAATACTGGTATGAGGAAGGTCTCCTTGTAAAGAGCTGCAGGATGTGAGCACTTAATTGATTGTAATATATTATTTTCCTGTTGCGTATCTATGACTTGGGAATGATCTCATGCTCTATATTGAAACCTAATGGCGCTACTCAGAGAGTTCATGTCACTTGGACATATAATATTCAGCAGTAAAAACTGCCAGAGCGCTTTTCTGTGGACCAGCATCTGTGTAAGGTCCAGCAGGACCAATTACATTTTTTAGTGGTGTTTGAAAACTGAAGTCCCCCATGTTTCTGCTCCCCTCAATATACGTGAACAGAACAAGTTGTAATATTATTCTCGACAAGAGCTTCAATTAATGAGTTGGAAACTGGGTGATTTCATTGGTAAAATGGGAAAAGTTCCTCTGCAATAATATTTTTCATTTTTTCTGTGGCTGCGAGCATTTCCTCCCCAGCACTTTATAGGTTCACTCAAAGTAATCTCTTGGGCAAAAAAACATATGGCAGATGTGATTGAAATTTCTGTGCCAGCATTAGACAAATCTTATTCACTACTGCAGCAAGTGAGACAAGGGGTGGATCCTCAGCAAGCGTAAATCAGTCCAGGCCCATTTAATTTTATGAAGCTTTGAGAATTTACACCAGCGGAGGGTTTTCCCCACAAACTGAAGAAATGCCTGGTTGCTACTGTTTGCTCTGGGTCTCCTTTAGGATGCAAGTTCCAAGACGTTGGTTTGGAAACTGCAGGAGCTGTTGCTTTGAGTAACTTTTAAGACAGCCTTTCCATGCATGGGAAGGGAGATGTTTTCTTGCTACTGTCTCTAAAGGCATTTTCTATGGGGAAACAGTGCAGGAATGGACTATCGCAAGAGAAGCGACGCTGAGACGCTTCAGCAGGCACCTTGAGCTACTAATCCCGTATCAATGTGTTAACTGTGTTTGCAACAAATTATTGGCATTTAGGGAAAGGTTTTAATGCTTCCCCTCAGCCATTCTCCCCTTTGTCATTTTCTGCAGGCTATAATTCCAGGTCTGAAAAAATCTGATAAATTACAAAAATGCTCCTGATATTTTTTTTTCCCCTGCAGTTTTCCTAAAATTATCCTTACTTCAAACTGAAATTAGTGGAGAACAAAAATATAGTAATGCACTAAGTCTCACTTTATATTTTGTCACAGCTTGTAACTGTTTATATGAACACTGTGTAAAAATACAGATAAATGTTATTCCCCAAAAGTAGAAATATGTGGGATATGCACTGAGAAAATTACCAGTCTGAGGAAACAGAAGGCCATAATATGAACCTAGTTCATCACAATAAACTTTTCCCCCATTTGAAAGCTGAGAATGAAATGGGTAATAGATTCTACAGTAAGTCCTGAGGGCAGGTTTTTTACGGGTATTGCATTGCCAAAGCCCCAAATAGACTATTATAGTATTTTGGCTTCTCTATATATCTCTTTTTATTAGCAGATTATATTATTATAAATCTAAGTAAGCATTTGAGTGTAGCAGTGATCCAAATATGTCTCAGCTGTTGCATCCTCCATCCATGTTTTGACTGGAGAAGCCGTTAGCACCTTCAAGTCACGTTTGGTTTGTTTTATTCATATTTAATTTTGGTTTATGATACTTCTCAGCTGAACTAAGGAGCACAGTGTACGCTAGGGCAAAGCATTTATACTTAGCGTCATGGCAAAGCTCTGTAACTTGCTGAAGTCCGTGGTTATACCAGAGCTACGAAATCTATTAACCTCTTTGCTTGGTAAGGCAGAGGAAGCAAAATACGCGTTGCGGATACCTGCACTAACCTTTGTCTGAGGCTGACTTGTTTTGATTGACATTAATTCAGTAAATCTGTTAGCAGTGGTTATTGTCCACAGCCCGTCTTGCCCAGCTGGCCCCTATTTTTCTATTTTTAAGGGGACAGCCAGGCTGCTCTGGGACTCTTTCGCCTTGGGATCCCCATTCACAGCACTTGTTTCCTGGGCATTCAGTACCTGGTGGTGTTACGGGTCCTGCAGAGCAAAGACTGCTTTTTTTCTCTCAGGTCTCTGCTGTATCTCGGTCTGTCTTAAGAAGCCCATGTAGCGTTGGCCCCTCCAGATACAAGCTGTTGATTTGAATGGCCTAAGTGATGAACAGCCACATTACAAGTTGTCTTTCCTGCTGCTGAGTCTGTATTATATCTGGTATGGTGCAAATGATCATTCAGCCTTACTGAACTTGTTAATGTAAAAAGGTCAAGCTACAGCTTTATGTGTGTCGCAGACTCTTGGATTTCCATCTGAGGCCTGCAAGACTCACCATTAACTTTAATCGGAATTGGATCAGGATCACAGGGAGTTCATTCCACAGAAATATTGCCACACTGAAAGAAAGTTACTCTGTTTAATGCACGGCTTTCAGTTTAAACCTGACAATTAGAGCAGCCTAAGGCTGAATAATTACCCTGTTCAGTCTCAAACTGATGTTTGTATGCCTTGCTGTTGGAATATTTAAAAATAGGCTGCAGTTTAATGAAAGAAAGTTTGAGTTGTCTGACTTTTTTTCCCCCCTTCAAATTCGTATTTGAGAAAAAAGAGAATATTGAGAAAAAAATATTGAGAAAAAAACTTCGTATTCTATTGCAACATGCCGAAGCAGAAACACCCTGGCTTCCCCTTTCTAATATTTCTTCTGCATTCTCTGATGTCCTCTGAGTATAACCTACTGAACAAATATTCTCAGTGTTTAAGACTCATTTGCTAAAATTTTCTGTGAAGGCTACAGCAGGCGATAGCGAGTAAACATACTGGTTTTGATTCTTTAGAAATCTGGGCTGTAAGTAGTCTAACCGTATTTTGGGAGGGGAATGGAGGCAAGGAACAGTTGCTATAAGGTGTTGTGGTGCTCCGTGTCCAGCTAGCAGAAGGACTGGAGCTTTAAATAACCCATGAGATACATTGGCATCGCGTGAGGAACCAGGTTTCACACGTATCTGGTCTCTGCTTGCCCACAGCTAGCGCCTGCGGTCACTGAAATGCTTCCAACTCTTTGGGTCACTTAAAATCCTGACACTTCACTAACATTTACGACAGGGCAATATTTAGATATTATCTGTGTTTCCTCCACAAAGGACCAGCAGGGTTTGGGATGTTTAATATTTTAAACAGAAATCAATGAGAACAGCTATTTTTATAGTGTGTTTGCCTTATTTACAAAGTGTTGTCTTTGCTGAAACCGACAAACTTTATCTTTGCATTCATCTTTCTCATACTAATTGTATTACTGTAGGTAAATGGTACTTGATGAAATTTTGGATTCAAACACCCATTGAAGTCAATGGAAGTCTTTTAACTGACGAAATGGGATCTGCATCAAAGTCTCTAAGAATAAAGGAGAGGCTAAAAGAAAGAAGAAAGGAACAGTGGTAATAGGCAGAAAAAAAACACTGTAGAAGATTCTTGATGCTAGTAAGTAAGCAACCTGCAATACTTGCTTATTGCTACCAGAAAAGAGCACAAAAGAGAGGAAAAGAGGTGTTATTGGGTGTCAAAGCTGAAGCTTTGCAGTGATTGGGAACGATGGTCCGGCTGCCCCTGTGTAGCAGTTCTTGAGAAATGAGGGTGATGGTGCACTCCATTGAACATGATGCCAGGCTGCTGTCATCCTTATGCTCCTTGCCTTTTTTCTTCCAGATTCCATATTAATTGTCCAAAAAGTACTGTACATCTGAAAACATGTTTTCATGTGTTGCTTTTAGTTGCATTTCTTTTACTTGACGGACTTCTTAGCTGCAGTATTGGTGTCCACACCTCTATTTTACATTTATTTGTCTTTTTGTTGACTAAACACAGTAACTAACTGCTGCAGTTAGTAGTCCTTAGCCATAATTTTGATAACTCTGAAGCAGTTCTTAATGGAAAATATAATTTTATTTGGGTCATTTGTCAGTAAAAGTATAAACAGATCATGCTGATAATCTTGTAATAACATTTTGTAGATTGCATATTGATTAAAAAAATAAAGTTGTATTTCAAACTAGCAGTTTCTTGTCCCCTCACTAGAAATTTATCAAGCTTGTTTTACATTTACTGTAATTAACTGCTTGATCTCG
This sequence comes from Anarhynchus alexandrinus, assembly GCA_008711295.1. Taxonomy (NCBI): domain Eukaryota; kingdom Metazoa; phylum Chordata; class Aves; order Charadriiformes; family Charadriidae; genus Anarhynchus; species Anarhynchus alexandrinus. Next base: position 190,564 of record VUYV01000511.1, read on the forward strand.
GATCATCAGGTGTTGCAGTTTATTAGAAAGAGCAGTTCTACTCTGTGTGGGAGTGAGGGAGATCACTCCTGTCTTAGATAAAGCTAATTGCAGAAAGCTGAACAATGCACTGTATTCCAATAATGATCATTTATGGCAAGCCCTTTCCCTGCCTTATTTGCATAACAATAGCAAGCCAAAGAATACCGTGTTTTTTCCTATTGAGTACTTCCTCTGATCTCTCTGGGCTATTTGAATATAATGTAGCAACAACGGTTTAAGACTTTCACAAATTTCAAAGTCTGTTCTTGAAATGAGCTGTTACTAGGGAAATAGTGAAACCTCTGTGGGGTAATATGGGAACAAGGCAGAGGTTTGTGGGGCAGCATTCAAAGAATGGGCTTAAAGTATAAAATAACCATGCCACTTGTCCTATGCTGCTGTTTCTGTAGCAAACCAGTCAGCTATTCTGGGAAACACTGGGAAATACAGTTAACATCCATTTTCGCTTCATTGGCGTTCTGTCCTTCAGTGAGCACCTGCAAATGGAAAGCAGGTGTCTAGCAGAAGTATAGTCCCCTTCCAGAGCTTCAGCAATTTGCAATGTTTAAAAATATCAGTGAGCAATATGATTCAGGTACATGAAAAAGTGAATTGCTAGAATACAAGTAAAAACATTAAAGCATTTCTTTTTGGGACAGTTTCCTAGTATGTGCTATGCCTAGTATGTGCTATTTTATAGCCCTGTTCTTTCCTTCGTAAAAACAACCTGTAATTTTTTTACAATAACAATCATAACACATTTTAAGTGATGTTCTCGCTCCCCGCTGAAGCCTTACTGCTAGAAGTAAAAGAAGAAGCATCGGCTCAAATTCTGCTTTGCCATCCCACAAACCCCAGCGTGATTAGGTATTTCTGGTTGTGGGTAGGTACAGTCTAGCATTACATTGCACTGTGATGGCCTTTTTGGTTTAACATAGAGTAACTCTCACTTCCATTTCCATATTCAACAATAAAAGTCCAAGGGGCAAAGATCAGAAGTGGCAATGTGCTGGGAGTGGAAGAGACCTGTGATGAGTGACCAGTGGTGGAGGCAAGAGGGAGGAGGCAGGAAGTTGGCAGAAGGAAAGGGCAGTGGGCAGAGCTTGTTTGGAAGGGCTAAGGAGAACTGCTGCCTCTCTAAGTCAAGAGGAAAAGTTTACCTATAAAAGGGACTGAAACAGAAAGCAGTGCGGAGCTCACGCAGAGAAGTGCCTTCAAGGGAAGGTATTGAGAACAAAGCTGCGAGTAGCTTTCGGGGGGGGGAATGAACTAAATGTTCTCCTTGGGTGGGGAGGAGGGGGAGTTGGGAAAAGATGAAGAAGAGGGGACATGGGCAGAGCCACTGGAGACACAACAAGGTGGCTGTGACACCGATGGGGCACAGTGAGATGTGCCCTTCCTGAACAAGCCAAGCCGGTGCCTGCTTGTGGCGTGCCACGGCTCAGGGCAGTGCCATGCCGTGCAGCTGGCCCCACTGTCATACAGTACGTGTGGCCATTACACTCCAAGCAGAAGAACTTGCCCAATCTGTCTTGAGCGTCCCTGCCTCACATCTGTACAGCTGTCAGTAACAGTAACCGGTCTTCCTGGACTGGAAGATCTTACTCATGTAGGGGACTAATGACACAGTCATGCTATAGGAGATGCAATGAAAATATGAAATAAAACCTAGCAGGGGAACAGGGAGGATTTAAAGCAAGAACTTAGGTATTATCCTGATGATACCCAGAGGTATGCTACTGCTGTAACCTGGTTGGACTGCTCTTTAGGGAGGGACCTTCATCTGTCAAGTCGTTGGTAATGTTGTATAGATTTTACTGTCTAAATATAAGTACTGACACCAGGATTTAGATGACAGTTCATCTGAAATGGTGGGACCATTCACTGCCTGGAGAGAAAAGGTGAAAGGCTGTTTTAGTCTCCTTCATGGAAAGCCACAGTGTGCTAATTGAAACTGTTTCCACAGAGCCATGGGAACAAGTTACTGAGTATTTTCACTGCTAATTGTGTGGTTAATATTGTAAAAGGGGGTGTGCAGTAGATCTACTCAAAAGTAGAGGTGGGGGGAAAAAAAGAAGAGTGAAAAGGTGTGTACAGGCAAGTATTATGACAGTGGGAGCCCAACCATGTTTGCTCTGAAAGGGCTCAGGAAGATGACCTTGAGCAAATACTGGGGTCCTCACATAAATGCTTCCAAGACCCAATATGGCAATGCAGGTTAGTCTCCATAGATCTGAGTCACTCTTTAGTAGAGTCAAACTAGTATTAATTAGGCAGTGAAAAGGAGAACCTGACTGCTAAACTGTGCTTCAACCTGTCTGTCAAAGTCACTTGCCGGATGATTTTAGTGGTGTGGTTGGTGCTGCAAAAGGGGCTACTGTGGTCGCTCAGCTGTACTCCTCTCAAAATTACCAAATGCAAAGTTAGACAGAGCAAATTGGCCTTGACCAAAACATGCTGCTCTGCTCTTATTTAACTTTGCACTAAAACTGCTGGACTTCTGCAATCATTTGCTCAACTATGAACTTCCAGCAGCTAGTTCAGCTAAGGAGGAATGAGGTTTCTGGCTCTTACCCTCCTGCTGCACCCTGCCGCCCTGTGCGTCTCCGTGACCCTGTAGCAGCTACTCCCTCTCCACTGGTGCCGCGGAGCCCAGGAACACAGTCAGTGGCAATTATAGACAGGCAAGGAGGGGGTGAGATTTCAACCACCGATGAAGGGGGGTGACACAAGATGGCAGGGAAGGGGATTAGAGAGTGATGAAGGCAAAGGCAGTAAGCAAAAGGGGAGGGAGCTGGACTGGGGCTTTTCTTGGGGACACAGAATGGGTGGGTTGGGGTCTCTCTGAGGAAAGAGGGTGCTATAAACATCTGTACGTCCTACTCAGGGAAACAAGACAGACAGCAGAGGAGGTGAGGGAACAGGAGATGAGCACTGAGCTGGGCACCAGCAGGAGCGTGGTAGAAAGCAGGGACAAGAATAAGGACAGTGAAGTGGCTGGTGGCTGCTGTTTCCCTTTGACGCTTTCTCTCCACATAAGGCATATGTATCAGGGTGAGTGTTTAGGAGAGGCAAAGCTTATTTCATCCTTAGTTAGGCTTACTTATACTACACAAGTCTCTGGGCTTATCAAGGAGCTGAGATACACAGTACTATTCAGTGTATTCAATCCATCAGAACTGCCATTTTTATATAGCAGTTTGTACAGGTCAGAGCCCTTCTTATGCCACCCAATGTCCTGAAAATTTGTCATTAAATTGAATTAAGGGACAGCTCTTTCTACGGTTCCTCTAATAAAGTGGTTTAAATCAGGTAAAAAAGGAGAGGCCCTTGAAGAAAAAGGAGTCACACATGATAAATGAAAGAGGAACAAATCACAGGTCCCAGTGTTACCTGTCTCAGAACTCTGATGGAAATGACGGCGCTTGTAACAAAATCACGCTGTTAATAAAATTGGTTATGAGACTAGAGTGCTATATATCTATGAGTCAACAGCTGAAAACAAAGGGAACATGTTAGAGAATACCTTTAAAATGAAATTACAGTCCTGCCCATGTCAAGGCATCTCCATGAGGACTGCCCGGATTCTGCAACCAGTTCCTCCTAAGAATGATTGCTTTTACTGGGAAAGAAGGGCAAGATGGTATTTGTAAAATATGCCTTGAGAAAGAATTCTGCAGTCCTGCGGCTGAGTAGCCGTTTTCTTCTCCAGCAGCAATGCTGGATTTAAACAGAAGAGGGCATTCATTACCAAGCATCTGAGTTTGCTGAGGGCTCCCCGTTTCTAGAGGGAAGGCATTTGAAAACGGTAATTTTTTTTTAATGATTAATAAAGGTTCATCATCCAAAAATAAATCTTCTCTAGACATCATGTAGCAAGAGGAGTATAAATAATTACAAATTAAAACCTGTCCAGTATAAAGGATGTTTGCGGTGCCCTTAAGCAACACTCTCCCAAATGCTGACAAAACCCCTGAAAAATCAGGAGGGTTTGAACAGCATGCTAATCCTTTTGATAGCCTGACTTCTAAAACTCTTGTGAGCTGTTAAAGAGACCTCAACGAGGAGAGCTGGATCAGAAGCTGAACCAAGACAAGTGAAACCTGAATGCTCCTGACTGCCATTTGTGAGCTTGGGTAAGATATTTGGTGTGTCTGTGGCTCAGTTTCTTCTCTTAAATGTGGGGTCAAATGTTAACAAAATCCATAAGCATGAAAATCACTACAGGGTTGCACTTTATGCTGCAGGACACTGATATTAGGTTAAGATCACCAATATCAAAGCTAGCCAGTCAGTATGAGCAATGCTATCCACAGATATTTTTTTCTTGCTCAGAGATGATTTAATTTTTTCTATGTATACCAGGCTTTCTCGTGCTGTTCAGTGGACACACCACTCACAGTGATTGGATGAAAAGGCAACTTCTCTATGAATTTGTAAGAGACCTCAGATGAAAGTGTAAGTGCCCTGGAGAGCAGGAAGCACCCACTGCAACCTCCTGGTGTGGTTTGGAAAATTAAGAATAGAATCATAGACGTTTTGGTTGGAAGAGACCTTTAAGATCATCAAGTCCAACAGTTAACCTAGCACTGCCAAGTTACCACTGAACTATGTCCCTCAGCACATCTACATGTCTTTTAAATACCTCCAGGAATGGTGACTCCCAGTTTTTACTTTCTCCCCAGTGATAGCTGTGTACCATCAGTAGGTTCAGCCTGCTGTCCCTTGCATGAAAGGAGCTGACAAATTGACCTTGGTGACGGAGCTTTGGTATTCACTGGCAATACAAAAGGTATAATTTACAACACGCTGGGTACGCCCACAGTGCCTTGCGCTGGTGGGATACGCAAATACAGAGACACACTGTCAACCTGAAGTGCAGGTGAAGAGCATTTGCTTTGGTCTGCAAATTTTCATGTGGACACAGCCAAAGTAACCCAACCACTCTCTGTGACAGCTTGGTATCAAGCTCCGCAAGCTCTCTTTGAAGTTAGGCATACAAATTGTTCCAGTTTCAAGGCACTTTGTAATCCCTAGATAAACAAAGGGTGGAAGAAAGCAGGGAACTCATTTATAAATCTTTCTGCATTTCCACCTTTCTAGAGCTGCTGTACAATGTGCTGGCAGATAGATGGCTCTGCATCAGGTTTATCTGTCTCAGGAATAAGTCGCAGCCAGCTGCAGGATCACCACCTGCAACTTTTAGGGCCCAGTGAGATCCTAAAGGCTGCACCTTCTTCCCGGTATCTGTGCTTACACGACAGGACTAACCAGACAGGGGAAGAATAATGATGCTCTATGCACTATCCCAGACAGTTTCAAATGAGCACTGTGCTTTAAAAAATATGTTTTATTATTTATATTATTCTATAAGAAAAGCAACATGGCTCGTCTTTCCCTTGTGATGATGCAGGGCATACAGAACAGCTGAATATGCAATTGCTGTTTAATTCAAGACCAAGACAGTGTCATTAAACATATTTTGTCGCAGAGCAAAATTACTTTGATAGCAAATTGCATTTGTCTCACTTGTGAAAATGCAACTTACAATATTATTATGGATGTTGCTTCTTTTTTTGTTGTTGTAGGTGTTAGTCTAGCTATATAATTAAGGGTCTGTCGGTATTTTCATTAAAATCCTTTCATTTTTCAGGATGTGTAAGTCAGTCAGCCTTAAAAATTAAAGCTTAACGGGTGAGTCGCCTCTTCACAAGCCAAATCGCACTGTAACTACATAGCTACCTAAAAATGGAAAAAGAAAGGAAAAATAGAAGATGATGCTTCCAGAGTCTCAGAATCATCAGGGTAACACCGACCCACTTATGGGCAGAAGGTGTATAAAGACCACAGTATATATTCTCCTACATATATGAGATTAATGAACGTTTTTCCAGATGAGTAACTGCTAAATTGGTAAATCTCTGTATTAACATATGAACAGATTGCTGCAAATTTAAGCAATAATTTGAGTAGTTGTACCAGATTGCTGCTGCTTAACTGGTTGCTTCAGCCATCTTCCCCTTTACGAGGTAGTAGCCGCTTCAGAGTTTATTAGTGCAAAATAACACGCTTTTGTAGCCAGCTTTCCTAGGTATATTTTCGCACTGCGGGGCAACGGTGGTTCTCCAGGCAGAGCCTCCTCCTTTCCCCTGCGCTCACAAGCCGAAGTTTTTGGGGAGAGCTCAGGCTGGGAACCCCAAACCGGGCCCCTCGGCGGCCTCGCGTTGTGCATGGCAGCAGCGGGCCCCACTTTTTGCTCTCCGGAGCTGAAAGAACAAACCCGGGTATAGTCACCGGCGCCCGGGGACGCCCCGGTGTGTGGCACCGCACAGGGTGTCTCACCGGACGGGGAAGAAAAGGGGAACCCACCGGCGGGGGGCAGAGGAGGGCGCGGGCGGGGCCGGCGGCGGGTAGGCCGCGTCGCCACGGCAACGGCGCCTTAAGGCGGGAGGGCGAGCTCATGGCGGGCGCTGCCATGGCTCACGCTAACCCTGTGGTGAGAGGCGGCGGCGAAGCCGGCTCTGGTCCCGACACCCGCGGCGAGCGGCTGGGCTTGGGGGCTGCGAACGGCCCGGCGGGGTCTGGCTGCCCCTCCGCGCCGGGGGGAGGGAGGAAGGAAGGGAAGGAGGGGGGCCGGGGCCCGGCGAAATTGACTCCCCGGCCCGGCGTGAGGCGGTGCCGCCCCCATGGAGGATCCCTGGGAGCCGCCGGCCGTTCCCTGGCGCGGGAAGCCCAGCGGTGACTTCGAAAGACTTTATTTGGGGGGGAGGGTTCGTTAAAAAAAGCGTTTTGGGGGCAAAAGCGTGGTGCTGGGGTTTGGTGTGAGCCACAGGCTCGCACCTCCAGGCCGCGGAGGGACGCGGTGCGAGCTTTGTGGTGCCAGCGAGGAAGGTGGCGGCTTTTATTCTTTTATTCCCCTCTGGGTTTCATCCGCTGCTGCCTCTCCTTACGTGGGACTTCGGGTGGTCCTTCAGATGACAGCAACCCCAGGGGGGCCCTGGAGGCTTCACTTTTTAAGATGTGCTTTTGGCTTTGCTGGAAGGGGGTGTTGTTCAGTCCCTCCCCAACCCCTCACTGTATACAAAGAAAATCTGAATTTCTTTGTTCATGGCGCTGGGGGTTCCTGATATGGATGGGCGGGTTCTGGCAAAGGAGCGCCTGTGCGCGAAGGGGTAAAACTGGAGCGTAGAAATGTCTGCACTCTAACCGGTCTTCTCTAATTTGGAAGCATGTAGTGCTTGAATTTCGCAGTTGCTATGTACTGTTTTTATATAGCATAATAAATATTTGTACTTACTGTAAAACTCTACTTACTGCAGTGTAGCTTGGCGGTCCTGGGGAGATGAATAGGCCAGTTGGATGATTTAAATTCAGTTTCTCTTCTGGATTAACAATGAAGGCAAAGCATTTGACATATGGGGTAGTCGACATCTTTTAATGTAGAGATGCAAGAGTCATTCCCCTCCCCCTAGTATCCTGAAATGCACTGGGGAAATTCTTGGAGATCTTTAACCTCCCATAAGAAATCATACATGAGTGTGGTTATTTTAAAGTAGTGCTATGTTGTGCTGACAGCTTTTTTGCAAAAAGTATAACTTAATAACTTCAAGGTTTTTTTAGAACAAACTTTTTATCATCTGCAGATTACAACAACTTTAGAGCAGCAAAATAGTAATTTGATGTTAAGTTAGAAAAATGTAAATTAATATCCCAGAATCTTAACTTCTAATATTTCCTAAAATTCTCGGCTTCATCTTTCACCTTGTGTAGGCTGTAGAGGTGGTAATGATAGTCAAGATTAATAAGCTTTAAATTGCTAAAAGCTTATTATCTTGTATTTGCATCTGAATGGATGAATCTTGAAGTTTATGTGCGTCTGTTGTCCAGGTCTGCCTGGAGGATTAGGATTTAAATACTGACATAGGCAGGAGAAAGAATAAAATGTTGGGTTGGAGTTTTGTTGTAATGTGGAATGAATGATATGTATTGATAACTAGAGCTAAACTACTATACAGTGTCACCCTATTACCACAAAGAAAAAAAGATCTCTGTTAATTTTTGCAAGTTACTTAAGTTATGCATCTGATAGAGCTGGCACATCTCATTTCTAGTAGTTTATATTGTTTGTTGGCCTTTAAGTTAGGGGCGATGACACTAGAATGATACTAAGCAGTAAACGCTGTTTTTAAACTGACATTTTAGATATGCTTGTTTGAAAATACAGCACAACAATTGTTTTTGTAATGTTTCTAGGATTTTCTTAAGCATTTCTGTAGCCTGCAGAAACCAATAATTTGAAGCTTGAATCCGGTATTTTTCCAGGGATGTCTGTTCCCAGCGATGTCAGATTTAAAAGAGTTAGTGGACTTAGAGATCTGGTGGACTTGCAGACCTTTGCATCTGACAGAGTATTCCGTTTAGTACGCTGATCTCTTCATGCTGTTCAGTTTGCAACAGTAGTTTATGCAGCGAGATTAGACTTCGTGCTATCATTTCAAATGACTTAATGTTCCTCTTAACTTGAAAATATTTTGTTTGGTTCTTTTTTTTTTTTTATAGCCTAAACTATACAAGTCTATTATTTAAGATGTGA
>VUYV01000511.1:202204-286807 GCA_008711295.1 Anarhynchus alexandrinus
ACATAAAGGGAAGTATATTAAAGAGCCTAGATGTGCTTACTTGTTTGTTGATCTAATGAGTATGAACTGAAGTTAGATTCCTTTAGTTTTGTCAGTGCTTACTGTAAATTACTGAAAGATCAACTGTGGCTGAGAAAATAATATTTTTTTGTAAAGTGGTGCTTTTTTTTTTTTTTCCTTCTAGCTTCTTTAGTCATCTCAACTGGCAGAGGTTTTCAGCATTTCGCAGCAGCAGACCTCGTATGTAGCTGTGGTGACATTTTATTTCAATTTTGATTATTCTGAATTCTAAATGATTAAATTTGTCAGTTGTTAATAGGCTTAAGGGGAGGCAAGTATTAAATATTTTCCCTGTATAGATGCTTTAGGACAGCATTTAGGGACTGAAAAAGTCATGACAATTTAATCTGTCCAATACTCTAGTAGGGAAGGGAGCAGGAGTCCTGCTGAGAGCTGAAGAACAGCTGAAGAAACTCACAGTTGTTACTTCTAACCTCCCCCCCCCCCGAAAACCATACAAAGAGAGCTGTAGCTCTACTGATTCTGTTTGAGCAGTGAAAAAAGATGGGGATCTACCAGTTGATTTTTGCAAGCAGTGCTGCCAGAAATGTGTTGGAAGACATGGCTGCTTGTATTTAGCCCATAGGATGGAACCGTAGTGGAAATGCACATCTACTGATCCTTTTTTTCTTTTTTTTTAATTACGGGGTATTAAAATAATGTCTAGTTGGGAAATGTTAGCACTAGTGAAGCTGGGAGCAGCATTATCTGTGAGGTATAGAAATAATCCAGAAGAAAATTAGTGTTTTTAGAATTGACAGGTTCTGAACTCTGGGAATGGCAATATTAGTTTGGGGAGGGGCTATTAATTGTCAGATCTTGATGAATTTATTGAGTTCCTCCGGAGCCTCAGGCTAACTAGCTTGCCAAGCTGAAATATAATATTGGGAAGATGTTTGTACAACATGCAAGTTTCCTAATTTAAAATTTGGATTTCCCTGGAACAGCTAATTTGAAAGGGAGCTGTATGTCCAACTCTTTGCTTTCCAGGAGAAAAAGAGAATGTGAAGTGACTTCATAGGCCTAGTCAAGGAGTTTATGCTGTGTGGAGTATCGTAAGCTTAGGTAAAAGTGGCTCTGAGTGGGGAAAAATACTTTTCTGGACGGTGTGTACATTGAGGGGGGACAGGAAAGTGTTCTGTTAGCAGAAAGAGAATGGGATAACTGGAAAATAGGAAGCAGTTAGGACCAGTCATTATCCTGTCAATACAGAATATTCTTTATCTGTCTAAATCTCAAAAGTCTGAAGCAACTCTTCAGTAAAGATGATCACAAAAAGACCCTCATTCATGTTTTGTCTGGATGTGTTAGTGTGACATTTAGGGCCCTGGGAGATAAATTATGCACTACTTCTTAATAAAGCTCTTGTGTCTCTAGGGTGCTTCACAAGCGGGTGCAACTGTTACTCTCCCTTCGGGTATTGCTTATCCTATACATGTACCAGCTGGAGTGACGCTACAGACAGCAGCTGGTAAGACTAAAGAGGCGATGTAAAATGTTACACTGCACTGACTGTACACGGATATTGAAAGATGGTGCCAAGCACTGTAGATAAAACAAATGTGAAGTATAGATGGGTAGAGCCAGTTGTCCTCCTCTTCCTTTGTAGTTTGCGTTTGTAATTGCTGCATGGGGGAAGTAATTACATTGAGTAGTTAGTGTATCAGTTATGTACACTTGCAAGATCAGTTAACATGGGCTGCCAGGTGATGCCATTTTTATTTTGTGTTAAACTGCTCACAAATGTGTTCCTTTGTCAGCCCAGACATAGGTATCCCCTCCTATATGAGGGACAATCTTTCATGTTTTGAAAAGGTAAAGACATTCTGGTGCTTCAGAATCAAATTGATTTCTTATTCAAGTAAAATCCAACCATCCATTAACCTTTTTGCTCACACTCCTTTGCTGATAAAACTGCCTGTACTGCTTGTACAAAAATGTGCTTGTACTGCTTAGGGTGTGATGAGTGGAAGGCTTATTTCAGCCATAGATTGACTCTTTCCTCAAACAGCTGTTTTTTGATGAGAACTGATGTCACTAGATATCTATTTCAAGAATAATTCCTAAGGTTTTGAGACCTGTAGGCTGGTTTCAGTGACTCTGTGCGTAAGCATGTGTGTGGAGAAAGAATAATTAAATGAAATTGGGAACTTAGTGGTGGCATTGTAATTCTAACATTGATAATAATAACTTTAAGGATTCAGTATTTGGAGTAATTTTCATACAGTGACAAGATAGATAAACTACGAGTCCCCCCCCCTTTTTTTCTTCTTTTTTATAAACTAAATTATTTGGTTTTTTTTTAGAGGGGATACCTAAAGGTCCTTAAAGGAGTGAACTGTCTCTGTAGATATGGAATAGTTTACTGTTTCATCTTGTATTCCTTAGTTTCTGAAGTGACATGGAAACAAATTCAGAACAGGATTTTCTTTCTTTCTTTTTCTTTTTTTTTTTAAATCCAGTATGTAATTAAATTATTGAACTTACTGCCACAGGGTATTGTGGAAGCTAAAACCAAAAAGAGGTATTAAACATGATGGTATGGATAGAAGCTCTGACTGACAAAGCCTTTGAACGCTTTATTTTCAAAGGCTGAAATTGTGGTTGGAGGAAGTACTGCTTTGTAAACATCTGGTTTCTCATAGTTTGCCTGAGTGTTTGCTGTTGGTTATTAGTGATAACAGGACAGTGGCCTGGATGAACCTGTAGCTTAACCTGCTGAAGCAGTTTTTAACTCTTCCCTTTGTAGGGCACCTTTATAAGATAAATGTGCCTGTTGTGGTTACACAGGCCCCTGGAGATGCAAGTATTCTACATCATCCTGATCAGCAGGTATTTCAGCCCCTTGGGCAGCCTTCAGTCCTGCAAGCCAACATTGCCAGTGTTGCACAGGTGAATGCATCTTCTGCCCAGGCAGCTGCTGAAACGTTGCGACCCCAGGAGACTGCTGTCCGACAGAGCATGGTATTTCAACCAAATGTTATGGAAAAAAACCATCTGGAGAACTCTGCCAATACTATGTTGATCCAGCAGCCTTCTGTGAGTCAGCAGCAACTTGCAACTAATGCAGTGTTGAATCAGTGTGCAGACTCAACAGAAAAACCCCAGCACAGCAATCTTCACACAGCTGTGTTTACTCCAGAATCCTCTGAAGGGTTTTCTCCTGCTGAATCCTTGGCAAACAACTCAAGCAGTGTACTGCTGGATGTGGAGGGACGGTTAGACATTGAGCCTCAGGGGTCAGTGCAACAGCAGGTGTCTGATGATATCAACCTGATTATCACAGGCAAAAGTTTGGATGATAATGCTGTTCTGAACGATCAGGACAGCATTGCTTTCTCTGAAAAGGTAAGAGCTTTTATTTCTCAGCTGGTGAAAATACATCCATTGGAGATGGTTGTTTGAAGTATCGTAAGAGATGTGATCAACCACATCTCTAAGTGACAAGTAGCACCTCTAAATTATAATAATAAAAATTATTTTTAAGTTCATTCTTGAGCTTGTTTTAAATAGTAGTAGCTGACTGCTTGTTTTTACATTAAGAATTTGTCACAAATATTGTTGAAATACTGGGATTGAAGAGAATGTAAATCTAAAATGCTAAAAGTGTAATGGATAGCTGGAATGTATTCTTAGACTTACTGACTATTTTGGGAGGTAATAGTTTTCTTTTTTTTTGCGACTGAGCAGACATGAATGACCTTTTGAGAACTTCCATGTCATTCTGACACTGAATCTGCACATGGATACTGGCCAGTTGTGGGCAAATTCCTTTTGCAATGTCAGCTGGGGTTAGTTTTAACTTGTAATGTGTGAAGAGCATTTAACTTGCATTGAGAATGCATAAGTATGAAAAGTCAGACTTGATAAGTGAAAATCTGCTGGAAGGAAATGTATTTCCTTGGGAAAAAATCCTGAACAAACTAGAATTCTGCTAGAGCTGTGTGGAAAACTTGAATGATTTTAATTAACAGGCTACTTTCCTGACCTCATTTAATTTTTGTTTCAGAAATTATTTGCAGATGTTTTAAGTTCAGGCTGGCTTGCTGGCTTTGAGTTGTAACACTTGTATGTGATTGAGGCACACTTTAATAAATGCAAATTTAATGACAGTAATGACAAATGACTGTAAATAGAAGAGATGTTATATTGCTCATCTGAACTTTGATGGCAGGATGATGAAGACTGTCCATAGCAAGAATGGAAGGTCAAAACAAAGTGTTGGTTTTTTTGAACTAGACAGTGTATATGGATGTAAGCTAAGTGCTACAATAAAGATTTAATGAGAAACTGAAGATGGTTGAAAGCTTAAAGCCCTTTTATGCTCCTGTGAACGATCTGTTTAGGAATTCTAGCACTTTTATGAACACTAACTTGAAGTACTGAAATATTTACTGTCTCTCTCAGTTTTTTATACCTTATTTAAACAAAGCATTTTGATTGAGTTGAGGGAGAGGGATGAATTAATCTTGACTTTTGTTTAAAAAAAATGAAAAATCCTGTTTTTTGGCATGGGGGAGTAGCTTGTTTCCTTTTTTGTTGTGGTTTTTCTTTTGAGTTTTCTTTGCAATAGAAATTCTTAAGGCCCACTTGATTGTCTTTGTCTTAAGAAGTTGTTTGAGTACAATAGTGTTTAAAGAAAAGTTGAAGAAAATGTCTTTCTAGATTGCTGGGGAGTATTTGTCATGAATTCCATTTAAGGTTAGGTGTAAGAACAAGATTTGCAAATGTATTCAGGGTTTACAAGTAGGCCAGGACTTGAAACTCTCATTTTAGTGCCCCAATCTTTTTGCTTTATTAAACAAAAATCTCAGACTTTGTACTGAACACTGAAAACCATGTGGTGTTAATTCACAAGCTGTCTCTGGTCTCTTTTATCCCTGTCAGATGGAACCTACTGAGCAGACGGAATCTAATTTACGATCAGAGAAGGAGATCTGCAGTGACATTGAAGGCATAATTCAGCTAGATGGTACTGGTGATGTTTCTCCTAAGGAAGAAATACCACATACAAAAGACAGGGAAGAGAATGAATTCATTGGCATTATTGAATCAGAGGATCTAAAAGTTCTGGAGGATGATGATGAGGAAGACGATGAAGAATGTGACAGTATTTCGAACACGGAGTCTAGCAGCAGTAGTGGTGATAATGAAGAGCCCCAAATAGATATAGTTGAGGAGGTAATCTACTTTTAACTTTTGTGAAACACATTACAATAGTGTATGTCTTGGCTGTTGAATTGTTGGACCCAGAACAGTTCCTGGTAAGTTTAATGCAGAGAATGCATGGTTAAGTTGCATAGCTCTTGAGATAGGAGGTACTGCTAAGAAATTACTCGGGAGCTCATCATGAGGAGCGTGGACAAATGAAAGAGATGTTGAGAAGTCATATTTTTATTGGATGAATCAAAATACTTAATTACCAGAGTTAAAGTTCTATGATAAAACCCTGGCCTCAGTGGAACGGAGTTCTGCCTTTTATTTAAGTAAGATTGGGATGCAAATCTAGGTTTCTCGTCCTTCTGAAGGACCACAGGGGATTAGATAAAGAAGACATCAATGTGATACAAGTACATATGTTTCCTAGGAAAAGGCTTTTCTTAAAGATGTGCAATTTTGGATCCTAGACATTCAGAAGAGAATCAACTTATAGCATCTGGACTTCAAATAAATACCAGTTGATTAGTATTCGAGTTACTGGGGTCAGCTTTGTCAGTTAGCAGTCTTGCTTTTTGATCTGTGTTTTTGTTTAGGGTGTTTTTGTTTTTGAGAATATAAGCATCTTCATCTGCTTACAAGTAAGCTTTGTGCAACATGGTCTTCATAGCTTCTAGGTCTTGATTTTTGCAATGGTAACCTTTATTGTTTTAGGTGTGTTTAATGTCAGGTATATTCAATGGTATTCTGAAAGATGAATAAAATACAATTTTAATCTCTAGGACCCCTTAAATTCTGGTGATGATGTCAGTGAACAGGACACTCCAGACTTGTTTGACACCGACAATGTGATAGTTTGTCAGTATGACAAGGTACAGTGTGCAGTTTTATCTTTGTTCCTTAATAATTCTAAATAATATCTTCAGCAAATCCATGTCTGGTCTACTGTCAGTGCCTTTTAAAGAAAATTTAATGCTGTAATAATTGTTAAAATTACAAGTTTAGCTGACAATAGTCTGAAGACTTACCTCCTGTTTTCTGAAATGGTTCTGAAACAGGTTCATCATGTCCTATTAAAAGAAAGGGGACCAAATCTTGCAAAACTAAGATTTGTAAAGCTGCAAAAGTTTATGCATTTTGTTACCTTTTAAATAATGTCAACAGCTCCATGGATGTATGTATGCATTTTCAGCCATGAATTAAAACCTTTGAAATGGTTAACAGAAAGAAGAATGTGTGCACTTTCTTTTACACTTTTTGTCTTTGAAGTGCTCACTGAGAGATTTTTCTGTTGGGACTGAAAAATCAAAACAGTTGTTAAGGGCTATTTTGTCCTCCTTCAGTTTAATGTTTAAAATTCAACCTTGTTTTGACCTCTTGAAGATCAAATTAAGTTCTTCTAACTCTGGTATGGTTTTGGATGCTTTTTTATGTCAGTAGTTGGAAAGCCAATAAAACAAAGTATTTTGAAACAAATATGGAAAACTTTGTCTATAGCTTGCTTAAGAAGGTGCCTTGGCTTTTATTTTTTCAAAAGTCACTAAGTAATAATTTTTTGTATGTTCAACTAGGCCTGCCTTAATGGTGCCTGTGTTTTAGGAAACAGTGAGCTGCTAAGAAAATTTCTTTAGTAAAGTGTAACAGATTAAGTGTTTCTGAAACTAGTTATTTTAGAAAATGTAGTTATAGGGATGTGTGTAGAAAATGTGTCTGAAACTGAGCCACAGTGTCTATATTGTATTGAAAAGGTACGCAAAGTTTTGAAGCTTTGTAACTCAGTTTGATGTTACAGATGCTATAGGTAGTGGATATCGTTATCTACAGCAAGTTTTGTCTGTAATAAGCTGAAAAATTCGTTGAAAATTTTTAAAAACTGATAGGAAGTTCAGCACTGGACATACCTATAGGAAATTTAAGATCAGATGTTATTAGAAATTAACAGTTAAAGAAGTTGGGGGGGAAGATGTTGGTAACTTTTCCCTCTCCTATATAGATTTAATAAAACGTGTAGGCCTAGTAGAAAGCAGATAGAAACAGTTATCCACTAAACTAACTTCTTACATATAAGAGAATGCTGTTGGCAAAATTACTGTCCTGTTTCTTTTGGGTTTTTTTCCTCCTTTTTCTTTCTGGACTTGAAAATAGACTGACGCTTAAAAGAATTTTAAAAGAAAAAACAAGGCTTGTAAACCAAATTGTGCTNAACTTGAAAATAGACTGACGCTTAAAATCCAAGGAATTTTCTAGAGATGCTTAAAATTCCTTCTTTTAGTATTAAACAATAACTTCCTACAGGCCTTTTAAAAGAAACAGAATATGCAAATTCTTTCTTATTGTTTTGTAGGTCAGTATTTGCTTTTGAGCAAAGTTTTCCTGCTTTTAGCCTTATCCTAACATCTTTGTGCGCGCAATAATGCTTTGCAATGTGTATGGGAGAAGGAAACCACTGTATTTCAGTTAAGCCATGCTTGTTTGCAAGGTGCAGTATATTTTGGGACTGATACACTATTGAAATTGCTCCATTATTGTCTTGTTGTCCTGCCAGTGTTGAGCAGTCAGGCAGCTACCTTTGTGCCCCTTTTTTTGGGGGGGTGGGGTGGCTGGTGGGCAAGTGTGTGCTTGCTAAGATTCAGGAGGTTGTTGCCTTGATAGGGCAGGGAATTCATTATAAACAACTCAAATCTACTGCCTCTAGTGAATATTTATGGTGTGTTCAGTGGCAGTGTTTCACATGTTTTGGGCTATCATGATTTTAAAAGAAAAACAAGGCTTGTAAACCAAATTGTGCTTAAAAACTTTATTTTTTCTAATGGATGGTCTAATATATATTTTTGGGGGGGGGCATTGATTTCTTCTTTTTTTTTTTCATCAGATACATCGAAGTAAGAACAAATGGAAGTTCTACTTAAAAGATGGAGTGATGTCCTTTGATGGTAAAGACCATGTTTTTGCAAAAGCCATTGGAGATGCAGAGTGGTGAAACCTCACTGAAGTATGTACTTTAAGACTGTGCCATTATTCCTTTATGAACCTTCTGTGAAACAACTAGACTTTGTATTGTTTGCCATAAAAACCAAACCAACAAAACTGTGATAAAAATATGCAAAATCAGTGCTGTTAATACATGTAAACTGAAACACTGTATTGTTAGCTACTCAACTGTCTTTGCTGTTCTTTTCTGATTTATTTCATTACTTTTCTACTCAAGAAACTTCATTGGAATGAATAGCTTTAAAGACTGAAATGTTGAATCTGTGAGGAATTCAAGAAAGTCCTGGAATACTAAGTGACTATATTTAAGTAAATTTCAGTTCTGCTGGTTTTCTTTCCACTTTTTAAAATAAGAGCTAAAGTATGACTTGGAATATAAAACTACACAGTTGTTGGTGATACGATATATTTCTTTTTGAAAGCTGCTGAGCAAAAAAGAAAAAGAGCAACATCTGTGCAAGTCTGAAATCTGTGGCGGTTTCAGCTGTGTACTTACTTCTCCCCTTTCCTTCCTGCCTTGATTTTATTTTTTTGTTGTTCCTTTGTCGGTTTTTGACTTTGACTTAAAGGCAGGCACTTTAGATATAAGTCAGGAAATGTGGGTGGAAGACCCTTGAGCTCTCACTATAGGAGAATTATTATTGTTTATTCTAAACCTTCTATGTCTACTGAGATGCAATGAATAGTGTGATTCAACATTAAAATGTGATTTATTTTCACTGTCAATGCAAAGTCATTTAAGTTTGCTTTTGTGCATATCCACTACGTCCTAGGAGTACAGACCAGTAAGCTGTGAATGATACAAATTGTGCATAATAATAAAATGTCATCTCATATACATTTCTAGCAGAGTTCTTTTGTGTTCCCTAAATATTAACTTTGCTTAGAGAAATGTGTACAAGCCATGCATGTGACAGTAGCTCACCCTGCCATGAGAAGTGCATTCCCAGCGGTCCTCAATATTAGCTTTTTGTTTGTTCCTCTAGAAATAGAGGTCAGAAAGAAGTTCTGCGCCTGTAGGTCTGGGCCTTCACCCTTCGGAGCTGCAGCTTTCCCCTGGCTAGCTCCTGTTCCTTGTAGGGCAATATTGGAAACTAAATGGTAAATGCTCAGCCAGGCTGACTCAGAACAGGATATTCCTGCTGGAAGGGCAGTGCTACATACAAGGGCATGGCACGCCTTCCTCCCGGCTGCTTCTCTTACGTCTGCTGACGGAAGACATCATAAGACATTTTGGTTATCTGTACTCCCTGGGAGGACACAGAGACATTGAGAAGAGAAAGGAAATAAAGGGGAGAGTTGGAGAGAAGAAATATATAGAAGAAATGGGGGGGGGGGAAGCTAACCCTTGTTCATAGTGCTACAAACCCTTGTGCTGATGGCATAAACAATAGAGATGCTTCCCTCAGGAGGTAGGTTTTTAACAACTATTGAGTTTCTTGCATGCTTTTTTTTTTTTGGACGTATCTGGTGCTGTCTGGTATCAATGACGGGACACTGAACTAGAAGGCCTGACCCGAGCATGGCATTTCTTTTGTGTTTTATAGATACTGTTGCTGGGATGTGAAGAATTGTGTATACAGAGACAGTTAAAATATTACAGTTTATGATTTCTTTTTTCCCATTCAGCTGACTTGAAGCTGCACTGATGCTACACTTCAGACCCATAAATGCACAGGAAATGCAGCTTTTACTACATGATAGATGCTTTTAGATTTCAGCACTCTCTCACAGGCTCTGAGGTGTTCATGCTCCATAAATGTGTACATTATGAACTGTGGGACCATCTTCTGGCAGCACAGCGATGCTTCAGAAAAGACTGGAAGCAGAAGTAGCGCAGCACAGGAATCCATGGGACATGACTGGATATGCAGCATTCACTAAGCACCGTGTGGTCACTGAATGTTGCTTCTGAGAATAGGATCTGTTTTCGCTAGTCACTATAAAATGAAGTAGCTGAAGAGTACTTAATTTTTAGCTAGTTTTAAAGATGGGCAGCTCTTTCCTCTTTGCTGCATCTTTCTACTTGTGGTGTTAAAGACTGCCTCTACATGAAGGTGAGGAGTCAGAGCTCTGAGCATCCTTATGACTGCCCAGCTCATCACAGAATCATAGAATGGTTTGGGTTGGAAGGGATTTTAAAGATCATCTAGTTCTGCTCCCCCTGCCATGGGCAGGGACACTTTCCACTAGACCAGGTTACTCGTGGTTACCAGGTTATCTCCTCCCCCTCCGTTCCTTTTCAGAACCTTGTTCCTCTGTGAATGGGTGCCAAGATGTGTGGGATAAAAGTACGAGAGTGGCAATCCCCCCACCTCCATGTCTTTTAAGCTTTACCAATTCATACTTATTGCATACCTTCTATGCATTACACTCATCTGCCTGTTTATTCCATTCTTGAAACACTTCTTGTACTTTGATCTTTTTGTAAGTTCTTTTTTATGACAGCTTGCTGTGACCTCTGTGCAGTCCAATTGTGATATTAATTATATAGACTGCACGTCAAGAATTTGAAGTATTTTTTAACACTGGCTTCTTCTCAAACTTTTCGTAAGATTTACAGGTTCGACATTAGTGGTATTTTTAATCCCCTTTTGCTTTTCACAAATCACGTGTACTATAAGCAACTAAAATCTCAAGGCCTGTTTGCCTTCTTTCCTCCTGAAGCTTTGTTGACAATATACATAGCTGGCTGTTACTCCTGGTCAAAGCTGACCTGCATCAAAAGGGATGCTGAAGATGGTTTAGCTATGCCATCAAGCATCCCCTGGGTTTTCATTTAGTCTTGTTTTCTAACCCACCACCTTTTCAATATGAAGGAGCCTTAATGTGGGGTCCATTCAATGCCTTCCTGAGCTATCAAATATAGAAGCTTTTGAGATTAGCATAGGGTTTTGCTCTCGCTATCTCAACCCTTCCCATATTTGAGAAAATAGCTACTGAATTCATAACTGCAGATCTTCTGGCTCCCTCCAAACTACACTGCAGATATTTCTTGTGAGTGCTTGCAGTGATTTTCCCAGTCCAGAGCTATGGATTGTCTATTTGGACTCATGCAGTAGGACTGACTTTCATTTTCTTACGTCCAAGCATACAAGAATTGACCTACATTTTGTTTCCAGCATTCTTGAATGAATGTTGGCAAAGACTAACAGCTCTGGATAAGACATTTACAACTAAAAATATCTGAAGTCAGGAATTTTTATACTTGAAAAAAAATGATACTTATTAAAACGTAAGCTCAGTTAGCTAATTACTGTAGCTTCTGACTTGAGCAGTAATCAGATCAGAATGCTTTTGATCTGAATAGTTTACCGTATTAATGCTTTTGATTGCTGCTACTTAGATAGGAAGAGGGGTGTAATACCAGTTATGGCCATAGAAGATACTTCAGTAAATGGCTGTCTAAAACTTTACACCAGAAAGAAGGTAAGTTTACCAAAGATAATGAGATAGAATAACAAGTGTAATTTGTATAAGAAGCTTTAGCATGAATCTTTAATGAAGTCTTGCTTTTACTTATTTGCTGACTTCTGCGTGTAGAAAAAAATTGAAGTATACAAATTACTCTTGTTGTTTGTAGTTTTTTGGTTTGTGAATTTTATTTTCTTTTTAAACCAGCAGTTATTTTCTAAATGGTAGCTTTCACTCAACTTACAGCAGGTACAAAAAGAAAAATGCCCACAGCTCTCATACCTCTGTTGTTACCTAAGCAGCATTGTAAGGCAGGCACTATCAGTTGCCGCTACTTCTAACTCATTTCTCTTGCATGTAGTTTCCTGATAATGTTATGTGGTAGGTGGACTGGAAGGGTGTGCTTGCAAGCTCTTGTCCTGTTGAAACATAATGTAAGTAAATCAGTTATTGCCCACCAAGACATTGTTTTGCTACATGTGCAGGACTCTTCTGTGTGCCATCCGAAGAAATGAGTCTCGAAAATAATTTTTGAGCTAAGTGACAGAGAAGCCTTAGGCCAGGTAGGTTTTTTGTTGTTTTTTTCTTTTTTTTTAACAAGTGTCTTTAGCTTCTATTATAGTTAAATATCCTATAGTAGTCTCACTTGCTCATCTGCTAAGCTCAGGAGCTGATGTGTATAAAGAAGTGCATCGTATTGAATTTTTACTGATTGCTAAACTGTAGAGTTTTAACAGTCTCCTGTTCTCGATCCTGCTTTGTTCTCCATGTGTGTGCAAACTGCTTCTGAGTACAGCTATGCTTACATACAGAGCTTTTATACTGACTGAAATCATGGCATTAAGCTGAAGGTAAGAGAGGGTCAGAGATGTTATTCCTAATTAACACAATTATAAGCTAATGATAAACCAGTCACTACTACAAAGAATCACTTTCATTAATGCAAAACAAATTTAATTTGCAGTGCAGTGTTCTAGCAATAAGAGGTGTGCTTTGGAACGCAGATTTTTACTCTATTGCTGTCACAGACTTGAAAGCAAAGGACTCAGTTGAGAAGGGAAATGTAAGAGGTTTAAAGTGATTGCAGTAATACCATCTTCTTATGTATCAGAGTCTGCACTTTCAGTGGCCATCAAGAACTGTTAGGCTGTGACTGTTCTGGAGTAAGCACAGATCTTACACAGCTGCATTGCTCCGCTGACTGCAGGGTAAGTGTGTGTTATACTAGCTGAGGACCTGTCTTCAGATACCATGAGTATCATCTGCAGAATGTGATCTAAGATGCTAAAACTTTGACTACAAGCCCAAATAAAATGCATTTGCTTTACCTTCTGTGAACCATAACTGCCATGTGTAGGTGTTACGCTACCACATTGGTTTGACGAAAGTAAGCACTTGTGTGTTCCTCCCATCAAAGGCAATGTAACTGACCCATGAAGAATAAGCAGCCTAAGAGGAGGCTTATCCTAAGAGGATGCAGCTTTTGCATCTGTTTTTTCCCACAGGACTATAAACTTTCCAACAGCTCATGTTCAGAAGACCACGCAGTGCAGAACATGGTCTCCTTAGGATGTGCCTGGGGTGGACTCCCACAGGGATCCTGCCTGGCATTTGGTGCAATCTGCAGCTTGTCACCCAGTACAGATTCTTTGGCCCATATGGTGCAGGTAAGAGCTTACACGTCTGAATCTCCACCTCCAATATAGTGTAGTGTTTGCTCACAGCAAGTGAACTGCGTAAGGGTGACAGCTTATTTTCTGTGGACAGTGTAAACACACTGCAATAACAAAGGAATGCTCAATTCTCACTTAAATTAGGAACACAGGCACAAATCTAGATCCCCTTAGCATTAGGCAATGCGTGGTGAAAGAAAAGATAGATTTTTATGGGAAAACAGTCACTAGAAAGTAACTACTCTGCTTCATCAGCTGGAAATGGATTTGGACTGTGAGTGCTGAGGAGTCCCCAGTGCATCCGGAATGCCAGTGGCTTTGGTGATGCTGGAGAGTGGGCAGATGAAAATAATTCATGAGACTGTCCCCGGAGAGAAAACAAGGCAGCGCTTACTTGCCTGAGCAGGCAGCAGCTATCCTGCTGCTGAGAGGGAGCATTTACAGCTTATGTGATTTGTGTGTCTGCATGTATGATATACAAAATACAGTCCAGTGTGAAGCAGGTGGGGTTTTACAGCTATTGCATCTTTTGCAATTTCCAGATTGTACGTGGTTGCGTGTGGGTTAATTTTTTTTAAAGTAAATTACCTACTAGCTCAGACTGAGATCTAATGTAAACTGTGAAATTGCTAGTAACAAAAGTTCAGCAGGTCAACTTTTCTCCTTGGTCATGTCTTTACAACCTACCGCTTGAACACTGTTCTTTAACCGGGTGTAGGTGGCTGTGTAATTGGAAATTTCTGTTGATGAAATGAAGGGAGACATCTAGTTTAGTGTCCCCTTCTTTAACCCAACAATGCCAGCGTAGCTGATCGGAATGGAAAAAGAAGGCATGAAAGGTAGCAGACAGGCTTTAAATAGCCCAGGGAAGCAGATCTGGAGAAAAACGAGTCAGACTGCAGTCACTGCAGTACCTGTTAACTTCAAGAGCACCTTGACTATTCCCGGGTTCCCCTGGCTCCCCCCAAAGAAGAGTTTTGCCTAATGGTCACCTTCCATGCCTATCATTACAAAAGCAGAAAAGGGAAAATATCACTTTGCACATCAGAACAGTTACATTGCATAAGAACTATCAATTGGCATTTTTATTTATGGTGAAATGTTCAAGATATTATGAAATAATCCCTAGTCACTAGAATAATTACAGCTGGCCTTGCAAAGTGCCGCATCTATTGGCTCTCTGGTTTAATTTTCGTTGCCAGACATCTTGTCTCGTACTGCGGGATACGGCTTCTCTAACGCCGACAAGAGCAGCAGTGCTTGTGAGGCTTTGGTGGGGCCTGGGGCTGAGCTGCCGTTCTTGCAGTTGGAGGTATAAGCGGAGAAATAGTTCATCCTGTAAAGCTCTGCTCGGCTCTTGCAGCAACCAAGCTTGCTCATCAGCAGAAAGAAGTCCCTTCGAAATGCTTTGGTGAAAATCGCGTAGAGAAATGGGTTTGCACAGGAGTTCACGGGGTAAAATAAAACCAGCAAGATCTTGGAGTTTGTCACTGTGATGAGAGGCACTTTAAAGGCAGCGGATATGGCAAAAAAGGAGATGGGGGCCATGCAGGTAAAATCCGTGAAGATCAGTATCGCCATTCTCTTGGCGACCTTGGTATCTTTATTGGCGGCTACCAGCTCTGGATTCTGAACAGCTATGTAGATCTTAATGTAGCAAGCACAAATGACAATGAAGGCAACAACGTTTAGCACTAAGATCAGCAGTATGTAGGCTTGGGAGAGACCCGTTTCAATATCCATGGGTAAACAAATGCTGACCTTCATGTAACTGCTGACCCCGAGGAGGGGCAGCACTGCTATTAAGATGGAGAATATCCAGCCACCGAGCATGATGGGCACGGCGTGCCTCAGTCGGAGCTTCCGGTCCAGCTGCATGGCGTAGGTGATCGTATGCCACCTTTCTATAGTGATCACCGTTAGCGTGTACACTGAGAGCTCGCTGGCAAACACGGTGAAAAAGCCGGCAGTACTGCAGCCGCTGCCTGTTTGCCAGTCTATCGCGTGGTTGTAGTACTGACCGCTTGTCTGGGCATCGACAGAAGCGATGAGCAGCAGATAAAGTCCCATGCAAAAATCGGCAAAGGAGAGGTTGCACATGAGGAAGCGAGGAACAGTGAGCTTGTAATGGCTAGTTATGAGAACGAGGAGTACAGTGAAATTGCCAGCAATGGCAAGGATGTTTATAAACCAGATCAGGACTCTGAGAAAGCCGTATCCCAGAATGTCTTCGCAGGGATTAAATGCGTCTGGTTCAGGAGTGCATGTGAGTATCTTCGGCTGACAAAAGTCATACTCAAAGTCAAAGCCAGTCATTTCGCTGTCATCGAAAATGTCTGAGTAGCTGTAAGGAGAGGTTTCTTCATCTGTTGTGAACAGGTACGTGTTCTTTTCTGCTGACCACAGTGATGTGTTGTAAGAGTCATCTCTGTAACTATTAAAAAAACCAACCCCCCACACATAGAAGTCAACTATTTGTTACATGCTGCTTGCACTCTTTTATAAAACACAACAGATAACAGTTGTTTTAAAACAGTTACCTCCTAGCTGTGTTTCTACAGGGTGTTTACAAATAATGAAGCCTTGTAAGGATGCCTTTTGTTTGGGTAGCAGCCGTGGGGAGCAGCAGAGTTCATAGTCGCATCCATGGGAATGCTTTCTTATACAACTTACTTATTTGTAAGTACTTCATTGCTTTGTAAGCGAGCCGTCTTTCTCATGCTGCCAGTAGACTGCAGTTCAAACTACAGTAACACTCAAATTGATGGATTATGGGTTTGATGCATATAGGTTTATCTGACAGTTATAGAAGCCAAACTAAAGCAACCTAAGGATTTTAACTGTGCACCCTTACCTCCCTTATCAAACAAAGTCCTGAGACTATGTATGATGTGGGAAGTGCTGAGGAATTTGATGTTGTGAGGAGTAGAAGTGCATGGTTAACTAGATAATGTCAATGATTAGGAATATATTAAGTTTAGACTGGATTCAGTGCCTAATTATAAATGTTTCTAGATGTTTAAAATACATCTCTCTAATGTCCAGGACATCATTAGTGTGGGGATAAGCCTACCAAAGAAGAAACATATTAAAAACAAGTACTGTCCCTTCTGATTCCCTGCCAGGACAGGTACCTATGACACAACTATCCAATCATCTCAACTGTGAGTGTTTGGTGGGCAAATACTCAGTCTGCAGTGCGAGACTTGGAAAGCATCTCTATTGAGGACAGCTCTTCAGAAAACTGGTAGCTTTCAGGTAACTTAAATACATGCTTAAACTTTCACACCTACTGAAGCATGTACATTAAACTATTTTTCTGAGACAGGGTCTTAACTGGCAAATGAAGCTGAGCTGCTTTTCAGCTATTCCTCTTGGGCAAATAACTTCCCAGTCTTGTTATCCTAACTCTTCTCTCCTTAGATTAAAAACTGCCCAATATCTTGCTTTTACTTGCCTAGGTTAAACTGGAAGTGTAGGGAATATGTTTGACTCTATTTATTAATAAAAAAAAGATTGTGATTTTCTGCAAGGCCATGTAAACATGCTGCCATGTGCAAGCTGGTTTTTTTCTTCTAATAAGAGCTCGGGATGTTCAGCTGATTTCTGCTGTGGTTACAAAACTTTTCAAATTCCATCCTTTCAGCCTGTGAATTATGACCTTTCTTCCATTTGCTAAATATAATGTCTGATCAGAGAATTGCTGGGATTGGGACTTACCAAAGCAAAAGGCTTCAGGAGCCAATAGTCTAGGCAGACTATTTAATGCACAGCAGGAGTGCAACAGATGCTAATCTGAAGCAGGGGGATTACTCTGTCGTAGGCACTGGTGATTTGTGTGATCGTATCCCTCACTGGGGTGTTACTTCACTTGCCTTTATAACGTGATCTAATGCACTGTGTGTACCTCCTTGCCTCACCTTGCTTCTCCCCACAGCCACCCCTGATAGAGGCAATATATTCTCAGTCTTGTTGACTGCCTGGACTTTGCCGTTTTGTAGTCCTGAAGTGCTTCAGTTTTGCAGTTAGGAGTGGAGTGGACAGGACTGATGAAGCGAGGCGCTTGAAGGCGCTGCAGGCAGGCAGCAAATAAGAGGCGGTGACAAGAGAATCAAGGCAGCTGCTGCTTTACAAAAGGCCAAATAAAAACAAGTGGCAAATGAAGGAAGCCTCACCAACCAGCAATCGAGATAATGTCCAAGGAAGTCATTATCCCAATGAATCAATTGCATTTCAGCTGTACTTATCTGTTGGAATTTTGTGACCATAATCTTGTTTTTTCTAGACTTTACAATGCTTTCATCAGGGCTGATGAGAAGTCCCAAGGTCACCCATTTAGCTGTAGAGGGATGGATAGTAGCAAATTCTTAAACTTCTCCATTAAGTACTGGTTTGGAGGCTATGTCATCCAGCATGGCCAACACAATAGTTTTGATGTTAGCCTTTCTCATTGTCCCACTGAACACCGTCAAACAGAATCGTGATGATGTGGAATGACACAATTGGAAGAGGTAAACCAATTGCATGGGGTCATGAAAATTCGAACTCGGGGGCTCTGTTTCTGCCATGGAAAATTACTGATATACAGACTTCTAATTGTCTTTTCTATAGGCAAAAAAATGTTAATAGTGACAGCTCTTCTTTGAATTACACAAACAACTGCAATTATCTCAGGGCATGAAAAGTCTCCATGTAGGCCATTAACTTTCTTAAATATTTAATCACTGTTTTGAAAGTCTTTCAAGAATTCATAAGAGTAGCTGGAGTGAGTAAAGCTCGTAAAATTAGGTTTTTCTTCCTTTCCTTTTGAACATCAAAATTGCAAATCTTGGTTTAATGGTAGTAAAATTAGCACTGTGCAAATTGTAAGGGTGACTGAATTGGCAGCAAAAGACATGCTGTTCTAGAAAAAATACATGAACAGCAAGAGGGGGAGGTCTGTATTTGCTACTTGCAGCATCTGTATGCAGAGGGGTACTTACAATATTTCATTAGTTGGTTTCCTCATGGTGCTTTCACACTCTTTGGAGAAGTTGTCAAAAATGGAAAGCAAGGAATTTTGTCTGAAAGAAGGATGAAAAGAAAGTTCAGTCTGGGTTTTGGCCAAATTCTCATCTTCTCTGCAAATGATCTTCACAGATGTGTTAAGGTAAGCTAGAGCTGGCCTCACAGCAGTGTGAACATTCATGTAGACCTCTGGAAGAGGAGAGGAGAAGGCTTCAAATACTGCGACAATAAGCAGTACCTCTTGATGTGGGGTATAAGGATGGTCTTTCAGCTCCATTTTTGTTTATGATGTATTTTTTTATAGTGAAATAAGTTGAGCTGGAATTAAAAGGTATATTTTGCCTCATGAAATATTGTATTGAAGTGGGCCAGGTTCTCCACCAGTATGAATGGTAGCAGTTGTTCTGGCTTTTAGAGAAGTTCACGTTAACAAATGCTGGGAATCTGGCAAGATACTCTTATTCTGAAAACTGTTTGGGATCTGGAGGTAGACTACATGCTGGAAGTAAAGCAGTTTGAAAAGTACAAGTTGAAAGATGACAGATTTTGCCAAATATGTTTTTGAGGCTTTGAAAGTGTGGGCCAGGTACTCCTACTGGTGCGAATGGAAATGGCTTTATCTGACTTCATTGCTGTGACAGTAGAAAGAGCCATCGAAAACACGAAGCTTTTTTGTGTACTCTTAAGAGAATCAGACACCTGGAAGCTTACAGAAAGTTTTGTGTATAATGACAGACATAAGATACCAATCCAAGCTCCTATGTGATGCTTATAAATAATGGGATTGCAACAGAAGTTGTTTTTTCTTGTAATTTTTTGAAGATGTGGTATAACCTGCTCCCCTCCCACCACTCAAGCCAGTGGAAGAAGGTCTAGAGAACTGAATGCTTCTTTCCACCTCTCTTGCATGGCTCAGGGAGTGAGCACACCATAACTGTAAGCCAGAAATCTCAAGAATATTTGGTCTGAGGACTGAATTGGAGTTTGGTAGCAATGGAAACCTTTGACTGTAGGATCTTTTCTCTACTCTTGCAGAAGCAGGAACCAATGAGTAAAATGAGGTAGGCAGAGAAAGCGTAGCATCACCCCTAATTTTACCCTAAAGCATTGGACTCTCTTCCTGCCTTTGCAATGCAGTCCTGATGTGATGGCATGCAAGCCACACAGATCAGGTTTCCCACAAATGACTGCTCCATCTTTTCTGTAGCCTTCATTTGAGACAGAGGAGAAGTGTGGCATCCTCACAGCTTCACCTAAAGTCATTTGGAGTTGCTTTGGCTGCCTAAAGCCAACTGAGAGTTGATTTCTTTGAAAGAAAAATGCTGAGAAATTGGCTCCAGTTGTCTCAGAGTGCCTGCCCCGAATTAGCAGATGCAAAACTTTCTCTGCACCATGGTTTCCAATTCTAGGGAGAAAAATACTGACTATTGTTATATGAAAGCACTGGAACTAAACTGAGTAACCTCTTTCTGTAGGCTCGTGTCAGGTCCTAATTTCGGCTTTTGAAAGCCTGCCTTTTCTACAAGGTCATCATATCACCTGCATTAAATAAGCTACATGGCTAAAGGCTACAGGGGGTTCTTTTTTTTTTTTTAAAAAAAAAAAAAGGACAATGTGCTATTGATGGAGGTAGATCTTCCACGTGCCAGTAGACTTTTTTTTTTTAATTGAGATACCAAGAAAAATATAAGCTTTAAGCAAACTTTAGAATAATGTTCCTGCTGGCAGAACCTGGGCACAGGATGAGATCCATTTCTGTTCAAAAATAAATGGAAATAACTTTCCTGGCTTTAGCTGAGATCTGTTGTTTCATGCAAGGCCTTGCTACGTACCACAGCTTCCTTATAAGCGGAATAAGGATAATCAAACCTCGTGAGCTGAATAGAGCAGAATTGCCACTTTGGAGCTTCTGAAGTACTGCGATGCAATAATGTGCTATTTGGACTTACTTTTCTGTCCTTAGATTTCGAAAAGCACAGCAGTGGCTGGGATACGTTAGAACAGCTTCCAGAAGACTGCTGAATTTATCCAGCGGTGGCAGTCTCTTTAATGAGTAAGATGACGTTGCATTTAAGACTTGAATGGCCTCGAGCCCGTAACTAGGCAGGGACTCCAGCGCCGTTGAAGAAATATCCCTGCAAAATAAAGAGAGCATTCTCTTTTCTTTCAAAATGTATAAAAATACCACCAAAGCACGATGGTAGGTAACAGCGACTCAGTTTTTCACAAAGGTTTAAATCTGCAAAGCCACTTCAGCACCTGATACCCAGCTCAGAAACGTGGTCTGTGAAACTACAGAGCAGCAGGGTAAGAACATCCCTGTGGCCCAGGAGCCCCAGTGTGGCAAGAAGCTTGCTTTGTGCTGGAGAAATCAAAACCCACCACACCAGGGGTTGTGCTCTGACCTCTCCATTTGAAAGGCGCCGTGCATGGAGCAAGTGATGGATCTTTCGGTCAGGGAAAGGGAGAAAAAGCGGGTGAATATGACTCTCCAGCCAGTTTAACAGGTAGGACACCCTCCTGTCTCTCCTCTTGGCCAGGACTCTTTTAATTAATGGGTATTCATTAAAACACGTAAGAGTCCATCATTCTTGCCAAGACAACCTTAAGCAGTTTGTCTTAGAGTAACTTCAAAGGGGCTGTTTGTGTGAGGAAAGGCCACCAACACAACCAAGGATTTTCAGAGTGAGGCTATTAAAGAGGGGGGAAAAAGACTACAATTGTGAAAGTCATATTAGTAATGCCGTGTACTGTAAAGCACCAGTAAAAGCAACAAAATGGCACGTGAGGCACAGAGTGCTATTTACAGAGCCACCCATTGTGTTTTATTGCATGGAGTTACAGCCAGTGCAGCCCTCCAGTAAGTACTTGATTAATAAAGCATGAGGATGATAATAATGTGTTTTATTCAGCACAGGCTTATACCGTGCAATCAGCTAGTTCACTTTTATAACGAAATTATAAATAATACCTTGTAAAAACAAAGTCATCCTACCAAAAGACAAGTTATTGGTAATGTCAGAATATAAGGCACAAGGGTAGGATCAGGAGGATCTGACACAAAAAAAGCAAAGGATGAAATATGTAAGGGGCAGAGGTCAATGCCAGTGCTAGAACTGGTTTTTTTTTTTTGTGTCATTGTTGTGGTGCACCATTTGTCATGGTGCAAACTGTGCCTTCCCCCCTGTAATTTCATGGCATCTCATCGATGTGTTTCCATTTTACAAGCAGAGGATAAAAGATCAAGTCTCCTTCCAGACTCAAAGCCCGTGTTTGCTGAGATGACGCAGCCCACGAAGCACAGTGCAGTTCCTGTGGGACTCCTATACACCCAGGTGACGGAGTGGTGGGTACTTACAGGAGTGGTGGGTAACATGCAGGGGAAAAACCCTGTGGCCCCTCTCAGGGCATCGTTGTGTATCCGCCTGAGGTTCTTATTGTCCTTCAGGATTCTGTGGAATCAAACATTAACTCTTTACATCTGTATTTTAGAATAACCCTTTTTTGGTTTCTTCTGCCTGCCTATTTCCTCTCAATCCTCTCTCCCAGCACAGTGGCTGCTGTTGCAGTGTCTGGCTCATCATTCTCATGCGACCTTTCCCTCTGCTGATGCCATCAGACTATTATAATCTACACTTAATTCCGATCATTTCCAATTTCTTCTGATTTAAACCAGGACCAACCAGTCTGGTTCCTTCACTGCAGTAACCCAAACTGGGCTGCCCGAAGCAAGAGGCTAATCCCAGAGTGTGTGAGAGTGATTTAAAAATGAGTGGCCATTTCCAAATGTAAAATGTAGGTTCCTCAGTTTGGGCTATGGTTTCAAGCTTTCCACTATTGCTGCTATGTTTAAGAATTTATTAAATCTTATTAAAAATGATGAGCTTTTCTCACCAAAACTGCAGCGTTCTATGGGATGGTGTTTCAGGAAAAGCAGTAAGTGCTGTAGGATTAACAACGGAGTTGCAATGACACTGAAACGTGCAGTTTTCTAATGGGCATCAGGAAATGCAAGATACAGTTAAGTTAAGCTGAAGGAAGAGCCTTTGACTGCATTTGAACTATTATTTACTGCTTAAGAAAAACACTGAGGAGGGGAAACATACTCACAGTTGATTCAGCTTTGTCCCATTGAAGGCATGGCTGTGGATATCTTCAAATCCATTTTTATATAATTTGCTGGGGATTAAAAAAAAAACATGCAGGGGAAAAAGATTTGGAAAAGACAAGATTATGTTCTGTACTACAGGTTTCAAATCTTAATGCTGCATTCATTTTAATGTCTAGAGAGTCTGGCTTACAAAGAACATAGGTAACTACTGCGTTACTTGCATTAACTCTAAAATTAAGATAAAATTGCAGCTTAAATTCCCTAAGCACCTTCCTGTTTAGCTGTTGAAGAGAACTTCTGCTTACTTACAGCTCTTTCTTCCTCCAAGGGGTTCACCTGTGCCTACCTTGGGCTGTGATGCAGAAACAAGACATGAGTCCAGGTAAGTTCCTGGCATGCAGACAACAACCTGGAGGCAGAAGACCTGGATTTTGTGGTGTCAGCACGTGTAAATGCAAGACTGCAAGGGCTAGAGAAGAGGAGAGCAACTCTAAAGCCCAGAGGGTGCTGCTGGATTGCAGATCCTCTGCGGACAGACAAATCTTCCAGCAGCCTAAGAGACAGCTTTACGGAGAGGCAGGGGTGAGTCGTGCATCATCCAGCGGTCAGTGAGCGATCAGCTCCTCCAAAGTACTGCTGCCAGGCTCCGTTTGTGCTGTGGAAACCTTGCTGTCCCCTGTGCTGCACAGGGACACTTGGTTCCACCCTGGGTTCTTGATTCCCCATCCTGGGGCCAGAAACCTAAGGCTGGGCTCTCTGCTCCACCTGAAGTCCAGCTCCTTTCCTGCATTAGGAGATCTAACCTATGGATCTGATTTCACTGAGAAAAATCCATTTGTCATATTAAGTTAACGTTTCCAATATAATTTCAATATAATCATTTGTATATAGTGATTTTTTTTCTTTAATATTAAGCCCTAATAGAAAATTTGGCTCAGTTTATAAATTACACAAAAGTTCTGTTGTTGCTTTTCCACTTGTTTTTGGTAGAGCAGAAACTGGGACTATAGAACCTGCTCCCAAGAAAAGCTGGAAGTGTGGGGAGTGCCTGGCTACATCTGATAGAAGGGGTCTATCCCAGCACAATGCTGAAATCAGTGATTTGCTTAAAAAAAACCAAAGGTACGTAGGATTGATTCCCCATCCACATGAAACACTAACTGTTGGAAAGACTAAATTAGCTATTTGTAGTGGAAAGTATTACTGCAGGCTGACTTTACACCTTCATAGATTACTTGTGTTTCACCAGACCATGCTGTGACAACTGGAATTACTTCAGCTAATTACAGTTAACCGCATGGGGTGGAGTTAACATGTAGCTCTACTATTAGACAGCTGCTGATAAAGTAATTCTTTTCTTCTTGCGGCGAGCTCCCTATCACAAAAGGGATGGCAGAAAAATGATCTTTGGCTGTTTCCTGACTGAGTTAGACTCTCCCCCATTTACTACACTTTAGGGTGACAGTAAAAATTTTAAGCATCTTTCTCCATCTCTTGTATGTTCATTTTCTTGCACCATTAACAGAATCATAATTTTGCCGAAGTTATTTTGAGAACTTGCTGGTAGGAAAGAGGCTCGTAAGATAAAATGATGCCCTAATCTAAGCAATTGCTCCTCTTTAACATTGCGTGGAGTAGTCTTCAATCACGTTTATGCTCGGTGCCTCTAACGGTTTCAGAAGGTACTGGTCAATACATAAAATCTGTGTCGAAATTACTGTCGTGCTGGCACATTAGCCTGATGAAGGGCCCGATTCAGTCAACTGCAGTACTTGCCCGTGTGCACAGCTCATTTGCGGCTGCAAATATGCATGGAGCTTTGTGCGGGGGCTTTAGTACGCACTTGTCTCAAGGCAAGGCTCCCCATCTGCCTTTTTAAAAAAAATCAGTCTGGTCAGCAAAGGTTGGCTTTACTGGCCTCCAGACTGGTGTTTGTGGCTATGACACAAAGTAGGTGGCCTGCTGCTGCCCTCTATTGCTCAGCTGGTCCTTCCTCGAGAGGCCTGAATTTCAGCCGCATCCTGCAGAGAGGCTCAGTCTGTCATTTTTTTTTTTATTTTTTTTTTTCCTATTTCAGCACTTCTTTGTGGAAGTTTTTGTGAGGACAAGGGTGCTGCAAAATCCATACATGGTTCTCGCTGTGCTGGCAGCTGATACCTCACTTTGGCTTTTTGCTGCTTTTTCTGTTCCTCGGGTGGGGCATCTCACTTAGCATCAAGTCCACCTGTCTCACAGGTGGCTGTAGGAATGAATCCACAGTTTGCTAAAAGGTGGGAATCGACGTAGGCTGGGTCAGGAGAAATCAGGGTAAGAACAAGCATTGGTACTTTGTACCAATTTCTTCTCTCCCTTCCTCTTCTTCAGAGGGACCCTGTGCAGCTGAAGCTCAGGAGTGTTAGATCTGTACTATCAGCCTGGTCAGCCCCTGAAAGCACTATTTCAACAAACTGCATCTCTGAGGGAAAGAGAAAGACTTTGGCCTCCAGCGCAGCTTTTGGAGTTTATGCCCTGTTGATGGTATTTTTAAAAACAACGTTGCATGAAAGATGAGGGTTTTGATTCCTCCTCCCATTTTTTTTCCTAAGCGAAGTTAGCTTTTGGATAAAACCCTGGTCTTCAGCTCGAAAAACACCCCTCTATTTCCGAAGTGTTCCAAATTTAAGTTGCAATACAGACATGTATTGTAGGGGGCTTAATTGCAAGATTTTTATAAAGTTGAGCTGCTGTCCTCAGCAGAAGTGTTATCCTCACAGAAGGAACCGGAGCTAGGACTATTTTACTTACAGTGTCAGCGATTCATTGTTCATCCCCTGGAAAGCATTTTGTGGTATAGTTGTCATACGCAAGTTATCGCAGAGCTCCCTTTGGGAGGAAAAAAAAAAAAGGTACTTTTGTCAGTGATCCAGGAACAAGATGGGAAAGACTCACAGCTGGGTTAGGGTGGGTCTGTACTTACAAAATAAAATGAGCTTCTAATGAGAAGATCTGTGTCAGGTCTGGAAATTGTCTTATTCCAGTGTTACAAATGCTCCTAGAGAAAAGCATAATTCCTATTTGCAGGAGAAAAGATTACCAGAGGGGATGCAACAAGAAGCCAACTTGGTAGGTACGAGTTTAATGATGTTTTTAAAGGTGAGTGACAAATACCATAATTTCTAACTAGGCTCCAATTGTGTTTTTAAGACCTGTAAAAATTAAGTTTTGTAGCATCCTCGAGCAGTGTCCTGTTCTCTCTACATTAAGCACAAGGAATAGATTTTAGTTACCCTTTTTGCATGGTATCTTGTCTAGCTGAAAGCTTTATTCTAGAAACAAGCACTTAGCAGAACTAATTTGCAGACTTCACTACTGTTTTGTCCATTACTGCCCTGCCCTGGGTTACTTTATTTTCTTGCCTATTGAAAGACCTTGCTATTGGTTAACTGCCCATTAAAGCTATCGTAAATGATGTATGTACTTTTAGTGTACTGTAATGCATGAAAAACTTTTTTTTTCCTTATACTCTTCTTTGTAATTTGTCCACTCTTTTAGAGGAAAAAATAAAACCCAACAAAACAAACCCAACAGGCAAAAAGAAAAGAAACAGAATGCTTTCTTACAAGTATTTTAGCCTTGGAAGGTTTCTGAATGCTCCGTCCTCGATGTGCAACAGATTTTTTGTGTTCAGGATTAATCTGTAATGAGGGAAAAGAACCTAGTATTATAATTGTTATACATTTGGGAGGGTCCTGAATTTTGCTAGTGATTGGCATTGTCAGAAAACAGTCAAGTGCAGAATATCGCAGAAGGCTCTCTCTCTGTTAACAAACTTCTTAAAAATATACCACGAGTGCATTTTGAAGCACTACTGGTAATAAAAATGGCCTGTAATTGTTAGGCAGCTGACAAAAGATAACAGCTCCTGAATTCTCGTGGTTCACAGAGCTGAGATGATCTGGTGTGGATATCCTGGTCACTGGTGGGAGTCGGCATTTTGCCATCGTCTGCTGGTTCTTTGGGATATGCGTTCTGGGCTCATGGTATGCCTAAAGCACTCAGCTTTTGCTTTACCGCATGGGCTCAGAGGCACGAGCATGCTACTGTCATGATGGCTGTGCCTCCACCTGGTGGTCCTGGAGGTGAGGCTGAGCAAGGAGCTCTGTGCGTGTGTGTGGGTGCCTGGTCCTTGCCCTACAATCGGACCCCTTTGCATCACACCTTGTTTCCATCATATTACTGATGCTCTGCCTTGTCAGGAAAGGCAGTTCCTGACATGGTTTAACCTCTTAGTGCACCATGGTCTTTATTAGAGCAGTAGCTAGATGCCGACTTAGATCAGCATAAACTGGAAGATGGAGATAAGTATGTGAGAGGTGGGGGTCAGTCTCTTTTCCCAGGTAACAAGTGATAGGATGAGAGGAAATGGCCTCAAGTTGTGCCAGGGGAGGTTTAGATTGTATATTAGGAAAAATTTCTTTACCAAAAAGGTTGTCAAGCATTGGAACAGGCTGCCCAGGAAAATGGTTGAGTCATCATCCCTGGACGTAAGGCGTGTAGATGTGGTGCTTAGGGATATGGTTTAGTGGTGGACTTGGCAGTGTTAGGTTTATGGTTAGACTCTGATCTTAAGCGTCTTTTCCAACCTAAATGATTCTATGAAATACTGTTTGCTAGTGGATGCCCAAAAAATGGGACAGACCCTCTCAATCAAGTAGCACTTTCTGCAGCTATACTATCTGGTAAACATGTGTGTTTGCATAAAAGCCCAATAGCCGTAGTCCAGCTCCCTCCTTATGCGTGATTTACAAAATTAAAAAGTTTTAGCATATGAAATTGCAACAAGAATTCAAATCAAGAATGCCATTGAACCCACCTACCCTGATCATCCATTGAAAATGGTCTTGAGTGCATCTGGGGACATCAAGCCCTTACAGTCTGAGGCCTGAAGAGCATTCAAGACTCAAACAGGTTTTCTTGCAAGCCTCCTGTAGCTCTTTAATGGTCTTGCTTAGCTTTTTGGTTTTGGCAAATGACAACCTATCCATAATCAAATCTGTTATTCTGTCCCTAAACCCGTCATTGAGTCTAGTGGAAGTTGGACCCAATCAGAGGTGGATAACTCTCTCTCTCTCTTTCTTGGTGAGCAAGTAACTGGCTTCAATGGAGTTCACATATAAGGAAAAAAAAAAACTTATTTGTCCTCACTCAGTTGCACCATTTTTAAGCCACTTGCTGATCATGCTGTGCAAAAAAGGCAGTAATGAGATATTGAATCAGATTTATAGTTTCCAATTTCACTAAATATTTCAGAGAGTTCTCCTAGTCATTGCTTTAACTCTCTCTTTCAGATGCCTGTGCTATGCAGGTCAAGTTTAAAATCAGTACATGTTCTGTTTGAGTAATATTTCAGCGCTCAAAAGAAGAGCTATGCATACTAAGCAGCTGTATTTAAATACTGTAGGACTTGAAAAACTGCATCTTCAAAAAGGAAGATTTTTCTCATCTGTTGTCGTCTTGAATTATTTCCCGGCTTAGAAAGCTCGACAGTGCCGGCAGAAGTAGAGACACAACTCCACTCCTGTCGTTGAGCTCACTGATAGCATTGGGACTTTCTACGCATGGATGTCTTTGCATGATTTAGATCTCCAAGGCTAGACCTTACAGAGTGCTCGCTATTTTATATGGTTCTTCGGAGAGAAATGTTTCTCCTCATAGATCTAATCCAAAGCCAACCGAAGTAACAGAGAAAGATTTGGTCCAAGAATATTTCTCTGCAGACTGTTTACTCCTTGATGATCCTAAATCACAACGTGGGTGCCTTTCTTTAACTGATGCTTACATTTCGGACAACGTGGGAAGGCTGTCAAATGCGCTCGCTTCTATTCTCTCCAGGGAGTCGGTCTGAGAGATTTCACTATAATGAAAAAGGCAGACACAAAGCAATACATTAACGGAAAAGATACCAGAAATCAGCTTTCTACGTTGTATTTCCTCCTTTTATACACAGTTGTTCAACCTCCGTCCCCCCCCTACCCCCACAGTTCTTGTTTGTCAGCCGCTCTTGAGAGCGGTGGCCGGTAGGGTTTGACAGAGACCAGCCTTTTGCTGTCTTGGCAAAGAGGTATGCCAACCCTTTGGAATAAGTATCTCCATAACAGCCAATCTCCATTTTCTGAGTAAATTGTAGGTAAGGTAGCGACTAAGGGCCAGAACAAATGTAAACAGAGCGAGCCCAAGCCTGTGAGCCTTTTTCTCCTATCGTTAGTCCCACTTAGTGAGTTTATTTGCATGGGCAGAGGTGTAGATAATGTTCACGGTGCTTCATACACTATTATTAAGTCAGGATGACGGTCATCTAATCCACAGATGCAGAAATACACAAATATGCATATAGTGCACTTTATGAATAATTTTCAGATTTAAATGCCATTTTCATTACATGCATGCAAACTGAAAGGAAGTGGCTCTTTTTCATCATTACACCAACCAACATGACTTTTTGTAGGCACTGTCAGATTTTGATATACTGATGCTCTTATTCCGCACATGTACTTAGGAATAACCAATGTTGAATATAGAGAGAAAAAAAAAGATCCGCTTATTTGATGCTTGTTAAATGCCTGCTAGGTTAAGATTAATGGGGCTACACAAAATTGACGCCTGAAAGTAATATAGTATATATTGATGCATATATAGGGGAAAGGTCTTCATAACAGTGTTTTCTCTTGACAGAACTGACTGGAAGGGCACACAAACTACATGCGAGATTATACACTGTCAGGAAAAGAATCTTTTCTAAGCAACTGGAATGCATCTACAAAATCAGAGTCAGTATTGTCACAGTCCTGAGAGTTATCTTATTTCAATTATAATGACGAGAAAACAATTCCTATTGGTGTTGATATAAAACCCCTGAAACCAGAACAAATCTTTTCTTCATTTGTAGTGGCAAAGGGGGATGCACACTAGAGATCTTATATTAAACATGTATGTATTTCTTACAGAAATATTCATGATTTTTTCCATAATCAGAATTCAGCGAGACTGTTATTTTGGTATTGCATAAATGAAAGATGGATCTAGA
This sequence comes from Anarhynchus alexandrinus, assembly GCA_008711295.1. Lineage (NCBI taxonomy): Eukaryota > Metazoa > Chordata > Aves > Charadriiformes > Charadriidae > Anarhynchus > Anarhynchus alexandrinus. Next base: position 231,681 of record VUYV01000511.1, read on the forward strand.
ACAAGTGGCCTGCTGAGCGCCTGATCCTCAGAGACTCACGGGCTGGGAGGGATCAGTGACTGCTCGTAGAACTTAAACTCTTTCAGGTCTGGGGTCTGAAACATGGTCCTTCCATGGGCTCCCTCCTGTCTGCTACTGCCTCTCTATTTACATATGTTTGAATGAGTTATGGCAGTAAGAATAATTTGTCATCTGATTTGCAGTTGGTGATGAGTTGCCAAATAGATGATTTAGAGATTTATAATTTAAAAAGATGCATTTTTCAAAGTAACACTAAATCTCAATAAAACTATGAAGTGTTCTATAGATTTACTTTCAGACAAATACATCGATTTCTAAGCTGTTAATTTGGAGAGATACATTAAAAGGATGCAAGGAAATCAATTAAATTCTCTTTATGGAAAGGAAAATGTCAATGAACAAAAAAATTTCTGTGAAGAACAGTATATGCATACAGTTAGGAAAAGTTTAGCCTCAAGTCCTACAGGTAGGAGAAACTGTAGATTTAAGTTGGTCTCCCATCTGAAAATGATAAATCCTCATTAATCATTAAGATGCAAGAGAATGCAAGAATACAGCATCATTGGATTGTACTATAACACTTTATTGCAGTGGAATACATGCAGCAGAATTTAGCTTATTTTCTACTTGCTAGAGCTACAGGAACACATAAGTTTATAATTTGACCAAAACTGTTTAACCTATGGGCACTAGAAGCTAAATTAGCCCAGTTGAGTCTATTCAAGCACTGGCATTACCCTCATCCTTCAAGTCTTTGCCTTCAAGAATGCACCATGAAAGGGTTTCTTATTTCTCTTTTTGTTTCCTTGAAAATAAATTATGTAACATCTAATATATATATTAATATCAGGTGCACTATGTGTTTTTCATAGGTGAATCGAAGTATAAAAAGTGCACCTTGAAAAGAAAGTGGCATTACTTGTGCTGCTGCTTAGATTCTGGGGGTGGTCATTCCCCTGTTCTGCATTGCACTGGTGTGTCATCAGCTTCATCCTTTATAGACCACTCAATGCAGATAAAATAAAAAAAATAATAAGTAATGGAGACTCAAGCCTGCTGTCTTTCAGCTGGAATAAAAACAGAAATAAGGGCAAGAGTGGCCAGATGAGCCTTATGACCGGAGTCCTTGATATAACAGGTACCGAGCCAAGGGGGGGAAGCAACACGGACCGGGTGTGCAAAATTACAGCACTTGTAAACCAAAAGATCCAAGAAAGGGTTCAGTCCTACTGATCCCCTGCCAAGCTTATCTCTCGGTGCAAAACGCCAAAGAAATATCTTATTTGGGTATTATGTAAATGCATAATCGCAGAATGCCATAACTATCATTGCGGTGGTAATGTTTGGTGACAGAAATCTATCTCCTCTGCCAATCAAAATCTCCTCTCATCAGCTAATTAAGCTTTATCCAATTCTCTCTGACATGATTAATATTTCATTATGTGATCTGTTAAACAACTGTTATAAATCACACCTTTTCAAAGAATCTTTTATATGCTGCTTAAAAGAAATGCTACGTTTATCCTTCCCCAGTGGGTTTTTTTTTTTCACCAATAGTATGTTTTAGCAACACATTTTCACATTATTGTGAAAAGATGTTGTTTGGGATGGAGGTTTATGATAGAATGTCTGACAAGAAATTAAGGAAAAACCTATGGAAAATGTTGTCAACTTACATGATGAAGGCATCTCTAAGTCCTTCAAATGCGTGTGATGGGATTACTTTTACAGGGAGATGAGTGAACGATCTGAAAAAAGAAGAGAGGGAGGAAAGGAGTGTAAGGCATGGGCTTTCCTTGGTTACAGATTGTACCATTACGGCAGGGAGAAAAACAATAAAGCATATTATTTGCCTGCGGTTCTCTGTACCTCTGGGCCCTGATCCGTTTACCATTGATCTCAGATAAATGGAATTCAAAGGATATTTGGTCAGTTCCTCAACAGCGTAAATTTGAGACTAATCACCATCAAATCAATAATAATCATAACCTATTAAGTAAATTAATAGCCTGATGGAAGTCAGCTGCTGCATTCACAGTCAAAGGAAGCTATAGGCTATTTCAAGTTAGTTCCTCTTAAAAAGTGGCTTTCATGCAAAGCTTTCTCTATAAAACAGTATCTTTGCATTCGCTGGACCATGTTCTCCTCCCAGCAGTATCCCTGTAATATTGCAGTGTGGCACCCCGAATTCACTGGCAATGCTCTGGCTGCGTACAAGTGTAGAAGAAATCCAAATTAGGCCTGATAGGGTGGTGGTTTTTTTTTTTTTTACACAAATTGCATCGGTGTAGNGTGTAGAAGAAATCCAAATCAGGCCTGAGAAGGTGGGTTTGGTTTTTTTTACACAAATTGCATCGGTGTAGTTAGTTGATTAAAAGCAAGTGTGTATTTTCCTTTTTAATTTTTTAGTTACTCTGACTGAGAAGTTAATAACGATGTGGGAGACAAATCTTCATTTTACCATTCTACTCCGCATCTGAATCACAGTACTTTTACCAGCCAATGTATCTAGCCATGACCACACTCTCCCTGATAATGGCCATAGGAAAATATTTAACATATTTCAAGACGTTATCTTTGTGCAAGCAGATAATTGCTCCATTTTGCTTTATAATTAGAAATATCTAGTCAGAGACATTTGTTTCTCATCCTTAAACTCCTTCTCCCCCACCCCCCCCAAGGTTTTTTGACTGAAATGTTTCTGTGCTATTCATATAACCTACTTTTTTGCTTTGTTGTCATAATCCTTTATACGAAGGCAATTAAGAATGTTTATCAACTTTTATATATATAAACGTATTTTTTGTATATATACACACATGTCATGCCCACACAATATAATGGCAGGCTGTCACACATACGTATGTCTTGGGGTTACAAATCTAGATGTGCTAAGGAGCCTGGCAGCCAATTCCTAGCTATGTTCCAAATAGTCCGTATGATTTGGGGCAAATCATTTTGTTTCCTTGCACCTCGACTCCCTGTCAGTAAACTGGGAATAATAATGCCTCCCTACCTAAGAGGGATGTTGTGAGGATATATATGTTTTTGATGCCACTGTGATTGGGTCATACCTGTCTCTAGATGAATGGTGGCGTGTTGTGTTGTGCGTGAGGTTTGGTTAAATCAGAAATCATAGAATAGTTTGGGTTGGAAGGGACCTTTAAAGGTCATCTAGTTCACATCTCCCCCTGCAATGAGCAGGGGCATCTTCAACTAGATCAGGTTGCTCAGAGCCCCGTCCAACCTGGCCTAGGAATGAAATGAAATGAAGTCATGTATCTTGAAAAATGTATTTGCCCCTGAGGGGACAGACAGGTAGGGATAACCTGCAGTAGGGCTTGATACTCTGAGCCAAAAAAGGGAGAGAACTTCAGGAAGAGGTAAAAAGTAGAAGCTGAGAAATTCCTGCTCTATAACCCTGGCAGCAGGAACCTCTCGTAACTGCACCATCAGCTGGGGCTGCCTGCAAAACAAAACATACCTTTTGGGAAACTCTTTGCAGAAAACATTATCATTTACAAAAGAAATAGAAATGTGACTGAAAGCGCAAAGAATAAAACCAGGTCTTGGCTTTTAATTCCATCAAAAGCACCTTCAGCCCAAGAGCCTCCTACCTCTCTGTGACATGCCAGTGAGCGGCGTGGTGGCTGTAAATTCCCACAGTGCGTGGCTTGGACTGACCCGCTCCCCCTGCCTGCAGAAGGCCTTTGGCAGCGGTGCTCCGAGCTCAGCCACCTCAGCTATGTGATTAAATTTAAGTAGGATGACCCAGCACTTTTAATATGTATTGTAGTTAAACTGCATGATGGCACTTAATCCGTTCTGTATTTCAACATCATTGGGTTTTGTTTTTTAATTCTCGTGAATTCACCTTGATAGCTGGAACTGTGAACTCATCTGCATTGACATTACCTCGTCCCATTAAGCATCTCACAAAATAGCAAGAACAAAGGAAAAAGGCAATTCATAATCAGCCTTCTCTCTTAATCCTCGAAATACTGGTGTAGCGCACATAGACACTTCCACATCGATAAAGACATCTTAAATTCACCCAAAAGGTAAATGTTCCCATCCCTATTCTTGCCCACTTTACCTTTGTGGTTTGTATCTCAAAACCTGCCTGTGTTAAAGGGAAACATGTCCATTTAGATGTCTCTTTCTATACTTACAACGTTTTGAAGAAGATCCTTTAGCTTGCTAAGCACAATCCAGCCTGTGTAGATGTATAAGCATTTAGGTTAACAGAGTTTTGAATTGCTTGTTGCAGGCTTAATTCTTTCCAAAGTGCTGAGTAAACCGAGGCCTTATCTCATGTGCTGAAGTCTCTGCTACTGAACATGACTGATGTCTTTGATAGCACACAACGAAACTCAAAGCAGGTACTGGCAGGAATTAAGTATTGATTTCTTTCTGATAGCACTCAGATTGTGACACTCAGATGTGACCAGTTATTCATCTCTCAGAGCTGAGGAAGCTTTTGACAAAAAAAGGAAAGAACAAACTGGGGTTTACAAAGCTACAAAGTTTTTAAACATCTAACTTGTCCATGCTGGTAGCCTGACTTCTGTAGTTCATGAAAGGAGGGATGTGTCCATCTTTAATACAAGTTTCCAACACCAGTTTGAGAGTGTTGTTAGTTAAAGGATGAACTTCTGCACTTTTGAGACAAACTGTAATGTTTCTTTCATAGTTAATACACCACAACTTGTACACCTGTACTCCCTCCTGCCGTTCAGCAGCTGACAATACTGCGGCTCCAGATAATTGTGGGACTTTTCATCCTCGGAGAAAGGATGGGCAGAAAGGAGTGGGGAACCAGCCAGCCCTTAGCATTTCTATAAATCATGCCAGGTTTTCAAGGTACGTCGTTCTAGGCAGTAAGGTTTGAAGTGGCCAGGCTAAATACCTGCAAGATGATCCAAGAACATCAAGAGAGGCAGGAACAACGCCTAGACTGACCAAATCCTGGCCTTGTCTGGTTGCTAAAATACTGTCCTTCTCTCTTCAGCTAGTGTTTGTTTCCTGTTTTTTTTTGTTGTTGTTGTTCTGAAATCATAAATTTAGAGTGGATTTTTCACAGGGATGGTTATCTTTCTGTTATTAGGAATACCGGGGCCAGTAGGGACCATGAGAGCAAACCACTTTCTGTTTCCCCTGTGTAGATGGAGCAGTTAGAGCTCTTTAGAAAATGTTCATGGTCTATCCCAAGGATACAGTAGCATAAAACCACTATAGGCCTTCTTTTGCTTCTGGGATATAGCAGAGGCAACTTGACAACAATTTTTATCTGCCAAAAGATAAGCTTCTGCTCCTGCACTACCACATAGACTCAAGCTCCAAGGGAAGCTTTTGGGAGGTCTAGATGCCCAAAGACTGCAGGACCACCTGCAGTCCTGCTGATGAGGAATTAAAGCCAAAACCCACTCACATTACTGGAGAAAATCTCTATATTAGAGAATTGGCCTTTTGCAAAAAGCGATTCGTTGAAATATTAAATAAAAAAAAAAAGAACACAGGTGCCACAGCAATAGGTATGAATGTACTACTGTTGCTGGGTTGGCTGTTATATTTTAGGGTCTCTATTTTATAGGATTACCCATCTTTCTAACTTCAAAAAGGTGAACAATCAAGGTAGACCCTTGCTGAGAATGGCAAATGTTTTATTCTGCGGTGTCCTTGGATTTAAATCAGAAAAAAAGTGGGAATATTGATTTAAACTAAGACTGAAACCCCACCATTTTCCAAGGGGTTTCATCAGCTTCTGGGGGCAATATAAAGTGTTGGTATTGATTTTTAAAGCCCTGTATATCAGGCATTATCTACCTGAAATGCGAACTATGATGCTGGATTTATCACACAAGCAGCCAGAGTACTTTCCACTAGGTGATGATGGGTGATACATTACCTCTTATGAAAGATGCTTTGGCCCTGAACCTGAATTCCTCTGACAGTCCCAAAGAGCCAAATATGCCCACAGTGAAGACATGGTAGAAATGTCTATTTGTTCAGGCTTTTGCTCCAAAGCTTTGGATTTGGTGGCTGATACTAATCACGAGCCCACTCACCCTACAGCAGAAGTCTTACATACAGGGGCACGCACTCAGACACAGCAAAGCGGACCCCGCTATGAAATGAGATTTTTGAAGGGGCAGAAGCGTATTTGATATCCAGTGCCCATTACTGTGCAGGTGGAGTTGCGTGCCTATCAATTTAGGCTTTGCTAAAAAAACCCAGAAGTATGTATGAGACTTCACAAAAAGAAAAATAATGTTTTGTTTCAGAATACAACGGTGTATTGAAGATTGTTTTTCTGCTGAGACTAAGAAGACACATGGCTGCTATAGCCAAAATGGCATAGGAAGGTGTTGGATAATGAAATTTCTATAGTGTTTGTGTAATGTCCAAATTAAAACAAGGAGCCTAAGAAAAATATGGTCAATTCAGAACTGTATAAAACGCATCATTCTGCAACCTGTCGGAAGTCTAACCATTTTGAAAACTCTTCCAGCAATAGTATGACCTGGCAAGAATAACTTGGGTACAGAAAAATGGCTGAAATTTCCCTACGGGATATATACTTGGGATGTAACAAATTATCAAAAGTACATTTGGAAGCACAGCTCATTACAGCATCAGGGTTTGAATTACTCAGGTATAGGTGGAGTTACACATTGGTGTTTATTTTCTTGACTGACCATACGAGTAAGAAGGACTTCTCAGGTCTGGTCTGTGTTATAGTGGCACAATGTAAGGATGTGGGCACCCCAGGAACTGTGTCGGAACAACCTGGAGCAGCATTTTCTTCCCCCAAATTATGAGTGCACTTGCAAGCCCTACACCGCAATTCCCCTGGTGTAGACAGGTACAGATGTGACTATCAGGGGACAAAAGTAACTTTCTCTTGCTTTGTCTCTCATACACAGAGGTGTGCAGGGGGAGAAGAGAGCTAAAAGGATAATGTTGAGGTATGGAAAGACAGAAGAAGTCAGTAAAATGACAAAGCTGGAAAAGCGGTATGAGTAAGAGAGTAAGGGAGAGGGAGAAAAAGAGTGAGAATGGAAAACCACAGCTAAGTGGATAAGAAGACACTAGTATGAAAATCAAAGGAAGAGGTGAAAAGAAAGCAAAAGAAGTTGAATAAGAACTAAAAAAATACTGAGACTACATGCACACTTGTAGGCTTAGAGACTACATTCATCAGTACAGCTTTGTAAGTGTATGATGAATGTACGCTTTCTGGTAAAAAAAAAACCCAAAATACAAAGAATTGGAAAATTAATAGTATAGTTTCAGGTTCAATATAAATCAGGTTGGATGTGGCTTGGAAGTAGAAGGAGCTGGACATGTCTGTGCAAATGCAGACTGAAAGACAAAGGGATTATTTTTTTTTTTTTACATCTGAGTGGAAATATTTTCTCTGTAGAGTATTGAGCAGAGTCTTGTTTGAACTCTTTTCTGACTATAAAGGTGGTGTCTACAGCCAGCCTAATAGCTGGGCTTTGTGAACAATCATAAAGATTAAATGTTATATTAAAGATTGAAGGGAAAAATTCTTCCCTTATTTTTGCCCATCATCCAGTCCTGTTGATCTGAGTGAAGCATAACTGGCAGCAGCCATAAGCCCATTATCTGTCTTAACTTGATCACTGAGGTTGGGATGTGGTTTCTTCTTGAGGTGACAGATGGAAAAAGGAAAAATAAAAGAGTAAATGAAAAAAGAAAGGAAAGAAAATCACAGAAGTTTAGAGCTTTTGATAACCTCTCTGGGCTGTGATGTGCATCATCCTAATAAACATGCTAAATCCCTGCAAAAACTAACTTCCCCATTTGTTTCTGCTGCTGCAGTGATCCTCGATGTGAGCAATCCACTGCCTGCTCTGCGTGCGGTATGACCAATGAGGAAGAAACGTGCTTGTTGCAATAACTATGGAGAGTCTCTCCAGCATCCATGGGCTGTGCTTTCTCTGACACTAAGGTAACACAGGGAAATGGGGAGGAAACAAATTCAGGACAGAGATTTTTCTAAAAACTGACGTTGGAGGAATGATTCACATGGCCCTAGATGAATACAAATTAGTATTTCTTGCTCCTATCTATCTATTCTGGAGCTAGGGAGAAAGGAAAGAGGAGATCAGGGGTAGTATCATCCCTGGGGAATTTCAAGAGCATGTTAAATTTACAAACAAATCAGATGAAAATGGAAAACACAGGCTTTGTTACCAAAAGGCACATAATAAGAAAACCCCAGCTCAATTCATGCACAGATAACCAAGGGATCTGAGAAATGGCAACTATGCTGCCTGTTGTTCGTCTAACCCCATATTTTGACGCCATGATTGTTTAGATCAGTGCTGTAATTGAGGCTGTAAACAACACAACAACACTTGAATACCTACATAGATCAAGTATTTGGTCTGGTCTACTAAAGCTAGCTTGGAGCATGGGGTGGGGGCCTGTGATTCCCTGTTGTTATCATTTAATCCTAATTCCCAGAGGAGCATTAGGCAGAAAGATATGATGGACCACCCTACAGAGATCCCAACAGCTGTCAAAACTCACAGCAGCTTTTTTACTACCAGAGAGGGAAAAAAGATTAGCCACTAACTTGTCAATGTGTTGGACCTTGAAAAGAAGGCAACGAGCACTGCTGGGAGGGTTTGGATGGTTTAATATTGGGAGCATTAAATTGCACAAGCTTTGGGACAAGAGGTTGTGAGAAGTCTGTCAGATTTGTGAAAGGAAAAAACAAACAAACCCCGGAACTGACAGAAGGTTTAAGACCAAATATCAACCTTTTAGTCAGGTTTCTTTACAGTTCACCATGCCACTGCAAAGCACCGTTTGTGGAATAGAAAAGGCCTCTTTTTGCCTCCTGCCATGGCGGGAGAATGCAGCAAGTTCGGACGGCTGTACCACTTCCCCCGTCATCGAGGCTGGTGGCATGAGGGTTTTGAGAGTGTAACACTTTGCCCATCGAGAAGACCTCCTGAAAGGGTGTGCGTCCTCTTCCCAAGGAGAACACCGCTGCTGCGGGGTCTTTGCCAGGCTTTCAGCGCCCGGGGCCACGCATGGCCAGTAAAACTTCAGCCCCAGGTCCACCACCAAACCTTCTCACCTCGGCGGGATGAGAGAGCGATGCTCTGAAACTCCCGCCGCGGGATGAGCGAGGGATGCTCCGAAACTCCCGCATGAGCGAGGGATGCTCCGAAACTCCCGCCGCGGGACGAGCGAGTGATGCTCCGCGCCGGGACGGGCACCGCTCCCTCCCGACCCGCTCCCTCCCCCCGCCCCCATCCTTAAGCCCCGCCGCGGCGCCCCGCGGTACTCACGCGCGGGCGGGCGCGGGGCGCGCCCCCGGCGGCGGCGGCGGGCAGNCGCGGCGGGCGGCCCCGCCGGCTCCTCCCGCCCCCGGGGGCGGGATCGCCGCCCTCCGCCCCTCCGCCGCGGGGGAGCCGAGCCCGCACCTCGGCCGCCCGGGGTTTGGCGGAGGAGCAGGCGGCCTCGGCGAGCTGTTAGGCGGAGAAGTTGGATGCGAAGCCGACTTGGGGGCGGCGGAAACTTTCCTCGGAGTTTCGGGGGCTCTGCAAGCGGCTGCGGGTCCCCACGGTCCCCTGGGAGCAGCAGGGATGCTCTCCGTCCCCAGAGGGGTTACTTGGGCAGGTGGTGTCGGTGCAAAGCGCGTACCCAACTCTGCCTCAGACCGCATTGCGTGCAGGCTGAGGAGAGGCTGAGAAGGTGGAGGTGTGGGGCCTGGAAACTCCCGTTTGGCTATCAACTGCTTCGGGAGTTTGTGTCTGGCGGAGAATGTATCGCAGTTCCCTTAATGGGGTAAATGCTTATTGTGCAGATATAGCAGCCTCGTTAGTGGATGGGAATGGTTGGGATACAAATGTCCCTGTCAAATGCTCTCTTATGGTTCCACGCACAGTTGCTGTATCGCTGATGAAGGATCGTAATTTGCCTGCTGGGTGACCAAAGAGGCATTTCAGGGTGCCTGACTTCTTACTTTGTGATCAATTATACCCTTAGTGCGGAAGAAGTAATCATGTTCTCAGGGCTACCTATCTTCACAAAGGTCCATTCATTTTGTAAGGGATTCTTTTCCATGTAACTATCATTATTGCTGTTCTTGTTATTATTATTTATTACTACAACTATAGTTAGAAATCAGGACCCTATTTATGGTGAGTGATGGAGCAACCCACCAAAAAAGACAATTGCTCCCCGGAGCAGGATTTGTGAACTAAGTATAAGCGTATGGGTACATCATCAAAAGCTGCCTCTGTCTTCAAGTGTATCCAGGAAAAAGTCAGAGAGTAAAGGAAGGAATGACCCAGTACAACACAGGTTTTGCCTGAGGTGATTCTTCCAGTTGTAGATTTAAAATAGTGGAATCAAATAGTAAAGCCTTTTACAGATTTGGACTAAAACGTGAGACAGGAATGAGGCGTGTGAGACGTGTGTGGTCCAGGGGCATCCCTGTATTCTTGTAGGGGGTTTGGAGATATCAAGCGCTAAGCAACTCCCGTGGTCTGGTGTTAACAGCATGGCATGTGTCCATCTGGATCGGAAACTGGAACCAAATCTTGTGCAGGAGGGTAGGGTGGCAAAGCCCTGCTTTATTGTCCCTCTGGAGAGAGCTGCCATCCGCTCAACCTTTTTCCTTCAGCGTCATCCATTCCATTTTAACTGATAGTGATGTTAGCTCTTATTCTGACCTTGCAGTGGTTAGGAGGTGCACTCCATCATTTTATCCTGCTATGCTTGGCATACTCTTTTTCTCCACCACTACAGCAGCGTTATTCTGATGGATGGGCTACCTAATTCCAGCTAGCATGTGCCTTTACTGTGATCTGTGTCCCTCCCTGGTCCCCTCCCCCCATCACCTCTGAAATCAAGGAAAGTGGTGAGGTTGTGAGAGCGAGGGACCGACTGAACCATGCCAGCTGACAAATGCAGGATAACTTTGTGCCCTTGCGAGGACCTGCTCATGTGAAGTGCACGTTCCTTGAGGTCTGTCCGTATGGTACACCTTAGCAGGTGTCTGGGGTCCTGCAGCTTGGTTTCCTACATGAGGAACAATCAGTGAGGAAAAATCTGGGTATATTCTTGTGTTATTTACATGTGCTTATACACATTGATTTGGGAAGGAGACAGCCAGAAGGCAAGCAAGAAAGTTCCTTCTCGAGACTCCTCTCCTGCCAAGCTGCTGGTTCCTGAGGAGCAGTTCAGTTCCTGAATCGGCTGCGTGCAGACTTTACGTCAGGAAGCAAACTCCCTGCTGCCAGATAGCTCATCTGTCCACAGAGCTGCCTCTGCTCCCAAAGTCAGGCAAAACGCGTCTCTAAAAAAGAATTCATTTGACAAACCAGCNCCTCCCAAAGTCAGGCAAAACAGCGCATCTCTAAAAAAGAATTCATTTGACAAACCAGCTTGGAAGTGCATGGGGAGCAGCACCGCCGAGTGACACCTGCTGTCACTCTTTGCCTGGCAAAGAGTCCTGCCCGCTTTATCTGCAGCATTTGGTGGTTTGCAGAATTTCGCTGATGCTCACATGCCTTCGAGGATATTATTAACGAGGGTGGTAGAGCAGCATGTGGTGTTTGGGGACTTGACTGCTCTTCTCAGTGCAGTGCCTGCCAGGAGTGCTGGAGCGGTGGCACTGCTGTGCCTGTGTCACACACAAGTGGCTGGTCACGCCTGGGGGCTGAGATACCTGCTGCAGGTGTCCTACTGCAGCCGCCTAGCTTGAAGCTGGTTTGGGTATGAGCTGCCGTCACATCTTTGCCATTTCTCTTTCCTTACCTACACTATTTTGTCCTCAAAGTAAAGTGCCAGTGGCCGTGAGGTGTTTTGTGACCTAAGGCTCACTGGAGGGTAGGTTTGTGCCCATAACAAAGTCTATCAGATCTCTGAGCCTTTCCTTCCCCCTTCCAGCAAGTTCATCAGAGGACAGGAGAGCATCACAATTAGCCATGTAATTATAAATCAGGTTTTTATTTATGCATCCTTATGCTCTTGTGTGTACAGCGTATGTTTGCAGTATAACTGAAAAAAGCATTTAATAATCTGTAACATACATCCTTAATTGCATTCAGCCCATTGATCTGCATTCAGTCCACTAGTTCACCTAAGCTGTCACAGGGAGCTTGTACACGTTGTAGGGAGAATCAAATTTACCCCCCTGAAAGTGTACCTATCCCTGAAACTCCCTCCCCAGAAACTATCATTGAGAGATGTTAGCTGTGTATATAAAAAGGTTTCCATGCTCTATTTTTTTTAACATACGTAAATTAGAATTTTAAACAAAAAACTATTTCTGATAGACAGACACAGTCACTTGGAAGTCTTGCACATCTGGTTTTGAGTTAATATCTATCCAAAATGAAGCAGTAATTATGCATAAGTATAGGCGTATATGCACATGGTCTTAAGCTAAATTCAGATATGCAGGAGTAACAGCTCATATATGGAGGAACCTTATACGTCTCTGGAACTACACATACAAATAGTTTTACACCTCCATTCATTCATGGCTATATAATCACAGTGAGTGGCACTGCACATATTTTACTGTTCAGGGAACCATCTTCATTCTGGCCGTACTTAAGCAGGAGCTTAACTTTGATGTGCTGAAGTTTGACTGAAGTCACAGGGAATTAAAGATACGCCTGATGTTATTCCTCTGCTCCAGCGCTGGCATACGCAGGGATCGCTTTACACGTGTTGGAGCGCTTTCCTGAATCCTTGCCTCAAGGCCGCCGTGCAGAAGCGTACGTGAGCCCTTCTGCAGGCAGAAATTGCCGGAGCGATAACAGCCGCCAGGGCTGCAGCTGTAGGTTGTAGGTTTGTTCTGCAGGGGCGAAAAATGTAAACAGGAAAACCCCGTGGTCCTCGCTCCGTTGGATCTCCCCCTCATCTGAGACGTGGGGTTGGCGGAGCAAGGACTGAGAGATTGGGCTCAGAGGAGCTGGTGCAAGGTTTCTCGCTCTGACATCTAACAGCAGGGCTGGAACCTGTCGGCCCACTTTGCTCCGGAGCAACCCATGACTCGGACTCGTGGTAGACCCAGTTTAGGCCAGTTATTCTAAATGATGATCTTCCCCTCTCTTTCTCCATTTGTTAACCTTAACATGCCTTTTTACAGTTCCTCGGAGAAGCAGTGCCAGCGGAATACTCATGTGTAGAAAAAATTGCTTTTGAGATACAGAACACAGCTAATTACGGTGTTACAATTAGCTGAATGCCCTTAACAGAGTCCGAGGGGGGAAATCATAGTGCAGCATCTGCTATACCATATGCTTTTCTAGTTTCCCGAAGATAACAGCGGGCATGTACGCTGCCATGGATTGTGCTTTCTGCCTGAAGAGCAGAGCAGCCCACAGATGCTCCAGTATTTCTTCCACCCCAACTCCGCTCGAAATGTCTGATGCTGCATACATCTGTCACGATGAATTATGCTGTCTTGGCTTCAGACTCCTTCATGCAGACAGACTTATAACGATGCAATGGTAATTCATACCCCGTTGTTCCCGAGTGCGTACTTCATCCTAAGGGTGGATGTGGTACCAGGAAGGGTGTGGAGGTAACAGGCAGTGTGGCATCGCAGGAACTTGTGCTCAGCTTTGAGGTGCTTCTCGTTGTTCACTGAATTACCAGATAAAACAGATGAACTGCTTCTTTCCGTGTGGTTTGGGGTTTTTTTTTCACTGTGGTATTGGAAAGCTGAAGTGCTCTTCGGTGTACTCTATAGTGAACTAAACCTAAAACGGCTCATTATTTTCTATCCTATAGCTTAACTTTGCCTTGTCCAAAACATCCCAGAGTAGTTGTTGTAGTCCTGCTAATAAACTGCTCAATGTGCTGAACTATGGTAATTACAGCTGAATTAGAGCTGACAATGATTGAGCCAGCTTAGTCAAATACTGCTTCAAATTTAACACAAACCTTCTGCTCCGTTCTATTACTTTATTTTTTATCGCATTTTTAATGCTTCACTTTCTTTTGCCTTAACCGGGCCCAGAACTCCAAAAAGAAATGCATTTGTAAAGACATTATTGTAAAATATGTCACTATAGTCACAAAGCAGCAAGTAGTAACTAACTTTGGACCGCATCCATCCTCCTAACTACTGATTAATGGGAGAGTTTGTTTATAGAAAGCGGGTCTCTGTTATTTAGCCAATTACTTAATTATCGATTCGCTCTTCCCAGTTTGTCTGGCAGTCTTGCGCTATGGTCTGTGGCAGCTCCTGACAAAAAAAGAAATTATTAAACTTCTGGGGAGGGCTTTGGCCAGGGCATATAAACCTGTGATTTGCCTCCAGTGAAGCCTGGAGGAAGGATGCTGAGAGGGAAAGAAGCCCGTGGCTCCTCCGTGAGCAGTTGGAAGAGAGTCTGGCTCCGGTCGGCTGTTTGTACGAGCGTAACTCTGCCCCAGCGCTTTACTCTACGTGCTCTCAACGTAGCGCTGGAGCCGTCGGTTCTTCATGGCTGTGGTGTCATACGGTTAGTGCGTGTGTCTTTATGAGTTAGAGGACTGCGACCACCTTGTGAGCATTACACGTCCTTATGTGGAGGCTGTGAGCGCGATGGGGGGTCTCAGCGGTGGGACCAGAGCTGCCGTGGAGGGTCAAAGGAAATTAGGGGAGTGGAGGGAGTGGGGATTTTTTCTCACTTGGGCCATAGTATTAGTTGCCTGGCATGCATCAGTTAAGTCTTACTTATTTATAACTGTTCGTGAGCACACACTTGCAGGTTTTAAACGAGGCAGGTGGGGTTTCTTGTTTGCAAGAACGTCTGAGTGCCTGGAAGGGGCACTGAGCTGAAAAGGCAGGCTGGGAATTTATACATGTACATGTTAGACTGCAAAAGCCTAAAGCCTGGATAAGGTTTGAAGCGGAGGATGAGTTGCAAGCTTTATTCACTAGATGGCAAAACCCGTGGTCTTTGATCCAGTAATCCGTATGTCAGTTGGATCGTAAATGCAATAATTAAGTACAGTGCAGTTTTTCAGTCCCTCTTCCGAAGACTCTCTTCCACGTTCTTACTTGTCTTTTGTCTGTTGTCTCAAAATGTCAAAAGAGGGTGGTACAGCCATTCGCAATCAAGTCTGAGGCTGATTCCTCTGTCACTTTTAGCATGTATTATGCACTGATTTAGAAACTATTTTAAAATACATTAAAGCCATCATGAGAAATGAAGGAAGCCCTGCACTTCTGAGTGCGTGTTTGATGCTTACCTCGTCGAATTGAGGAAGAAGGGATTATTAAAGACATAAAAGCTGTCTTTTTATCAGGAGCTTAAAAACACTCCAAGGGAAACAAAATCTGTTGTACTTAGCTGCTGTAATTTAAGAGCCAAATTCTGCTCTCGTTTATAACAGCATAAATTTGAATTTGATTGAACTCTGGATTAACATTGCTGCAAATGAGATCAAAATGTGACTTGAGAAGTTCATAAGGTAAGAAGTAGTTTTGCACCTCACCTTGTTCATTTGTCTATGTGTATGCTCTTACTGACTCTGTGCTTTGGCACGTCACCCTGGAAAAACAATATCTATGGCATATTTGATCTCTTTTTAATGGTCCTAGGCAGAATGGGTATTTTTGATTCTAACACTAGATGTGGCCAGACTGGTAAAATTCCACTGGGGTTTCTACACTTTGCCATTCCCATGATATTTGAATACTGCATGAAAAATAATGGCACGCTGCCTAGGTCCTGAGATTTTGGTTCAAGTATTTCATGGACTTTCAGGTTCAAAAGGGCTGCAATTACATCTAGTTTCACTTGCAGGAGAGCTTGTGTGATTCCCACAATGCAGAGATGGATAGGAGAGAGTCTAAAAAGACTGCAGTAATTTCAATAATTAACGATTGGTTTAACAGTTAATATAAGATCATTCTATAAAAATGATAGCACACAATCTGCTGATAAAAAAATTAGAGCTGCCCATACTATATTGATTAAAAAAATTCTATTTTTTTATAAACATTATGAAGCGGGTTGGAAAGCAGTTAATACATATTTTTCTGGGAGTTCCTTAAAGTAGAAGTTCTTGAGATAGAGAAATATATGTAGACTTATATGGGAAAATAATTCCAAATCTTAGTGTTCGTTTCATAAAGGAACAGTGTTAGCCATCCTCAGCTTGTTCGCTTTCTTACCTCTTCCACTGACATCCAGTAGGGTTACATTATTTCAAGGTCAGTATTTCCAAGGGTGATTCTCTCCAAGGGTGCAGGACGTTGTGTAATTGGCCATTGGTCAGAAAATGCTTTAATACTGATAAAGCGGGTAGGAATGTTTTCTGCTTGTCCTTATACGACTTACAAAGTGTACAGCTTGCTTTCCCCCAACTCAACGTCAAATTAATGGAGTTTGTCAGCTGTTTAGGTAATGAGCTAGAGCAGACATTATGTTTTTGGAGGAGATGCGTGCATTGTGAGGCCAAAATCCAGAAAGATGAATGTTTTAAACCATCTTGACAACCAGAGCATCTCCCTGAATATATGGTGCCTAGTAGCCTTAAAGAAAGATTATTTTGTAAAACCTTTTAATGATTACTGGCAGAAATACAGGAAAAATGAAAGACATTTTGATTTACGCCAGCATGAAGCGAGATTGGAATCAAGTTCTAAATGACAGGCACTGTCAGTTTATTTGTGGTTAACCTCATACTCCTCTTTTTTTTCTTTTTTTTCTTCAGAAGTGTTTCACTTGTGTGGATAAGGAGTTAGTGTAACGCTTAGGAACAGGCCTAGGAGGTAACTGACCCTAATTCTTCTATGTCTTAACTGGTTTCAGCTGTGACATGTTTTTGCAAAAGTCAATAGTACCAACTGCAGTTGACGAGCTGGAGCTGATACCAAACTTGTCTGCCTAGCTTTTACCTATCTGACCACTGCAGCAGCATCCCTCTCTGAAGTTTGGTCTGTAAGCTTCTTGTAAAGCTCATAGAAAGAATTAGGCACCTCCAAAAAAGTCATCCCAAATTATGCAAACTGTATAAAGAGCCATCCGGAGCATGCCAGGGAGCTCTGGGCAGAGGCACGAATATGAAGCCCAGCTCACCCTGGAGCGGGGCTGCTGAAGGCAAACAGCTGCATCCATTCAGGATCCAGAGCTGCAAATCCCTACATCTATTATTTGGGAGACATAAACCCTTGCAAGCTGGTTCGAGTTTTTTAAAGGGTTTCCACAGGAGGAAGAAGTGCTGCTGCCTGCAAGGGGAAGGAAGCCTGGGTTTGGCCCCTTTCCTGCTCTAAGGGGACTTGGATTTGTGCCTCCCACATTCCAGGTGAGTAGGGCAGCTTCTGGCTCGGGCTTGAGCACCTGTAAGCTGCTGCCTTGCAGAAAGGAAGGTAAGAGGTAATTTTTCTTCTGTGGCTTAGGTTGCTGTAACTTTTGGCTGCTCTTATTTTTCTCACTCAAGTTAGCTGAGGAATCTTTGCTGATGTGGTGTTATTGCCATTCCTTGTATTTGTTATTGCTAATATCCTTCTAAGATGTGTGTTCACCCAGTTACATCTGGAAGGCTTCTCTGCAAGTTTTTTGTGTGTCTGAAATGGGAATTCCAGATATTGGTTGACTGAAGGATGAAAAAAGTTTCTGCTTAAATCCCTGTACTATCTTCTTCAGCTGACTTCATTGTTTCCCTTAGTTTCTCAGGGTTTGCTTACTTGGAAGTCAGAACTGGTATGGACCCTCCTTCCTCTTGGTTAACACCAAATGAGAGCTTGATCACTTACTCCAGGGCTATGTTCTGTGTGAATGGTCCTCCCTTAATTAGCAGGGAGCTGGCGCGCTGGTTAGGGGCTGCGTGTGCATCTGAAGGGTTTTGATTTTTGACCCTGTGGAAGGCAATGGCAACACTTTCCTGGTACAAGCTTGCAATAGCTGCAAAAATGGTTACAACTCCTTAATTAGCTCTTTGTTGGCATCGGTACTATTCCCAAAATATTTGCGCTTACTAGATACCTGTTAGAAAGCTAGGGTAAACCGCTTGACGTTGGTGTTTGGAGGGGGTGGTGGCGAGTGCCGGGCTGGGAGGGCGGTGGGTGCCACTAGAGGGTGCTCGGGCCGTGGGAGTCACCACCCCACTCCCAGGCACAGCAGATGCCACACTGTCACAAGGCACTTGACTACTTATTTTCTCATCAGGCTCCGCTCCTATTTGTTCTTACACTAAGTTTAGCCTACTGTGCATGAAATGAAGTTTTTTCAGGCTCATCAGTCTTCTTTGAATACCAGCCAAAAGAGGCTAAAAGTGAGTCTGTAGATAATGGCTCATATCACCAAAGCCCACTGAAGTGGAGAAGGGCCACAGATGACATCTTGGTGCAGCATTTCTGGTTACTTATTTGTTTGTTTGGATTGGGACTCCTTGTCTACTTTTATGTGTTAGTTTGGGATGTTCATGGTATCTCAGTTCCCATGTACAACCTCAGGTGTGCCTTCTCTGATGTGCCCCAGATCCTGTCCCTTGGCCTCCTCTGAGTGTAAGAAGTTACTGTTTCCCCCCCCAAAAAAGGCAATCCTTGGGTTTGTGCCAGCAAAGCTTGCTCCTCCCCTGGCCCTGCCAGCCCAAGATGCCCAGAAGAGCAAGTCTCTGAGGCCAGTGGGGTTCTTCCAGTATGCTCACTGTCTGGCGACCTGCAAGCGGGCACTGCTGCCCCACATCCCTGGCATCCATACGTGTTTTTTCTCACTATTTCCAGTCCTAGCACAGACTCTTTTCTTACTGTTTTCAGTGCTAGCTTCCTCTGCCTGTGCTCACCTACCTTCCTCTACCGTCACATGCAAGTTCAAGAAGCCAAAGGCAGCACCAGCTGTAGGTCTGATGCAGTCCTGCCATGCCTCTTGCTGGCTCACCCTTGCACAGAGAAGCGTGTGTGGGTGTGAAGAGGAATTGGAAAGAGCTCTGGCTTAGCCAGCCAGCAGTTGCTGCATGCCCAGATCCCACAGCAAGCGCCCTTTGGCTCAACTCTTCCCGTCTCCACCTCGTTCCTTTTTGGCTCAGAGTAAGTGTTGGACTGTACATGTGGTTGCCAGATAGGAGAGCGATTTGCAGATTAAAAAAAAATGAAGCAAAAGAATATGGAGGAGAGAAATATCAGAAAGACATTTCATGGATCTTCCCCTACTTTCCTTTTTCTCTTCACTTTCTCAGGTGTGTTATGCCCCTTCCCAAGGGCAGGCTGGCCACAAGATTGTTTTTTCTTTGCTGTCCTGAAGGGACTTCTTGGGGTGGTTGCTGGGTGTGGGACCAAGTGTGGGATGCTGGTTGCTTTAAGCCTATGCTTTGGCTGCTTTGGGTTAAAATAAACAGGAACAGGGTGCACTGCTTGTGAGTTCATACGTAATTGCTGCAGCCCCGCAGATGAAACGCGTTCAACACATCTCTTTTTTGTGAAAAATGTAGAGGTCAAGATAGTCCCTTTCCACACCTTTCCTCATTATTTTCAAGTTGTATATTGTTTAGTTGAGTAACTGAGAAACTGGGGGGGAAGAGGGGAAAGTGAACATTCTCTTAAAAAAAAAAAAAAAAAGCTTTGATCTTTATTTGATAAATAAATAAATAATTGATCGAAAAACTCCTAAAAGAAGGAGAAAATATTTGATACTCCTTGTTTATCCATAAGCCTTTTTTACAGATTTGCATTCTGCTAAAGTAAGTAAGGGGCTTGAAACGAAAATAAATGCAAATATTTTAATTTGTGATGAACTAAAGGAGAGGATTGATTTCAATTCTAAACTATTTTAGTTTATGAGTATTTCCTAGGAGAGGAGTACTGTAACAACAAAAGTGATTGCCTTTTTTATTCATCCCTGATGTCCAGGACATCTTTCAGTTATTGAAATTGCATGGATGAAAAACAGGTTGAGTGCGCTCGTAGGACTGAAGTTAGTTGTGGGTATTAATCCCATTGAGTTTAAAGGGACGAATGGTACAAGTACACTTACTTGTGTGTCTGTGGATCTACAGAGTAATAGCTCCTGTCTTGCAGAGATGTGCTAAAGAAGTAAATGCTTGCTGAAGCTCCTCCATGAGATGGGTGTATCTCTCGTCTTCAATCCCTTGCTTCTCCCCAGATGAAGCAGTCAAATCCAACTTTTATAACCCTGTCCATTTCCCTAGGTTCAGTTACTCCACGTTCACGTAGCAGTGGCAAGCTGGAACTTGTCCCAGGGTGTAGATTTTACTTCGGTATAATAACTGACGCAATTTAGATGTGCAAAAGAAACCTGTTTGAATTATGGGTGGTCAAGGAAACTTCCTTTTGAGCAGTTACTTTTTCAGAGAGTATTGGTTTAATCAACGGGCTTGGTGCCAACCCACATCTAACCAGATTGTCCTCATGCCAATGACATGCCAAAGTCAAGGCAGATGGCTTGTGAGGAACGGCTTGCAGGCTTGGGAATGGAAAACAACAGCAGGACGTTTTCACTGGTTTGGAAAGGCTCAGCCTTGCTTCAGAATTTGTGTTTTGGAAGAGAAGCACAAGCTGCTTTGGGAGAGGAAGATAGGTCTTGGGCTCTTCAGTCTACTCTGCCTAATGCCTTGGGATATCATGGGAGAGTTGCACCTCAGCACAGGGGACCCAAAAGTGGTGTTATTTCTTTCATTCCACATACCAAAGGTGCAAGGGGAAGACCCCTCTGTCATCTGTCAAAGGTGATGTGGACCTAACCTGATCCATTTTCTGCAGGACCATTTCATGTGAGATCATCGTTAATGTAGATGACAAGTAATTACAGATGGCAGTATGGTCAAATCTGTGGGCTGACTGGAGAAAGTAACTCCTTATACGTCCAGTCATGGTCCGACTGTGGTGAGAGTTGAGAGGCACCTGAAAAATTGCCAAGCATACTTCATTCTCACTGAAATCAACAGGAGTTGGCAGCCCAAGATACAGGTTTATCTGAACTGGAAGAATTTTTTGAAGTCCCATGACAGTTATAGTACATCCAAGTGAAAATTGTGTTTAAATTCAATACCTACTTTCCTCTGTCCTTTCTCTGCCCGTCAACAGTAAACTTGTATAATAAGGTACAAACTCTGTGCTTAGGGCTGGTCTTTAGGTATGTTTAGCTTTTCAAAGATTGAGAAATGCTCAGGGCAGAAATGTCAAGGCATTGCATAAAATACAAATAACTAACTTGTACCATTCGCTGTCTCTGAATTATATTTGTGATCTTGTCACCATTCAAATTAGTGGTTGCAGGACTGACAGTAAGAATCCCATTTGCACAGTTAGAACAGCAGGGTGTTCCTGAAAACAGATCTTCCAAATGTGGATCTACTGTTTCTACAATGCTATTGGGATAAATCCAACATCACCAGTGCCTAAATAGATGGAAAAAAACAATAGCGAACTTTTATGTAGTGCTTTTACATTTAGTACTTTTAGTACTTTCCAGTCCTTAAAGCATCATTCTTCATACGATAGTGTTATTGAAAATGAAGAGCTGAGGCATCTAGAAGCCAAGTCACTCAAAGGCATGTGGGGAGTTCAAGTTATGATGATCTAATCACTGCCCCCTCCTTCTTTTACAGGGGTAAATAGCAATTTCTGGGTGAGCTGGTACTTCGGGTGCTCAGCTCTCCACCTGCAGGCCCAGATATGATGTGACAAGGAGCACGTCAACAGCTGAGTCTGCTGTAGTTCATTCAGGTCTTCAGACTTGATTCATCTGGTTCTTATGTTCTCAACTTCCCCAGTTTGCTTTTTGGATTAAGAACCTGGTGTTTAGATAATCTCTAATTTCCTGCCCAGTAGGCCGGGTCCTTAAATCCCTACTCAACAACATCGGTATTTGTGTTTTTGCACAGGCAAAACATCCACTGATGCAAAGGAAGCATGTGCCCAAATAAATTTAAAGGAGCGGCCAACTCTGAATATTTGTCTGAAGTAGTAATTTCTTGCAAACTATCTTCTGTTTGTACATCTGCATATTCTGTAGTAGCAAAAAATGCATAACTGTAAGGAGTAATTCTGCACCTTAACATCCTCAGTTCCCTTAAGTGAGTCTCCTTCACGCTTTGAACTGAAATACTTCAGAATTAAGGCACAAGTGAGATCATGCCTATACATTATGCTGTAGTGTTGCTACTCTCGCAGTAAGAAAAACTCAACACACTGATCTCGTAAGACAATGTTTATCATGTATCTAAATTTAAATACATTTAAATCCATTCTAAATTTTGCTAAGGGGGAGATTGTTATTTCTTTTGTCTCTCTGACTTATTTTTTTTTCTTTTGCTTTTAAATCTAATCTTAATGCAACACTTGCAAATGAAGGCAAGAGTTTAACAGTTTTGTCTTTTTAGATTTTTTTTTTTGCATAGAGACCCCACAGTGTAACATGCCTTAATTAATGGAAAGCAAGAATGGATTGCATAAACTCCCAACGAATATTGTCTTAGCAAATTAAATCTGATTTAATGCTTTAAGCCGAAGAAATATTTACATAGCTAATGAAACTGATTAACTTAGAATTAATTTGCAATGTTTAGTCATACGGCTTAAAACTAAAGTGGTGTTAGTAATGTGCTGATTATTATTAGTACTCAAGATAATCAGGCTTGCTAGATGATTAAATGTAAATACATAGTAAAAAATTGGTTCAGGTTAATAAACAATTTCAAATAGGAGAATGCCCCATGATGATCAAGTGAAATCAAGGAGTGTTAATTGTACAAGTAGAAGCTAAGCAGTGTGGGGAAAGCACAAGTTCCCTCTTGTCTGCTGAAAGCTGGTGAAAAGCTGCTTCTTTTTAACTTCCCTTTGATTTGCTAATGATTTCTTTGTGATCTGTGTTACACTTGTGCCTGGGAACAGTCAGTATGGGCCATGGACCCGGCGTACTCAAGAGCGGTACAAACAGATCTTGGTGAGCTCACGGAAGTGTGGATGGGAACTAATGGGTAGAGACATCATCAGGCAGGGATGAGGAGATCGTTTGTGGGTCAGCGCCTGTGTGCATGAACAGCAGGGACCTTGGTTGACCAGCAGCTCAACCGTAACTGCGACTACTTTTTTTTTTCTTTTCAGTTATGAAAGCCTTAAAGCAAAGTTTTGGGATGGGGTTGCGAGGAGGGCCGTGTAGTGACTTTTGGAGATGTATAGGAAACTCCCCTTTAAGATAGGGGCTCTATTGGAGAAAGCATGAAAGCGTGTGCTTAAAAATGAAGTGGTCGTGGTGCTAAGAGCTGGTATCACTCGCTTGTAAGGATGCAGAGCTTGCCAGCCAGTAACCTGAAAGAGGTAGTACATGAATAATCTTGGCGTAGGAAACAAAGGGCCTGGAAAGCAAAGACAAGTTGTTAGTGATTGATAGGCTAGAGAGGCACCTAACGAAGTACCTGTTCTTATCCCATTGTCAGGAGGCTCAACCAGTCTCTAGAGTAACTGAGGACAGCTAAGGGATCACTCGCATTACACCATTTTGGGTTTTTTTTCATGGGATTTCTCTAAAGTTTGGAGTTGCTGTAGCTCTGTGGTGGCATTTGGGGCTCAGCCAGCGCATCCTGCCAGATGGTGCTGGGGATGGTGGGGCACAGCTACCTGTCCTAGCTCAACTTGGGGCCTCCCTGAGCCACATGTACCTTCCTGCCCTGGTCCGGCAGGCTGGCCTGGGTCTGTGGGCACGGGGTAAGGCGGGCAAAGGTGGAAAAAAGAATCTGGCCCTTAGGTGTCTGGGTGTCTGAGTTTAACCTCAACCAGTAAAGCTGACTTTTTGCCTCCAAATAAATAGGTTTCATGGCACGTAAGAAGGGTAAAATTCTGGCTGTAAATCTGACGTTTATGTTCTTAATTTATAGTGCCATTTATTGCATAAAATTACCTATTTAAACAGGGTAGGGTTTTGTGCTTTGAATTTTCATAGTGTGAGAGTCAGATCAGAGTTGACTAGACAATTTCTTCACTTGGTTACACTGATGCAAATACCAATTAAATGAATGTACAAATTTGTTTTCATACAGCTGTGAGCAGAATTTGACCCAGAGAATCATCATTGACTCCACATTGGCACACTCTAATGTTTTGTCTATGAATTAGGAAAAAAAAGTATAAATCAAATCAACTTTTTATCTGTCAAGAAGAGGCCTGAGATTGTGTTGTCTGACGCCTTGTAAGTAGGAGTTGCTTTTCTGTGCGAGTTTTCTCAGACTGTTTCTCAGGATGGAGGGTCCACAGAGCTTATAAATGAGAAAGACAATGTTGGGGGAAGGCTGATGTCCTCTTCTGGGACTGATAAAGATGCTAGCTTTGGCCAGCTGACTGTTGGGGCCAGTGTGCTGGAGTCTACAGCTCATGCTGGTCAGACAGTGTACAAGATTGTGTGAACTTTCCTCATCCACTTGACTGTGAAGCCTGTAGTAAGCTTTACTTGCATGTCCAAAGAAAAAAACCAATGGTCATATGATCTTTTTTGCTTCAGAAAGTGAGGTGGAAACCTGCAGCAGAAGTGTAACACAAGTACCTGGTGATGCGGACACAGTAGTCATTTGCTCCCTCCATCTGTTTCTCTGCTGCTCAACTACTTGCTTCATGTACCATTCCATCTCCTCATTGTGTCTCCTTAATGCTTTACTGGCTGAGCCTCATCTCCCCATGACTCGTGCCTTCCCGCTGTCTGAAGCTGTGTGTAGTGTGGATGTCTTTTTCTTTTGTTATCTCCTCCCTTCATATCACTAGATTTTGGTTCAGATCACTTTGACCTAATTCTCTCCTTTGACTCCTTAACGCGGAGTTTTGCAATGCCTGTGGGTTATAATCCTATCTCTGTTATGGCTGGTGAAGTCTCCTGATAGCCACGAGAAAAAGGCTAAATTTAACTAAACTCCAAGCAGCCATTTTTGCACAATACTGCAGTGCTCTGCCATTCCTTCTGATCTCTCGGGAGCCCATCCCTATAGGATGGCATCCCTATTTCTCCACGATTCAGTAGGATCCATGGCTGCCAGTAGGTAAACAGCATAAACATGGGTTTTTAAGACTCAACAGTGATGTTATACAGCTCTGTCATCTCTGTAACTTAGCAGGTGCTCCGGTCCCTTCTGTATCATATAGAAATGCTTCTTGCTCCGTATATCATCCTTTGGAGGTGACAGTGTGATCTTTCCAGATAACGTGAATTCATGGGATGTTTCAGGAACTGATGTTTCTGTTTGCTGCTGGTTTTTATGTAAGTGAAAAGTGACTTGCAGCTGAATAAGGACATGGTTTAGCGGTGGGCTTGTCAGCGTTAGGTTAATGATTGGACCAGGTGATCTTACAGGTCTTTTCCAATCTGGGACGGGATTCTGTAAGGAGGAGGCGGCGGTGGTGCATCCTGGTGTGAAGGCAGATGACCCAGATTGCTTGGGCACATTGTGTGGCTCTGCCAGACACTTTGGTGTGGTCATCTTTGAATCTGTTATCTGAATTCTTCCTCTTTGTCAAATGAGAGTAATATCTTTTCCTTCATACCATCCGTTTCAGGATTTTTTGTTACATTTTTTTTAAAGTAACAAATGTGATGACGCCCTTGGCCTCCACTTCGATATTCTAGGTGCCACTGTGATAAAGTAGCATGACTTTTGTACGTCATGTCACAAGTCCCACCAGCTTCTCTATGTCCAGGGGCTTTGCTGAGGGCTCTGGGGAGGGCTGGGGGGAAAGGGGTGCCAGGCAGGCACCTGTGAGCCCTGGGAAGGTACCACATGGGGTGACCCCCCTCCTGCAGCGGCAGGCTGTGGAAGGATATCATATTTGTAATATCGTCCAAATGCAATCACAACATATAACCCATAAAACAGATGTAATTAACTCCCAAGGGATACTAAAGTTTTACTTGTTTCAGTAAAAATCAAGAGGAACCATAACGAAATCTGTTTAATTCAGGGCAGAATCAAGCCCACTGCCAGGTTCAAGATATTGTCATATTCAGGATAACTGTATATACTGGTAAAATTATTGCAAAGAACCCCCTGCTTTGCCTCTGTTACTGCCTAAAAGATCTAACCTTACACTGTGTTTAATGCACAAAAACAATGTTTGTAACATGAGAGTTTCCTGCTTATAATGTAATAGTATTCTTGGTCAGCATCTCTTGATGCTTTACAACCAAGTTGTAAGTCTGTTTAAATGATTTATTATACCACAGCCTGGATAGTAAGCACAGGTAAACAGGTTCTCTGGGAAGATTTAAACTGGGAGGACAGTCACTGTAAAGCCTAACAGAAATTCATTGCACTTCACGGATGGAACAGATGGAAAAAAAAGTCTAACTACAAACAGGAGAGAAAGAGAATCCTAAATTATCAAGATGCAATGAAATCCTATTGCAGGGTGCCATACAAAGGTCTTGGGGGGAAAAAAAAATCAATTGATTGTTTAAAAGAACAGATGAAAACTGGGCTTGGGTGACCAGCTATTTTAAAAAGCTTCCCAGAATACCTGTCCCCATCAGGCCAGCTTGGGAAGCCAGTGTGGCTACATCTGGGTGGACAGTGAAAGGGAACTGACTGTAATGACATTTGTGTTGCCAAAACCTGACACACAACTGCAGACTGAGGAGTTCTTATAGTCCCAAGCAGTTTAAAATCACATGAATCTTTCCTGCAAATCACCCCACCATGAAAAAGAGTAAATGTCAGGATTTTTGAATATTTTTTTCCTATTCTTCAGCTTTTAGGGTTTGCTTTCTCGCTGCTCTCCCAACTCCTCTCTGTGCCCATGAGGATCAGAAGCTTATTTTGTAAATGAAGAGTTGAAAAACATATCAGCTATTGAAAGATTTGCCATTTAGTCAATCATGATGACAACACTAAATCGAAAAGTGAAAAGGAACAAAAAAAAAAAGTTCCTGGCAATGAACATGGACTAGGAAATGTAGAGCAAGTGGTAGTTTTCAGAGCTCTGATATGCCAACAAAGCACAGAAAAGCAGGGCCGAGCCAGCAGAGAGGCTCGGAGCTGGAGGGAAGGAGCATCTGTGAAATGGCTGTCAAACCCACAAGTTTTCAAAAGAAATTTTTGGAAGTCTGGAGAGAGTTACAGTCCGTAAAGCTTTGCCAGTTAATGCTGACTCAATATCTTAGTTGTACTCCTTAATTAGGAGTCCCTCTGCCTAATGAGGAGCTCTTCTTACAGACTGGCTAAACTGCAGCAGTGAACTTGCTCTTGGCGCAGGTTTATTGTGGTAGCCAGGAGTAACCCAGCGGTGTCAATGAAGTCTGTGTCTAAAATCAGTGCCGTATCTGACTCGGAGCTGTTGGCTTCATCCTCCGGTTTTGTTGCAAGCTAGACTTTGGGGGACAGGGAAATGGAACAATATGGTTAACATAATAAGGTTAAAAAAAAACAACCCAACTTTGTCTTTAATCCTGGAGAATTTTTTTTTCCTATTTTGCCTATTAAGTACTGAAGCCACCCCAATAGTGTTGCTCTTGCAGGGAATGGCAATAGCCTGCCCAGATGCATTACGTTTAAAGGAGAAACTTTGCTTTACAGGCAGAATTTAACAGTTACCTTCTAGCTTTGATTTTGCTCTGGGAACGTAGGAACTGAAATGCCACCTGCTATCAGTTTTCCCTCATCCTTTACACAAGCCCACATCGAGTCCTTCCTTTGTAATGGCTTGTCTCTAACTTTGTAGCCGCTTACGTAGGGAGGAGATGAGAGGCTGAAATCTTTTCTTGCTTTGTGACCCCATCACTTGCCTAAAAAGAAAGAAAAATGGTTTGGTGTCTCTCTTTCATCCTTCTTGCAATACCCAGACAATAGATGGGCATGTTTTGTTCAATTCTGGATGGATTTTACCCACTGTGAAAATGTATATAATGCTTAAAGAGATCATGTAAACAACTATACTGACAGCTGTGTTAAATGGTGCCTGAATTCTAGCTGTCAGCTGGCTGGGTATTGATTTTGTGTAAATAAACAGAAGGCTTTTTCCAAAACCTGCCTGTCAGTTGGCTATAGCGCACAGTTCCCTCTGCTGCAGGGGTTGTTACGTGGACACCCATAGCACGTGCCACGTAGGATTTCAGACTAGATATTCCTATTGCGTTTGTTTTCTGTATTTATGTGAAGGTATATAACTGCTTCTATGTTTAGAGTGAGTTGTTTTACTTGGATGCTATGAGTGGGGCTCGGCCTCATCCATCTGTGCACCAGAACAGATCAGAAGTAGCTTTTACGTTAGCTAGCAGCATACCTGTGCTCAGAAAACAAGCGAAAAATAGCATGGCAACAACTTGGAAGCAGAAATGTTAGTAGCTATAATTTTACTCCCTGGTTTGCTTTTGGCTATTTGGCACACGTGCAGCTTTCTTGCAAGTCAAGTGTATTATCTTCAAAATGGGGACAGGCAGAGGTCTGCCTTAAAACTGGACTCCTTATACCCAAGCAATAAAAGACCTCCTAAGAAGCGTAGCTGTGGTTCACAGTAAAGTCTTTTTATGTTGCCAGATGTAGAGATCTTTGACGTGACTGACAGTTTTGATCTGTGTTTGCATGATATGTGCAAAAAAAGGCCTTGAGCACAGAATAGGTAACAATAAATAATAATTAAAAATTGCGGTCTATAGAGATTTGTAGTTTTCAGTTAAAATCAATTGTATTTTCATTTTGGATGTTTGTTTTTCGTAATGAAATAGATAGATTTATGGCCTCACTAGAGATCCATACACCAATAATGAACCCCCTGCTAATACCCACTACCTGAAACCCACGGCGCACCAAAACAGTGCATCATTTTGAAGTCTGCAGCGGGCACATGCATTTGCTTGGCTGTGCTTGCTTCTAAGGGAATATGCTGCAGGGACGAACGAGAAAGTTCTGGTTTCACTGCTGCAGGCAAATACGATTTGCAAAGGGCACAAAAATTAACTGGCAAAGCAGGCTGAGACTCTAGTTCTTTCCCTACAGAAAGGAGGAATGCAAAATTTCGTGCTTGTGTTTGTATGCTTTGGAGACGTGGAGGTTTTGTTTGCTAAAACTTAAGAAAGATAAGACAGTAGCTGGGACCTGATGTAGTTGGATCTTGTTTCTATGAAGCTGATGGATTTTCTTGAGGCAATAAAAGTTATGTTATCGTGCCCTTGTCATTTGTTTTTGGGAGTCCAGATCTTTGGCATTGTGGAGGTTAGATGGTTTTCAGTGAGGGAAGGTGGTTAATTACTGCAGTGACTGGTCAGCTCGGACTGTAAATTGTCAATAAAAGTGTTCCTGGCCTGCCGGGTGAGCAGGGTGCTTGCTGGGGGTGCCGGCTGCCTGTGCCAGCTTCATGGTGCCCCTAGCTCCTGCCCAAGGACTGCAGCCCATATTCCTCCTCCCTCACGTGGTGGGATGGAGGGTGGCAGGGCTATTTTCTTCCTGGATGGTGGTTTTGGTAAAGACACGGAGAGCATCTGTTTCCAAGCTGCTTTCTGCTTTACTTTCACTGTTACCTTCCCATTCACCACCGTTTTCTTCCAAGGGTAGCATACATGGAGCTCTGCTTTGCAAAAATGGTCTCATGCACAGGGCTTACGTATTTTTGTCCTTTTTCAGGTAGCTGAAGCAGGCTGGGGTAAGGTTTACTTACCAGTTGCAGCACAGAAAACATGTAGAATTCAATGCTGCAGGAATTGCCTGAAGTCAGGCTTAAGAAAAAGAATCAACCCTGAATATTCAATGCCCATAAGGTGATGTTCATTTCCACGTGCTGGAATTGGATTGGGAGAGTAACGGTTCATATTTCAACCCGTACAGTGATGTGCTTTGGCAGCAAGGCTAGGTGAGCAGAATACACGGTTGATGTATTACATCAGGTTTATGCTTATTTCATGCCAGTGTCCCTTTGAGGATATCCAGAGCACAGTTCTTGCTACATCCTTTGTTATTGTGCGAGAAAACCTGGTCCCTTACAGGTGGTATTCGCTTTGCTTTTGAGCATTTTACCATTTCTACTGCTAAGGGCAGGATAGCAGATGAAAGAGCTCAGCAAACTCTATTTCTCATTGATGTCTTTTCTAAGTAATCATAGCATTTCAGTTTGATGTACTGTATTTTTTTTTTTTCCTGAAAAGATTATAAACTAGAGAGCATATTGACTGGAAGAAAATAGCTGCTAATCTTCTGAAACTAATGTTTAATCAGTGATGGAAAGAAAGTAACTAAAAAGCTTCATCTAGCTAATTAAATAAAGCTGGTTATTCTGCTGGAAACAGTTAATGAACCCTAAGTAATATAATTATTTTCAGAATATTAAAGCAGGAAAAAAGTGATTACTTCTTTAAGACTAAATAATTACAATGTATTCTTCACTATAAAAGGTTATAGATGCCAAAGACTAAATAACCACTACGCTTCTGATTCTCCATAAAAGGGTATTTTGCATGAGTTATTACATTTGATACCTAGCTTGTACTGAATTTTCTTCTTTAAGATAATCTCCAATGATCTCTAAGGGAATTTGCCTCCCTTGGTGCTTCTTATTATTCTCATTTTTAGGGACTTGCAGTATTTGATTGCCCTTAAAATCAGCCGTGATTGTATTAACTGTGCAAGAAGGGATGAAGCGCAATGATTCTGATCACGGCAGTAACAGCTCTGAGCTGAGCCCTGCGCTCTGCTCCGCTGCTGAAACGCCGCGGGGGCAAAGGAGTGCGGCCTCATGGGCAGAAATCCTTCCTCCCAGCTGGAGTTCAGCTTGTCTCTGAAATGTTTCCCATCTCTTCTATTTCGAGATTATGGACGAAGGGGTAATTTCTCTGCGAATGGTGGGCTGTAGCCTAATTACCCCTGCAGGTGCTGGGAGCCTCTATTTTGGGAGCAGAGTGGGCTTAACGCTGGGCACTTTGGAAAATCCTACCTGGCTCTGTCCTAATAATCACTGTAATTTTTTCCCTCTTAGCATCTGAAAGCTAGCACACGAGGTGGTTTAAAAAAAACCAAACCAACCCAAACCAGCAAAACCCCTGATCTGGGAGGGAAGCTCAAGCAGAGCTGCTATCCCAGCCAGCTCCGGATAAATGACTTTTATTTACGAGGCACATCCCGGGGGAAGGGGCAGTGCAGAACAGCCTGTCCTAGGAGGCATCCCTGAAGGAAAGCGTTACTGTGCCTGCTCTCGCTCATTTCTGTCCTCCTTTGCGATTTAAGAGCCACCTCTGCTCCCTGCCCAGAGGCAGGTAGGGCTCAGTCCCTGCACCACCCCAGTGATGTGTTTCGTCACCTCGTAAGGCTCTTTGGTGAGGTGTGAAGGCTCTCCCTGCTCCTCCAGCTCCCCACTGTTCATCTCTGCAAGGGACAGGCTCAGTTTTGGGGGGGAAAAAAGCCCTGAAAAGCTATGTCTGTTGGGAGGGAAAGGGACTGGATTTCCACCTGCCTCCCTGATCCTGACTCAGCTCCCTTTCCTGTCCAAGGACATCAGATGGGAACCTCAAAGAGCAAAACACATCCTCTTGTTTTCGCTCCTTTCACTTATCTGAGTTATATTCAGCGCCCGATACCACACACCCTCTCTCCGAATAGTCCTTTAACTTTGCCAGGAGCACCCAGCCTAAATGCGGATCTGGCTCGTGTGATCATTGAAATAAACATCTCAGCCATTTAAAATTATATCTTACACTTGAGAGAGACATGCTGAGGACATAGAGAAACAATAGATTTAATTAGGCTTTTAAAATGTGACACATCTATTATATGTTCCATTACTGCTTTAAAAAAGTCTCTGTTTCTGTATAATAAATCTTGCTATAGTACTACCGTTTAATTAAGTGGGTGTCAGCACTGGGAACAATTAAAATAAGTTTATGCACTTTCAGGGAAACCCTATAGCAAGATGTGCAAAATAGCATACAATAAAAAGAAAAATGAAGCCCTTAGTGGATTTGAGCTGCTGCATATAAGAAATTTGATAAAAAGCATTTCAAGAAAGTAGGCAATTTTACAGCGTAGCAAATACTCTGTTCTGCCTCAAAGGTACCAGCCCACGTGCCCTGGATTTTTGCCACTGGCAAAAGACCCTGGATGGATGTGTGCATTAATACTAATAAGTGAAATTCACCCCTGAAAAAAAAAAAGAAAGCCTTCTTTAAAGTCCCAAATAGGAGTGAATCTCACCTAGCAGGAAGTCTACATAAATAGGGGAAAAAAATCCGTCTGTCTTCCACAATTGTGAATAGTCTGTGAGCAGTCTCAATCCAGAGTCTCTCTGCTTGTGGGATTTAGTGTCTGAGATCTGAAGTCCAATTTGAGTTTAGGATATAGTTTGTGTAGTAACATATGTAAACAAACAGTGATGCTTTCTTAACTAGAACACGATATATACACTTTACTGCATATTAAAACCCATTTTGACATTGCATTCAACACAGGGTTTTTACTGTGTTTCCCCCAATCTGCCTCGGTATAAATAAGCAGCCTTGAAAGGAACATCAAAACTAAATGGCATTGAATATAATGAAACGGCATTGAATATAATGAAACAACATAGAGTCTAATGAAGCAGAATTGCTATGTAAACAGGGATGCTTTTATCTCATTGGAATTTTTATGTCCTTGCATGTCTCTCAGCTACATTTTTGTAACCTGATTCTAAGGAAATGTCTGATATCTCTTTATGATTGTTAACAGAGACCAGGACAGCGCTGTAACATGTGCTTAACTCAGTGGCGTGAAAGTAATATTGGGTTTTCTGGTTTAGAAGAAAAATATTCATCGTCCTCACCTTATTACAGGGTGTTGGCTGTAAAACTTGCTAACCTTGAAATGCCAATAGGTGTCCTATCATCTTCTACTTTTTCATCGATAAGTGCTTTGGGCCCTTTTGGACAACAGCTCAAAACTTAGCCTTTCACATTAATGTGTTGCATCTCCTTGTATAGGAATTGGGTTGAGCAGAAGCGCGTGAATAAATGCTGCTATTTGGCAGTGTTGAATATGGAAGTATTTCTGATAGTACACTGATAGGCCCTTTCAAATTCTCCACAGCTCACTTGAACTTAAAGGAAATTAATGTTTGAGTTGTTTTTTTTTTCCTGAAATGTCGTTACTGGAAGCAACAGAAGGAAACCCTTGTGATATGTATTGTCCTAAACTGTCCTGTTCTGCTAATAGAGATTTCCCATACCTATGCATTTATAAAGGCTGAGGACTCAGACTTGGGTCTTGAAATGCATTCCTCAGCAGCCAGGTATTGCATCAGCTCTGCTTAAGAAATACACATCGATTAGCTGGGCTTTCTATTCCTCTCCCACAGGTTATTGAGTCTGTAATCAGAAATTTAGGGGAATGGCTAGCTGGCCCAACTTCCAAATGTTGAAAAACCTCAAAGTAATGCAGCACGTAACTGAAATCACATAAAGTTTTGGGTATGAGGAATGAAGCTTCTGACACCTCATTTTCATTATGGAGATGGTAACAAGAATGGAAAATGTCACAAGAATAATTCACTTATGTTCGGTCTTTTGTACTATAATTATCTAGTCCTCCTTGCTTTGGGCTCCCCTTTTCCTACGTAACTTTTGGGACAAGGTGGGTTTGGCTTTTAATGGTCTAATAAATACAAGTAATAGCTTGTGATTTGTTTAATATTTTGAACTGAAAGGTCAAGGGTAGGAAGATTAAAAAGTCATTGGGGGAAATGCTCTCAGTAAAAGCCATCTCTTGCTGGAAGTAACACAGTTTCTTAAGTAAGCATAAAATCAGTTTAAGAAGGCTCCAAGCCCAAATTAAAGCAGAAAGGAGAATAATGTTAGTGCATAGATACCGGCAGCTACAGAAGGGTAAGTGAAATGAAAAACCAGGCAGGGAAATCATACCCAGGATTTCCCATAGGGTCTCTGCAGCAGTGATTATGATTTTTGGGGGGTTTCTTTTGAGCACATGTGGAAAATCTGTCTGAAAGTCAGTGGGACTGAAGTAATGACCAAAGTGCTCTTAAGCCTACTCTTTCCAGTTTGGCTTTTGCTAATTAAATTGGAGCTTTTCATGACCTTTCCAGGTAAATGATTGCCCATGCAGTAAGTAACTGGTGCCCTTTTTTTTGTGTATGGACCTTGCGAAAGGGAATTTGGCTCAGATAACCCTTTTCTGAGCAACTAACACAGTACAGCAAAGTTTGTCAAGCTTGCTGCAAAGTTAGCCCTCTGTGGAGGCAAGGCAGTAGTGTGTTTAAAGGCGTAGATAGTTGTGTGCGATGATGTGTGTGCGTGCTGAAGGTCTGTCATCAGGCACTGCTGTTTTCTCATCTGATGGCGACCATCTTGTTCCTACTGCACGTGGTACAGCCTACCAAAATGGGCTGAAGTCTGCACGGCCGACCACAAAGGTGTGCTGCTGAGATCATCCATCCCAACTTTAAAAGCGAATGCATTATGAGACTGACTTCTTCCCCCTCCTCTCATGCCTGTGCATGCGCTGTGTTTCCTCAGTCTGCACTTTCACACTTTAACGCTTCCCTCCCCCTCCTCAATGCCTGCACCCCGTGCAAGGAAATTACCGTATCACTAGCTCATCGATGGCTGGAGCGCTGCTTGCAGAGCCCCCCGATGAGACTGAATCACAGAGTATTTTATGAAAAGATATCTGCTGCCAAACAACAGTCTTAAAATTCCAGCATCTGCCCACATCCCATCTTCTCTCCTCTCCCAGGTCTGAGGAACCCCCTTCCCCTCTCCCTTTCCCCTCTCCCTGGAGATAGAGGAGAAATTCAAGGGCTCTTTGTCCCAACTTCTTCCCCTGCACTGAAGGTGCTCAGCTGCAGAGGGCTCTGCTTTGCAGAGCCTCGGCAATGCTGTAGTATTGGTGAGGGAGAAATCATGCAAGGCTGCCGCCAGGAGTGGCTGAAATCGTGTTATTTGTGCACCGTGAGAACTGGAGACCTGAGACAGATGGGTCCTTTTCCTCTCTCAGGGCCAGTCTGGAGAGTTTGCATGTTTCCCTGGGGTCCTGTACAAGTGCCCTGTTTGCTTTCCTCTGAAACAGGCTCTTTCCATCACAGAAAATGTGATTGTGTCCACAAAGATCTTGAAATATGCTGTTAACTTTGCATATTTCTTCTGAATGACAATATGGGAGCCATTCCTCTAAAATGTCTTCTCTCTGTTAAAGCAAACAGGCTGAGCAGACATATGACAGGGGTTTCTAGTTGTGTATTTGGTACGTAGAAGGCAGGCTTTTCATCATTTTGGCGAAAGTATGAAAGTGTGAGGAGTACAGTCTGGAATGAAATTAAGTTTCTTGTGCGTTTGAGGATATCTACGTTTTTACAAGATAAATCTCTTGTAGTTCTGGTGAGTCTGGTAGCACAACCCGGCTGTACGGGGCGGAGAGCTCAGGAAAGAGCCTTCTTCATCGCTGCCGCAGGTCAGGTGAAGACACTCTGCCCCATCAGCTGGTTCTGTGGACGGCTGAAGGGCACCAATGGCTACACGTAACTGTTTGGTACTGAAGGTGTGACTAATATCAAGTGTGGTATTTTCTCTCAGTATTAAAGGTGGAAATGTATTGTACCTGTAATTATCGTCGTCAAAGTTAAAAATGTTACCGCAACAGTGCTAGGTCGTTCTGACCTTCTGCAGCAGAAAGAGAAAATGCTATTTAGTACTTCTTTTATAGTTTCTTAACAGCATCTTTTTTTCCTTGGGATGTTCTGAGCAGTTAAACCAGCCCTCCCACAGAGTAGGATCATGGTCTTCTTATTTAGTGGCAGAAAACATTTACCATATACTATGGCAAATCACACAATCAATCTTCATGCTAATCATTCTCTGCTGGAAGCTATTTACTACAAAAACTTCTGAAATTTTCTTACTAGCTGGAGAGCAGAGAGTCACAGCCAAAAGAGTGATTCACTTGCGTTTTAAAAAAATAAACCCAAAATTGAATACTTTGAAAAAGGTTGGAGTATTTCAGATTTGATGGGTAAAGGCTGAACAAAGAGACACTCAGAAATTGTCGTCCTCAGTGGGGCTTCTCCTTTAACACCCTCAGATCTAATTCTAGCTGAAGTCACTTGCCTCAGCCTTTATTTGGTCCTGTGCTCCCATTTGAATGAGGGACCTCTGATGATTTACGTTCGTTAAGTGTCTGGCGCAGTGGTTTCATTAGCGTTAGCTCTGATTTACACCAGCACCCGTGGTTGTGCGTAGGGTGCGCAGCTCCCTTTGTGCAGAGAGCAGAGGCTCCAAAGAAGGTTCCAACATCACGCTGCCCATATGCACTGCAGTAAATTTTGCCCCTCTGGCATTGCACAACTTCAGAGCTACCAGCTGGTTACGTGATTTACAAATGATAAAGTTCTGCTGAGTCCTAGAAACCTGCTATTTCGGGTTGTGTTTTGTATGAAATACACTGTTTTATTTTCTTCTATATTCCTAAATTCAGCTCTAAGCAAAATCTAAGCAAAAGCTTAGATTCTGGTTACTGATTGCGGCACATACTCTTCTTCTAGAATGTTCCTCCTCCCAATGAAAGAGGAGAGCTTTGATTTAGCTACAAAATGTCTGGTGCCTGTCTCTGTTCTGCTGCTTCCCCAGAACATTGCAGTTTGCACATGGCGGGGGGGGAACATAAACCCCCAAATCTTTGCTGGGATCCAGCATGATTAAATGTGCTACAGATTTGCAGACCCAATTAATACCAAAAATAAAAAATCGCCGCCACCCCCTGCGACTTACCCATGCACCTACATCCTACGACGTGACAGCAAAGGGACCGATGGAGGGGGATATGTCAGTGCCTAGCTTGCAGAAAACCTGCTGTCTATGCAAAAGGTCTGGGGGCCCAAGGGAGAGTTTGTGCTCCTTTTGCAGCACCAAGGAGGAGCACCTCTGGATGTGGGAGAGCCTTCGGCCTCTCATTGTACCCTGCGGTTCTTCTGACTACGCTTATGCGGCAGTCAGAGAAAGTGTGTGG
This sequence comes from Anarhynchus alexandrinus, assembly GCA_008711295.1. Taxonomy (NCBI): domain Eukaryota; kingdom Metazoa; phylum Chordata; class Aves; order Charadriiformes; family Charadriidae; genus Anarhynchus; species Anarhynchus alexandrinus. The sequence goes on from VUYV01000511.1 coordinate 268,605, forward strand.
AGAGTCATGCTGGTTTGACTTTAAGGGAGGTTGAAGAAAGTAGTAGTGATGGGGAAAAGAAAGAAGAAAGAAGTGGAAGGAATGTGAAGCTATTGGATGCCTGGATTTTGCAGTAGGTCTTCTCAGAAAAGAAATAGGCAGATATAACACAACTAAACAGGGATCGGGTCGTTCTGGAAAGGAAACATAGAAATTTGCTTTTAAATGTATATATCTGGTGTAGACCTGCAGTGTGCCTCACCCTCTGCTGCGCTGTATATTTGATTTGTTTTCCAAAATCAAACAGCTTAAGGTTTGAGTCACCCTCCATTAAGTTGAACAAAATGAAAATGCCAACACTTTTGGAACATGTTGGTGTGGGCCCTAAATTGGAAAACAAACATAGCGTCGAGCTGCCCTTCTCAACGTGAATGGAGAGAAAGAAACTATTTAGTAAAGTGGGGAATTTGGAGGACTGGGTCTTTTGCATCGCCGTCTGTGTTGGGGAAAAGCACTGGACAACAGAAAACTTCCGTCTCTGTTGAGCGCGGTCTGCTTCCCGACTCGTTTCTGATGTTACCGTCATCACATCTTTCTTATTTATCTTGGTCAGTACTCAAAAGCTGATTCACAGGAGGAGGTCTGATAACCTAAATCAGAATTACCTGGGACATCAGTGAGTGCAATGCAGCCCCCGGTGAGAGGGTGCGGGTTTCGGCCTCTCTTAGCGGCCGAGTGCAGCTTGTCTGGTGGGAGATGGGAGAAAAGTGGGTGAGGGTTTGTTGTAAAGTACTACAGAGTGTGGCCAGGAGTGGGGGACCCTTATGGCAGGTGCTACGTCTGCAGTCTCAGCGTTACCTGTTATTGGATTCCCTCCTCCTCACCCCCTCTGCAGGAGGGCAAGCAGGCGGTAGGAGGTCTGGCCATCAAAATGCATCTGGGAGGCTAAGGCTACAGGAAAATGAGATTAAATGGTGAATCTGAAGGCATCTGCTCAGAAAAGTGCCAGAGGCTACGTGTGAGCCCACAGCGATGCGAGGGAAGAGTGGGGTGTCGGCAGGAGCGTGCGGCGCTGGCGTTTGCAAACGGGGTGAGGTACCCCACATAGTCCTTAGTGCAAAACACACTCCGTGCTGTCTCAGCAGGGTTGCGATTTACGGCTTAGTGGATTAAAGACCCACGGTGATTGACTCTGAAAGCAGCTATCAGTTCTTGCCTGTGCGGAAAACAGCACAGGCAGTGCCTGAGTTGCAGCGTGGTCACGCTCAGTGCCCCTTCCTGAATGCACCCCATCATGACCAGAGCACCTTGTAGGTATGACACAACCGTGTTTGCTTTGAATGGTGGTACAAGGCAGGAGCTCCTGTAGCTCTCAGGGGGATGCTAATGGGATGAATCAGCCCACCCTGCGTTCAGACAGGCCCCTTCTCAGGTGAGGTGGGCAAACAGCTTGCATGTTACCTGTTTCTTGTGGCCACAAGGAGTGGAGGAACAATGACTAAGGTTGTTGGGAGAAGCAAAATATGAGAGCAAACGGGCCTTATTTGCTCAGTATTGCAACCAATGGGAAGGTTACTGTCTTCTGATGCAGCCACCCAGGATACCACATCATATAGACCCGCTTGACTGCACTGCCATAAGAGCAAGGTCCCGTTATATTTCCATGCACGTGAAAGATTGCCTGCGGGCAGGCGTTGGGGGGGCTGTCGCTGCGTGGTGTTTCCCAAAACTTATAGGACACTGGCTGTGGAGGCTCCTTTGAATGTCTTCCCTCACTTGTGATACTCTTCACCAAAGAAGAGGGTGGCACAGGGGTACACCCCATTGGTGCATGTTACCTGATCCCCCCAGTGACATGTTACCCCCCTTGTCCCTGCCAGTGACAAAGGCATAGCAGTAAATAGGCAGATTGTCCATTTAAGCTAAACACTGGATCCTGTCTTTATTTCTGCAACATAAAGAGGAACAGTGATGGAAAGTCACTGCAGCCTGATGGAGTCATGGACCCAAGAGTAGATCTCCACTCTGATTAATGCTTGCTATCACTAAAAAAAAGGGCATTTTAATGTTTTAAATACCAGTTTCATAATGATCAGAGCTTTCAGGTTGCACAATAGGGTTGATTAATGTGCACCTCAGGTGTGCCGGAGGCTCACGTTTATTACACACACTGTGCACCCATTAATCGGCAGTGCGACATGGTCTGTCATGCCATGTTGCTTAATTACGTTGTCTCCCCCCACCCAGGGCTTATGTGTATTGTGCAAAGCCATAAATACTCCAAGAGCCCCATTTCCACTGAAATCAATAGGAGTTTTGCCATTGTACTGGGATGAGAGCAGGACTTTGCTGTAAAAGTAAAATGAGGCAGATGCAGCTAACAGCGACTTTTAAGTAGGAAGAGGGGCAGCAGAGGACACATGAATTATGAAAGATCAAACTCAAAGGGGATCTGAAAAGATTACAGAATAAACTGGAAAATGTTAAAGGAGGCATAAGAGTAGCAAAGATAGAAGGTAAAATGAAAATTGGACAAGAGGTAAAAATAAATAAGAGGGACTTCAAGTGGATAAAGAATAAGAAGTGAATGAGGCAACGGGGATTCTGCAAAATGGAAAGGGTAATTTTGTAACAGAAGTGGCAGACATTGTTGAATAAATAAGTGAATTATGTGTCTGTTTTCACATAGGAGAGTGGGAGAAATTCAATATAGCAGAAACAAGAACGGAGCAAGGGAGGGAGAACAGGAGTAAGCCCACCAGCAAGGCATGAGCACTGGACGCTGTGGCTCCCTTTCTGGTTCTCCTGGGGATTTGCTCTGTGATACATAACTGGTCTGCTTTTTTCTCTGTGCTTTAACCCCGGGTGGTGGTGGTCTCCTGAGACAAGATTCGTCCCTTTTGCCCAGTGGTTTGGTAGGAGGCAGGACCTGCCTGAGGACCTATTCTGCTTCTGCATCACTATGGTCCCTGTTCACCATGAGGAATCTGGCAGATAACCAGCATTTCTGCACTGCAAGAACAACTGAAAGTTCAGGAAATTTAGACCAGAAAAAAACCCACAACATGTTAGGTTATTTTTTGGCAGCCATACTTTTTGCTTTTATCCTGTAGAATAATTGGCCACAATAGATATTTGACAATGTTTTATTCAGTCCAGCCCTAGATGTCCATCAACTGTCCGTCACGGGGATCTGTTTGATTGTATAATAGCAAAAGGAAGGTCTGCTGAGAATTGCTTTAATGGACTAAATTAGCACTTGATCAGTTTATGAACACAGTGGCTGGCAGGCTTTGGAAATATATTGGTCATTTGGCTTTCTCCTGTTTATGAATACACGTTAAGTGCAGCAGAATAAGGAAGGATGCATCAGACCTGAATGGGTAAAACAATTTAATTCAAAGAGGCTGTAATCCTAAACTTCAGGGTGTGCTATTTTGCATCAGTCAAGGACCACTGAATGTGGACCTTCTCCTCTTTGCCACCTACATAGTACCAGGAAGAAATGTGAAAATGTGAGGCATATTTAAAACATGTAGCTAAAACCAATATGATGTAATATCTGCAGAATTCAACTATATTCATATCTAGGTTAAAGAATTAAAAATATCCATAAAGCTTATAGGTTAGTGTAGCAAGTGCCAAAAATTAATTTGATGAGTGTATAAACTGAGTATCTGTGATTCCATATAAATCAAAGGTAAATAACTAGGCAGGCAATACTGGAAGCGTTTCAAGAGAATAAATGAACATTTGTTGGGAGGGAATGAAAAGAAAGACAGAAAAGGAAAAATCCAAGCCTTGCAGGCTCCTGCTTGTAGCTGGAGGGAAAACACAGTACACAGATCTTAATGGAGGATGAGCCCAGGAACCGTTCAGCTTTAAAGCCTTGCTGCCGGAATATTTTAGGACCACACTACCCTCTCTTTTTCATCTGTGTTAAAATATTGTGAGAAGTTTGACTTACAAGCCAGCCCCGTCTGACAGTGGCTGAATAGGGAAGCAGTCCTGGCTCAAGCTGGGGAAGCAAGGCATGCCCAGTAGAATGCACCCGAGATGCTGTGGCTCCAGTTAGATGGGGTGGGATTGAGCCCCTCAGGGGGACTGCGGGGATGGGGATGCTCCTGCACAGAGACATCAGCTCTGGAGATGGCAAAGCACTACAATGCGAGATGAAAGGAGTCAGTACAACCACATCACTGCAGGCTGGATTTGAGTACATAAATACAAGCCTGGTTTGATCACCTTCTACTGCCACGTTAAAAGCTTCGTGACTTCCAATGGGAGGCAATTCTAAATGCCAATGCTGATTTTAGCCTAATTTTTGCATTTTAATCTTGTGTAGATACTAATGGCACTGTCTGTAATCCAACTTTGGGTAGAAAAGAACCTGAGAAAAAAGGCAGCTGCCTCTGTGGTTTGTTATTTGCTTTGCATTTAATTCAGCTGCTGCCATCCCAGTGCTTACAATCCACCCTACCCCAAAAAATAGTAAAAGAGGTAGGGAAATTCAGCTGAAAAATCTATGTTGTAATTAAAGAGCTTGTCGATTTAAGGTAAAGTTTTATCTCGCTTACTGAGGTGTAATTAAAAAGTACGGAGAGGGGCGGTTATGTGTGTTTGTAACCTGGGACTCCAATTCAATCAGACTTGTTAAGCTCTGTCCATTTGAAACGTGCCTTCCAAATGCAGGCCGACCCAAGCCCCACATGAAGCTCTGGACCCGCAGTCCGCTTCCGCAGCTGATGCGGAGAGCAGCTGTGGCTGCAGGGCCACGTCAGGCACCTACGATGGGGATGAAATACTCGCTTGGTCCTGGTAGCACGCCTCTGGTTCATCCCGCTGAGAAAGTGAGCTTCAGCCTCACTGAGTGCTTATGTTGCCTTGTGCGTACCTGCACCCCACTGCCACTCAGGTGAGGGGGAGAACCCACACTTGTCTCGGCCACCAGAGCTTTTTCCTTCACGGGCAGCGCTGCAGCTTCATGTCTTAAGGTGAAAGTCAAAGGTGAGCAGCAAGCAGAAGGTCCTCCAGGCCTCGTGGATGCCTGGAGAGCAAGCAACTGACCAGGAGAGACAAATACAGGTGTTAAAGTCACTTGGACATATATCCATAGTATGCTGATAGGGTTACTACCGCTCTTCTCCACTGCGTTATTCCTTCACTGTGGATGAAGTATGAGACCAAAGCATGTCATTTATCTGTTTAAAAAAGCTATTTTGACAAAGACCTGCTTACAGTGCTAGTAGTACATTTTCTTTCTTTCTTTCTTTTTTTTTTTTAATAATAAATCTCTCATAAAATTAAGGCATTGACATTACATCTCTGTTAGGGTAATTTACTCCCCACAGTAATTTTGACTTAGTTTGTTCTACATGGAGTGATATTTTAATCATCCTTTCAGTGCTTATTGATGAGGGTTTGCTGCAAAAGATGAGAAGATTAGTTTAAAATTATCCCTTGTGAATTTAAAACAATAACAAGGAAGTGAACACAGTCTCAAACAAATTAAGAAATGTAATAGACTTAATAGAAGGCTGATATTTTATTCGATGTACAAAATGACTGCAAGGCTCGCTGTGGTGGGGCTGCACATATTTTGGTCAAAATATGGTGGTGTTTTTTTTTTAAAAAAAACACTGAGCAGCCACAAACCTTCCCCTCTCTAAAGGCAAATGATGAATGAGATAAATGGTTTGTATTTTGTCCAGTAATAAAATGCATTGCCTTGACTCAAGAACCGTATAAAAACTGTGCCTCATTCTTGTACCCATCACCTAGGAATAATTTACATTTCCTCACCCACCAGGAGGCCCCTGGTTTCAAAGCTTTCCTCTCATCAATTCTTGGCTTTTCCTCAGCATGTGAGGGGGTGGCTCTCTTCAAAGATTAATTAACTGTCAGGTCAGAGGGAGCGGAGTATCTTCCTTGGACACTAGGATCCCTGCAAGGATACAAAAGGGCATCCTTGAAGGCTGAAATTATGGCTTCAAACAACCAAGTATATGTTTTTTTTGACTAAACATGACACAGTCTCCACCACTAGCATTTATGTTAAGTGGTAGTCAGTCAGACTGAAAAGAAATCAGGGTGCCAAAGTCCTTGGATGACTGAACTGTCTCGGAGGTTCGAGACCTTAGCCAGCCTCCACTCAGTGAGAAACCTGGTAATCACGTGCTAAAAAAAAAAAAATAATCATGGGTCATTTTTGCTAGTCATTTGCAGGCACTAAAGAAAATTTCTATTTTAGGAAAATATTTCAGTTAAAAAGCTTTTTCCAAGGTGGGAAGTGAATCATTGCGTGTAACTGGTCCTTCAAGAGCGCTGGTGACAGAAGCAGCTGAAGTTTTGAGTGTGTCTGCTCCAGGGATCAGGAGAGCCAGGCATGGTGGCCAGAACCCTTCTCGAGTGGTGTCCCTAAATCCCTGGGTGGGGATTTGTGTGGGTTTGTTCTACTCTTTTTGTCTTAAACCGTGGCTGTGTGTTGCAGTGTCTTGCTAAACAGCAGCTGAGTGAAGTCCATACATGTGCGTGCACCTTTACATATATAAACGCATACAAACTTGGCCTAAACTGTCCTGGGTCTGCTGGTTTCACTCTTGCTTCGCCAAGTTGCAAAAGGTGGCACTTTGGCCCTCTGCACAATTGGTGAGGTTTGCGAAATTCTTCAGAGCTGCTTGGGATTTAAGGCCCTATTTGAGTGTAAAATGTGATTAGTTACAGCGAAGCGACTTTTTATCTGGCTGATACACCTTTCTTTCAATTTAGTTGATAAATGTGCAGTGTTAGCCTGGTCACAGGCGTTTCACTTGTGATCCGAGAAACGCAGCCGGTGGGGCTTTTGATGCTGATATAAAATTATCCGCTCTTTCCTCTGTCTATTGACCATGCGGTTGGGGTTCTATACTGCACGTGGATGCAGCGAGGCATGGTCTCCAGACAGCGTGAGTGGTTAGAGGTGTCACCCCTCACGCTCGCAATGCCTGTGGGATGTTTTGGCCGGGAAAGGCTGGTCGTCGGTGGAGGAGTGGGAGGTGGGAGGAGCGGCTGCGTCTTTGGCGCTCCCCATTCCATCTGCAGGAGAAAACATTTAGCTGTGCCCTTTGCGTCTGGGTTCAAGTAGGAAGCTTTGCATTGGTTTAATGATATCTACTTATTTTGTGTGGGTACTGCAAGGCTTAATTAAATGTTTATGTATATGCTTTGAGAGGCTCGTATGGAAAGCAGCGCAGAAGAGCTACATGTTAGTCCTGTTGATTCACAGTGTCGTGCCCTGGTATGATTAGATTAATCATTTGAGGGCTCAAAGCCTGTTCCGTTTAATTGAAAGACAATGCTGGTGCTTGTTAGATGGCCAAACAGCACACAGCTCTAATGTCAAGCAAGCTTGGTCTCTGTGGGCTGCAAAATTTAGTATTGCAGTTCCCCAAAGCTTTCCCTCCATTAGCTTTTCTGTAGTAATATGTAACAAGAAAATATTTGCCAGATATTTCGCGTGCTACTTGAATTTAATTATTTCTTCTCTGATTTGAACAGAAGGCCTATAAAGCGTGCTTGCATACTTCGGTGGAAGTCTTAAACTAAAAGAATGGGTTTTGCCTTATTTGCATAGCCTGCCGAGGACGGACCTCAGCATACATATGTTGCCGGCAATAAGATGAACATTATCCAGCCAATGCCTCTTATACAGGTAGAGAGGAACGTCTGGATCATCTGTGCTACTGCTGGGATGCCCCCAGGGTTTAATTCCCAAACTTTCATTTCCTCGCTCTATTTTCAGCTGCTATTAACTTTAAAAGGTTTGGTTTTTTTTGCGCAAGGAAGGATTATGCGTGGCACTGACACCTTATTACTCGGCTGGGTTCGCCGATTGGCTTAAACTCAAAAGTCTTTACTAGTTAGGCTAAAACATTTAAAGTGTCTTTTGATAAATGATCTGAAAGGAAAATCAAGCAGATGGCTTTTAGGCCCATCTCACGATGCAGCTTTGCAGAGAAATAATAGTTTCAGTAATGGGTTATAGAGTTTTATTTAAATCACTATACTATTTAGTGGAAAGGGGTAAACTCGTTAGGGTTTTTTGGGCATTTTCTTTTTTTCTTCTTTGTTTTTTTTTTTCCAGATTTCTCTCCTTGAAATGAACTGAAGCACAGTTTGAAGTGCTGGGAAGTTATTCTTTCCTCACTTTTTGTAGCTGGTCCATCAGTTTGCTGCTGTTGTCTCTGGTTTTGCATGGGTGATACCTTCTGAGTTCCCACAGCCTGTTTCCTGACGGACTCATTTACTATGTGTGTTGTAGGGGCGGTATTTCTGTGCCTCAACCTGCTGCCTGTAGCTAAAGACCTCCTCTATGATAGTGGGTTTATAGGGTGAATTACAGCTTCTGGGAGGCTTTGTGGAAAATCACAGGGAAATCAGAATAAATGTTTCTAACCAGCTCATTTGGCCTCCAGGAGGGATTAGGCAGATGCAGGCTGGGATGGGCAGCTCTTCTGTGTGCGTGCTGGGAGGACAGGGAACGGAAGGCACCTCTTCTGCAGAGCACCAAAGTGGCCAGCGTTTGTATGAGACACAGAGCCCAAGCTTTAGGAAGGGCAGGAGCTGATTTTTGGAGTGCAGGTAAAGAGACGTGTTAGAGTAGTGGTGTTTTTGGCATGTGTTTGATCACCCAGTCTCTAAGGAGCAAAGCTCTTTAACCTGTCTCCAACCAAGCATTCAAGAAATCAAATGTGAAAAGTTCTTAGCTACTTCTGAACATGTTGGACTTCTAGGCATGCTGATTTTCTTAGTGATAACATCTTCCTCCTTGAAACATGAACTCAATCCTGCACTCTTCATTAGATGCTAGGAAAACCTTTGGAATAAATATTGGCTGTAATTGTCCAGATGCTCTCATTTCTGATTTTAGCAGAAAATTATGGCACATTTAATATGGGCATTTTTTTTTGTTGTTGTTGCTCAAGTGAAAAAATGAGAAGGAAAGGTGTGTTTACTCCAACATGATACTGATTCAGTATGGGCTAGAAGACAGATACCAGGTGTGCCCGGTGCTCCAGCAGAGTAAATGCTTGGGATGATGTCTTTGTTGTTGTCTTTTCATAAATCGATGCGGCATCATGTTGTGAACTGCATGTGGAAACACTAAAGTGGCTTCCCCTGGGTAAGAGAGCTGGGTCTGAAGTGTCTTGAGTCTGAAATCAAAGACTTGAAAGAGGGGCTCCAAGCTACTGGCAATTTGGTGTGTTGCGGGCACTGTCTCTTCTGCAGACCCGTTGTCTCAGCTGGGGACACAGCTTCTCATGAGAGCTGGTCCTGCGCCTGCTGGACCGTGGTGCCTCTCTCCGACTGCCTTGGCGGAGATGGATGGATCTGTGCTAAATGAAAGGTGGAGGAGAAAGAAAGAAAATGAAACCTGAAGGAATGTTGTGCGACAAGTAGGGGGTCAATCAAAGCTGCCTTACGTGTCCAAATTGTGCTGGCAGAAAGAGTAAAGACAAGAGGATTTTGGCTCGGTCTTGTAATATTACTGCGTGGAATAAAATGTAAGTTGCCTCTCATCTCTGCTCTGCTAGGAATAGAGGGGAAAAAATACTCCAGTAGAAGACATCCAGGTTGTAAAACAGCGGATGTGACCTCCTATGCTAACCTGATATACTAAAATGTGGTCTAAACACCACTGTTAGTCATTATGGTCCTCAGTAAAAGGAGTTTTCTCTGGAGAGATGTCAGCTTAAAAATACAAGGTCTTGATCTTTAATTCGAGTCCCTCTGGGCAGACCTTTCTGTCAGCCTGAACCCCTTTGATTTCAATAGCACTTTGTGGTTCTGGACGCACCAGTCCAGCTGGGGGTTTAGATTCCTGCTACGCACCAGCATAGTAGCTTTTCATGCATTTTGATTAAAAAAAAAAAAAAAAAACCCACCCCCAAACCCCAAAAAAAATTTTTTTTTNNNNTTTTTTTTTTTTTTTGTGTTTCACTCTCCTTTCTGTAGTCTTTGGTCCCAGTCTTTCTGGTCTTTCTCGGATGATTGCAGACACTGACATTTTATTTTTGGATCATATAACAGAAATAAATACAACAGGGTAGTAAATTAAACTTCACAGGTAATTTCAGACCGGAGACTCCAGTCAGCGTCTTTTCTTTTGAGGGTGTAGCTCCACTTGACCTATGAGGGCACCTCATGTCGTGTCTGTAGAGGATGGCAACTTGGCCAGATTTAGAGCACCCTGTGGCACTTAGCAACTGTAAATACCCCTTACAATTTAGGGTTGGTTCTTTAGCACAATCACACGTTTTGCCTTTAAACACTGAAAAAAAAGTCCTTGGGAATGATAACTCTAGTAAGAAATAAACTTTGGAGATAAATGGTACATTGACTTTGCCATTTGCATTTACTCTGCAGCTTGAGATGACTTTTAATTATTTAAAAGAGGCAGAATGTAAGTCACATCTATCTTTGTTTCTTTCCCTAAAGCAAATCTGTTCTGTAAATTTTCCTGTGACCACTATACCAATATTTCCCCAGTAGAGCTTCTCTGATTTTCACCTCATTTTTTTTTTTCTTTCTTTTGAAATTTTTGTTAGATGTTGGAGAGGCAACAGAATTCAGCTACATTGAGATGCTTTTTCATCAGCTAACTCAGAGCAGTCACATAATCAGTCTATTCGTGTAATGAACAAGGAGAGGAACATACACGCTCTCCAGTGCTACAGGCATGTATCTAGAGAAATAATGCAGCAGTTAAATAGCCTCATTAACATGAACATTGAAAAAACCTCCATCGTATTTGTTCATGTTAGGGAAAACCAGGCATTCAGTGTCTCATCGTGCACACGTACCTTGCAAGGGGGACGGGAGGGAAGGTAATTCTTCAGCGTGATTAGAGACATGAACTCTATATCTCTTTCCTTTGGCATCCACTGCTGCCATCAGTGCAGGCAGCTTCTTTCTCCTTTTCTTTAGAAGGGGGGAGTTGTTATTTATTATGATCTTAGCCTGTTTTTTTGAAAATCCTCTGCGCGAAATATGCGAAGCGGTAGGGAACCGAGTGTTCTTGCTGTTGGATTACAAATGTGTTTGGCCAGTACATTTAAGCACAGAATGGCACTTGCTTTTAGGGACTTTGAAGGAAATAATGGGTACCCTACAGCCCTATGAGAGAATTCAGATTTTGATTGCTCAGGAATGAAGTATTTAATCTTGCACTTGCTCCAAGTCGGAAATGGTTTCAAGTATTTATTTAATGTCTGTGAAAAAGACTGAAAAGAAAAAAAAAAAGGGGGAAAAAAGAAAAAAATAATCAGTTTCTTAAGAGGAGTTTTAAACACGGCAAACCATGTGGTGGTGCTAAAGTTACAAAAGATGAATCCTCCCAGACCCACTCTTACAAAATGTGCAGAATGTGGCCAGATGAGATATGACAACAAGTACAAATTATAGCAGTGGCAAACCAGTAAACATGGAAATCTGAGTAAATCAGTCATTTCAAATCTATTTGCCAAACTGTGTTTATCCTCTGCAAAACCTCACCATCTCCATAGGAAGCACTTCAGAGCAATCTCTGCAGGGCTTTTGCTGGGTGGAGTTAAGGATCAGGATATTCCACAGCAGCCTTTTTGCAGACATTATAGCTGATCTTTCAGCCTAATTGAAATGAATAATGATGATGCCTGCATTCTTTTTTTTTTTCAACTTGAGTACCCACTTCCCACTTTGAAACTGCTACATGAGAAGACATTGAATACTAGGGATAGAGAGATGAAGCACTTTGGGTTTAACAGTAAAAAACTGCAATATTTTGTTTTTGTGTTTATTCTTCATCCCTAAGCTACATGGATATCTTGGTATTTTGCAAGAGAAAGAGCATTTTGTAGAGATGTCAGGGTGTTTTTTTTTTCCCCATGGCTTCACCAGTACAATCCCATCAATTTCAATGCAGTCCTTCTTGTGTGTGACAGTGCAGGATTTGTCCTGCAATCTGCAGTATTTCCCTGCTTATTCTTTCTGGCCCATATTCCTCAAATTGTGAAAGTGCTCTGTTTAATGTAGCCTAGGTGAGCCCTATGAGAGGCCAAGAGTAGAATTTTTAAGTCCTTCCTCCCTAGGTTAGTTTTAAGCACCTAAGTGGAGCCCTGGATTTGTGAGCTGGTTACAGAGGTCCTCAGTGATGAAAGCTGACATGGGCCAGTTAGCCTTTTCAAACATATTCTCTGACTAGGGCAGAATAATTGCATTCAAAAGCCATGTTTAACATTCATTTACAGGCTTACAGTGAGGCACATTATATGTGCCATCCCCTAATTTGTACCACTCCAGGAACATTTTCCTTGTCTCAGCATTTCATGTTGGGTTTTGTAGATAGAAGCTGAAGATCTGAGCACAGACCTGTTTCTGTCTTAGACTTCCCGCGTAACCTTGGGCTGCTTACTAAATCTCTGCGTATCAGTTTTTCCTTCTGTAAAGTGGCGACTACAATACCTGTCATGGAGGCACCTCAGGCTGAGCAGATTGAGAGGCTGATGGAATATGTTATAGAAATATCTCGGTGTTAACACGGTATTCATTTTCAGTAACCTTGCCAGCAGCCTTCCTTTCTTACCGTCCTCCATCCCTCCAGCTCCTTTCTTAGAATAAGCAAAAGCTGGTAATGCCTCATTTGTCCCTTCAAGATGAAACACGTAAGAAGGTTGTACTGGGTCAGACTGATGTCCATTTGGCCCTCATTCCCCCTCTACTATCTCCTATACCATTTATGATTTCATGAACTCCTGCCACATTCCTTCTCGGTCTCCTCTTTTCCAGACTAATGGCACTACTGTAGTGCTGTTGGTCTGTGCCGAGGAGCCATTCTGTGGCTGTGGGCAGCCTTGCCGCCCTCCTCTGAGGGTTTGCCATGGACCTTTGCGAACAGATGGCCAAGAAATGCATGTAGTGTTCAAGATATAGGGGGACCAAATATTTCTAAAATGACATGACGCTTCTGATTCTATTCTTTCCTAATGATTTGTATATTCTGAATTATTTATATACCTCTAATGAGCATTGAGCTATATTTTAATCCGTTATCTACCAAGACCTTACTCCCCATAGTAATGGGGGGTAAGCTCAGCTCAGAGACCCTCATTTTATAAGTGAAGCTACAATTGTGAGATGTTTTTAGCCATATATTTCGCTCCATGTAGATCTGCACTGCATTTCATCCGTCATTTTATTGCTCAGTCACTCAGTCTGCTGAGGCCTTCAGAAAAGACTCTTCATAGGCGATTCACCCTTACTACCCTGAATACTTTAGTTCTTTCATAGCTTATCACTGAGTTTCTTCAGAAAACTTTGCCAATTCATTGTCTCTTTTTCGCCCACCACCCCCACCCCATCTCTCTTTCCTCCACCCCTTTCCCAGAGCATTTATGAACGTGTTGGACAGCACAGACCCCAGCTCCACGGAGAGCTCTCCTAGCGACTTCTCACCCACGCGTGAGCTGACAGTTTACCACTACCTCTGTTTCCTGTCCCTTAATCAATTATTAATTCAAATAAGGGGCTTCATTCTTATGCAATTGTAGCTTAGTTTCCTCAAAAGCCTGTGGAGAGGGACTTTGTTAAAAGGAAAGTAGATTATATCAAGGGATCACCCATGTCCCTGTGCTTGTTGTCCCCTTCAAAGAACTCCGATAGGAGTTTGAGACTTGTGTAGTATTGAAGCTTGAATAGGTGGTGTTACAGAAATATCAGGTATTAATACCTGCTGTAGTAGCCCAAAAAGAGGTGGCTCTTCATTTTCCTGCTTTGTGCTAGTGTCTTTCTTTTCTGCCTTTGAGGATCAGTGCAGAAGTGTAGATATCGCTTCACCTGCCCTGTGGACACTTGGTTGCCCCTCTCTTGTGTTTCCTTCTGCAGTCTTAGCCTTCACTCTTTGCAAATTGCCCCACCTCCTACACATCTGCCATCCTAGTGAGGGGCTGCAGACCTCACTGCAGGAGGAAATGGGCCACACTGGGCCAAAAGATGTATTGGTTTGGGTTTTGTTGTTTGAAACAAAGAGGGAGAGAACTTTCCTGGATTTACTGGCTGTCCGTATCTCCTGCTTAATGAATGACAGTGTGATGTCATCACCTGGTTGTAGTCCAAAATAATGTCTCAGAAGCTGATCAGTCACTGATGTTTCAGAAGATGATGTAAGAAATCTGTTTGTGTGCATAAACTCTGCAGGTTAGAAATTTCTTTCTAATACACGACCCCAGGCTGTTACAATTATTTTACCTTAAGGCAGGATCTGTCTGAAGGAGGAAGTGGGAAGGGGAACAGGACCCTCTGAAACTGTAAAATACCCTTTATCCCAAGACATCTGGAAATCTTCCAGAAAGGTGGAGCTTGTGACCTCAACAAATCCTCTAGGTCACTAAACATGATGGAAAATTGCAAAATATTTAAGGTCTTATCATAATAAACACGTGGACATGTTTCTTATTGAGGAAAATGTGCTTATATATAGGTTTTGTGTACATACATGGAGATTTTTATCCACAATCTCTTATAAAAATTTATAAGGAAGGGCCTCTAACGTACCAAAGCACTGATTGCTTAGAGGGCTGCTTTCTTCAGTGTTTCCTAGCAAACCTGATGTACTTTGACCAATGCTGAGAAACCTACCTGTGGAGAATTTTTGAATCGAAGAACTCATAAAAAAACCTGAACAGCCTAAACATAGTTTCATTTTTGTTTGATCCCTTCATTAACGACCATATCCTAGATGCCCATTTTCCCTGTCTTTCCTCTGATGTGCAGTAATCATTCCTGGTAATTTCCTGGGGAAAAGTGAAATCACCACTGGAACTGGATCAGATCTTTCATATTTACTTTTCACCATCCCATTTCCAAGTTTCCTTTAAATTTATTTTTCTAAAGTTAACATTTATAGTGATTTAGAGCCTTTCTGTTGGCAAAGAATATTATGCCCCAGTCTAGTGGGAGACTTATGGAGGGGTATGATTCACTGAAATTTTACTCCAGATTTACACCCTCTGGTTTCCGTATGGTACCTACAACTAATGTTTTGCAACAGCAGAGATCACACACCCCCATCAGACCCTGATGTGAGCAGCAAGCAGCAGAAATGCACAGTCACACAGCAGTGCAGTGCCGCACACAAAACCTTCATATTCATAATGAGGGGTTTGTTGAAAATAAATTTTTTGGTGTTTTGAGATTGGATTTTTTTTTTTCTAAAATGAGGATTTAATTCCTAATTTTTTTTTTTCCCAAGAAAGTAACTTTCACTGACACATTACTATTTCCCTTACCCCTCCTATTGGAATACTTCACTACAAATACAGACCTAAATCTCCCTGCCTTGCTCAAACAGATAGCCTCTTTAAAATGACAAGCAGCCTGAGTAAGTAAAACAAATTGAAGTTGTAAAATGGGAGTCCATGTCTGGCTGGTGAGTGCCAGTCGCTGTATCAGCACCTGCTGTCTGCTCCCGTGCAAATTTTTATTGCATTCCCACACACTGCTAGAGTTTGGCTTCTGTGGCATCGTCCTCCTGGTCCTGAGCCACGATGAACCTACTGTGCTCCCTCGTACCACTCGCTCCCCGGCAGCCCCAAAAAGCATTTCTGCTTCTATTGTGCGGCGGACGGCAGCTCTGCTGTTTCTGTGCTGCATTGTGTATTCAAACCGACACTGACTTGCAAACTCCTGGATTTTTTTTTTTTTTTCAGAATACGTATTAATAACACAGAGTTTGGTGTGGATGAATACAGTAATGACATTTGCCTGGCGTGCGTCGCTTTGATTGGAGCAAGCCCTGGCAAAGGCCTCTCTGAAATGCGTCTCAGGCTGCACTGAGCGAGACGGGCGCTCGGCTTTGTTGGGTTGGTGCGCTGGGGCACCACCACGGAAGAAAGAAACAATTATCTCGCGCTGCCAAAATAAGAGCTTTTGCTTATTCTTCAGCAAAAGCACAAGGGCCAAGTCCCCAGCCTGTTGAAGTCAAGGGAAGGATTCCCATTGTTTCGCTCAGCTCTGGATCAAAGCCACTGTGCAAAGGCATGATTTTTTTAGTAGGTTAAAAAGAATATAATAACTTTTTTTTTTTAAATCTAAAGAATAAGAGCATGGACATGCTATTCCACACCTAGCTATGCTGAAATAACAAGCATGAAGAAGTTTAGAGAAAATTCACATGAAAAGATTTGGAAAAATAATTTATTCATCCAAACCCATGGTTTTAGGGTGACTGAAAACTATTCATAGGTATATGGTGGATTTGAAAAATAGGCTGGGCAAAGGAAACGGTGGGGGGACATTTGTTTAAAAAGTAAGAAAGATGTTTTTGAACACTTATTTAAGCATTTCATTTAGAAATGTGGCTTGATGCAATTAAAAAATAATAAAGGGAACATTGGCTTAATTCAAATACACCTTAGTAAGAGCTCCCCCTTCCCCAAAATAATCCTTTTGCCTCCTTCCCCAGTTTCCCAACTTAGCCATCAAAGAAGGCGGGAGTTTAATTGCCCAGCTGTGATTGTAAGGAAACCATTCAACCATGGCAATTCCTGTTGCCTCCTTTGTGGCTGAGCCAGAGAAGTGAGCCATGTGCGCTCCCATTAACTGGTAGGCTAATCATTTTTTGCTGCTTGTTATGGAGAGCAGCGTGCATGGATGTCTCTGTTTAATCGGATGAAGTTCTGAGAGCACTTTCTGGTTCCTGCGGCTTTTCATCCTCTGTGCCAGGGTTTTCAGTGCTTGCCGGGAAGAATTAAGGTGCTTCCTCTCCTGGCTCTCCAGAAAGGCAGATTGTTTATTACACCTGGATGCAAATTAAGCCGTCTGCCTTTGTTGTGACAAAGAAAATGAGAGTGGGCTTCGCTGTAGGAATAAAAGCTTCCTGAGGTTGGAAAGACTGGCTCCGGGGATATGTACGGCGGGTTGGGGACGTGAGCGTGTGAAAGCAGGCTGCCTTCTCATGGAGCCAAAGGGCTCTCAGACCGTCTTTAACCACTCCACAGCTCAACACCGCTATGGTATGCTCTTGACCGTTAATGTGATGCTCACTGTGCTGGGTGCGCCCTGTCTCTGCGACTGCCTCTCACCCTACGTGTCCTCTTTTGGACATGTTTAGACCAGTTCAGTCTGAACTGGCTCTTCCTCTGCCAGGGACTATAGCAGATACTTAAGAAAACATTTGGAGAAAAAATATAAATCTATATCTACCCAAATCTCAGCAATCAGCAAGCCAGAGATATAGGCTGCCTCTCAATCCTCAGATTTAATACTCTCCGATAAACTTTCTGCTATGGATTTGTCTAGTCAGATCTATTTATTCCTTCAGCTTTTTCAACATCCTGTAGCAACGAGGTCTGTGCTTTAATTATACATTGTGTGAAGACAATACTTCATTCTCTGTCTTTTAACCCTACTGTCTAATAGTTATACTAGGTCCTCTCTAGTTCCTGGATTATGAGCAATAGTTGTTAATCTTTCCATATTGGCTTTCCTACGATCAAACGTGATTGCCAAGCTTAACCTGCCATACATACTCACTCTGTCATCCTTTTCCCAGGCAGAAGTCTCACCTATTTCACATCTCCTTTGTAGAGTCATTCTCTACTTGGGCACAGCCATGAGCTTTTACGTTCCTGACGCTTTCTCCTTTGGGGAGAAAAGAGGATAGCAGAACTGCGTGATATCCAAGATACAGGCGTGGTATGAAGCAATATGATTTGGCATAACACTGAGGGTTTTTTTCTTCTCATTTTCTTTCCAAATATTATACCTGCCTTTTTGATTCCTGCTGACAACTGAGTTGATGTTTTCAGAGAACAATGCAGAACAGCCTGAAGTAGAATTAGCTAATATCCTGCCGTTTTACATGCATCCCTGGAGTTGTTTTCTCTATGTACATAACTTCAAATATCTCATGACAATATTATCAGCCTGGTATAGCATTGCACGCAGAAATGACTGCTGAGATTTTTCTAAGCTCTTAGTTTTCTGTCAGTGGTTTTGTCAGGAAGAATAAAGCATGTGGACTGGCCAAAGCACAAAGCGAATGAGCTAAGGCATCCAAGACCATCACTCCCAGACCTGAGGGTGACAGGCATCGTAAACCTGTCCAAAGATTCACCGTGATTAGCAGTGTGGTTAAAGACGTTTCTGTATGGATTTTTTTTCTTTTTGAGAAATAGTATTAAATTTTCTTTTTGTTTTTTTTTCTAAAG